>JAPSGF010000098.1:1011665-1142603 GCA_035772895.1 Perdix hodgsoniae | reverse complement strand
ACACACATATATATATACACACATATATATATACACACATATATATACACACATATACATATATATACATATATATATTATTTAGAGTGTACTGTGGCAAATAAAGTTTGGTCTGAGTTTGATTAGATTGTGTCCTGTCAGCTGGTTTTGGCTATTAGTCATTAGCAATCCTTAGTATAATTGCTGTGACCAAGACCATACTGCATCTAATATATAAATGCTGAATCTTACATGCAGTGCTTGAAATAATTACCTTGCTAAGTTTGTGTTATTACTGATTACCCTACTTGGACGAAGGTGTCTTCTTGTGCTAGGTAGATATCATATTTCTACTTCCATGTCATAAAAGATCTTTCTCCTGTGTTCAGAGTGTGCTTACATAGGGTTTCGTTAATAAGATTGACATCAGAAGTCTTTCTGGGTCCTTTCATTAGACTTTACTGTTTCATTTTCCAGTTTTTTAATGCTTCCATGTGATTTTCTTTCTTTTTGTAGGTGTATTTTTTCCCTTCAGTATATGAGTTACTGAAATTCTCATGTCTTTTGGGACATGGGACCAACTGAAATGGGTATAGTTTAAGTAACACATCTGACAAGTTGGCCAAATACACTGCAGTTGAGCTGGGCATACAGGGTTACTCCCTTTGCCACTTTGCATGACTGTCTTTCAGGCATGTACTATGTAACTTCCAGATGTAAACAGTTAGCACTCCTATTGCAAAACTCATAGATAGTTCAGAGACTGGAAGGTATTTTAATGGGCTTCATTTTTAGGGTGTTTTTTGCTATGAAGTCGATTTCTTTTTTCTTTTTTTTTTTCTTTTACATTTCAAGAGGCAGAACACTGTGATAGTGGATCAAAGGATGTATTGAGTTCATGTTTCTTAATTTTGAGAAGCTTGCTATGTGGTTCCCATGTGCAAAGGCAGGGCTTTGTTCTGTGATCTGTACAAGAAATAAGTTGATGTGTTGATGTACTTTCAGGAAGGGAAAATACCATACACACACACACGCACAGAAAGCCAACTGAAACTCAGTGTGTGTGTGAAATCAGCTTTCTTCATTAAAAAATGAAATGCATCATTCAGTATGAAAGCATCATCCAGGAGCAGCTGTGGCCATAATGTCTCTTACATTTTTTTCCCCTGCCAGACCTGTGAGTTTGCCATAGATAGTTCTGTACCTGTTTAGGCCTCAGCACTACTTTCCCTGTTTTCTTCCCCCTGGCTCCTTCCTTTTCTGTGTTTCTTTTACCTGTAGAAGCACAAATGCTGTAAGATCTGTGCATCAAGGATTCTTTTCCTTTACTCTCTGGAAAATATTACCGGCTCTACAAAAGTATTACCAGTAATATTGTAGAAAGAAACGTTTGGGCATCAGGGGGGCATTAAAGGGGCACCAAGGCAAGCAGAACACGGTGATGATGATGAAGCTTAAATGAATGGCTGTGGTAGGAACATCTGCCAGGCCCAGGTGAGGGGAGCTGTGCCACATCCCAAACGCAGTGGCTGGGACCTGCTGATCCCCAGGCACTGTGGAGGAGCCGCAGGCAGGCAGCGTGGCAGTCGGTCGGTGCTTTCCACATAACCCCTGTGCACGGGGTGCAGGGTTGCCGCTGAGCATCTGCCACAGCTGAACATCTGCTGCCAGAGCCGGGCTGAGGCGGCAGGTGTGGGGCTGGCCCAGCCTTTTGTCCTGCACCTGCTGCACCTCAGGTAAGTATCAACAGCTGGCGGACGTAAACTGGGATTATATGGTAGGTGGGCCTGGATCTGGCCCAAATAGCTGCTTTTTTTCCCTTTCCCCCCACCTCTGCGCACACGGCTCAGTTTTGGCAGCTGTTTCGAAGCACGGTTCTCCCTGCAAGCAGACAGCAGGGGGAAGGGTGACACGGTTGGACTGGGAACGTCCCCAGTAAGGTGGCTGAGGCGCAGCCCCCGCCTCTGGGAGGGTTGCTAGGCGCTGGGCTTGCTCCGAGGTAGCTGGAAGTTGCAGTGCGTTTAAAGTTTTCAGATAAGCGGACAGCCTGCTGTTTAACTTAGAAAACATTAACTTCTTTGTGTAGCGTGCGGCGGCCTGGCAATAAGTTAAAGGGTAAAGAGGATAGAATTGAAAGTAATTGTGCTTTATTGTTTTAATGCAGGGCTGCGATCGCCGCGTTATCGGTTCTGAACTACGGAAAGAGACTTCCTTGCCGTTACCTCCCTTTACGAAACAGAAGTGCATTAATGATAACCGCGTACAGTGGAAAATTTAAGATAGGAATACATCCCTGCAGTGTGTGTACTAAGCACGGGAGATACCGCTGTAGTGCAGTAGTGTGGCATAGCAGGTGTTTGCTTTTAAAGGGCACCCTCCTTCTACAACTTTCTGTTGAGGCATAACTGCATACAGAGTGTTTATGTGTAAACAAACGGTGCTGTTTAGGGAAGGCTTGAGAGAAGAGATCAGGTAACTCGCAGGAGAACTCATTATGCTTCCACTTTCTCATTTTCCTTTATTTATCATTGTGGCTGTATGTTTTTGCACTTCATTAATGCAGTGAAAGAACTGTAACCGCAATTAGCTACAGCAAGAACAAATGAAAGTGAAAATAAACCATCTCTTTCTTGAGCTTTCTTGAACTTCTGAGGGCACCGTAAATGGAGAACTTGAAAGCAAGCGTCGGCGAACAGACGGGGTTACTAAATCTGTGTAGTGTCCTTGTTACGATCTTCAAGATGCAAATGAAATGTGGGGGAGGCTGCAGTTCTGAGCAGAGTAAACACTAGTGGCAGATACAGGTGAAACCTGGGCGGATCACAGCAGTCATCCGGAAAATCCAACTGCTGCCCTGACTTCTGTTTCAGAAGTTCTAGAACTTGGAGCATGGGCCTATCAAAAGGTTGGCGCAGCTGAAGTGTGGTTGGAGGTTATTGAACGTTGGATTGGGTCTCGCAGTATCCATTTCATAGCCTAACAGGTCGGAAAAGAGTGCAGTGGTTACTCTTGAAGATAATAGCCTTATTTGTAGGCCTGCTGGAAATAAAGCTGAACAATCCGTGTGTAGTGGAAATGGTTTAGGATGTTTGAGAGATTTAAATAGATGAAAGAAACAGCTGCGCTTCCATTGTTTTGTTTGTTTGTTTGTTTGTTTTGGATTTTTTTGTTTTACTCAAGGAAACAGCCATGAAGGAGAGAGTCCGAGTCCCTGGAGGACCTGGCAAAATAAGTAGAAAGGGAAGAATAAGGAAGTCGAACTTTCTATTTGGGCTTATTTAGTCATTCTAAGTGAAAAAGGAAGGAGCAACTGGTTAAGGCTAAAATGGATTTTTATGAGCATAAAGGGAAGTATATATAGCATGCTCAGATAGGATCTACTGTCTTAAGAGAAAAAAACACATTTTTTTCAATGTATAGAAGGTATGTATGCAAGAATGTAAAATGCTTTGTTTATAACTTAAAATATTATTTCTAATTTGTTAATAATTGATTTTAATAATAGCTTTTTTGGAATTCATAGAATCATAGAAGGGGCTGCACTTTGGCTAAGTCTAGGTTTGTTCCTTCCTCAAGATGAAGTGTGATGTTCTGTGACACTGGATGTTTCACTTACTCGGAATATCTTAACAAGAACCTGTTGTTTGACAATATAAGGCTGCAAAAACATCTAAAATGAGTGTAATCACATCTTATTGCATTTTAGACATTCTAATAGCCTGAAATATTTAAAGATACTTTAAGCATCTCCCTGTGCCAGCTGAAGCATCAAGGTTTATTGAGAACAGGGTAGTAATTTGCTTCTCGTTGTTTGTGATCTGTTGTGTCCTGTTGCTTTAAAAAGATGTACATTGAAATGCTGTAGAAGCATGATATATTCAAGCACTTGCAGGTGCAGTAAGTAGATGCAATGTCAAATCCAAGTAACTTGTGTATTTGAGAGGAGGACTGTGTCTTTCAAATAAATACAGTAGTAAAACCGATTTTGGAGCCGTGTGCTTACTTGAATTGTTGTTTTTTTTCAAGCATCTGCTCCCATGCTGCAAATGTATTTTTTAACACCTGCAGAGCACAACCATTTCCCACTTCCTTCCCATATAATGGATTTGTATTTGCTAATGGTTCAGAATCCAGCACACCCCTAGGGAGAAGGGGAAGGCACGTTTAGTTTTTTATTGCTGTGAGCTCTTCTGAATCAGGGAGCCTACTGTGATAATCTGCCTGTGTAAATGCTAAAATTCATTGTGAGGTGTTTGTTGGGGGGTGGCTGCTGGACTTAGCATCTAAGGCAATCCACTTCTAGGTGCAAATTATTTTATCCGAACTTTGAACTGTGCTGAGCTACCCAAGGATCATGTGTGCTGTCTGATGTGAAGAAAAGGGAACTGCTGAAGGTATACTGAAGTTACATTGATCTGAATGGCAGATACGTCCTAAGACTGAAGAGATGAATAAGCTCTCGGGAGGAATAAAGTGATTTACAGCTGAATTTTTAACTGCTGGAAAATACACGGGAAATGAACTCAATTCGTTTTTGTTGTAGCAGTCATGTAAATGGGTTTTACTGCTCATAAGATAACTTGTGAATAACCTACTGGTGTAGGTCGGTGTCATGGTTTGTTCGGGCAGCTTTTTGGTGTTACATTTCAGTGATGGCATTAAGAATGTTTCTGTTGACGCTGTGTGTTGTTGTTGTTTTTTTCCCCCAAGTGTTCACGGTCTGTCTGACAGTGTACTACCTGCCATAATTGCAGTAAGTGTGATACAGAACTTTTTATCCCAGTGGCATTTTTATCCCAGTGAAAACCTTCTTTACTATATGGTTTCATGGTAACCGATGACCGTAGTAAAAGCTCTTCTAGTTTCGAAAAGCATTTTTATTAGCACTTCTGTACCAAGAGGCAATATTGCTCATGTTGCTTAAAAAGTCCTAGCAACTAAGTTAAGGTATTTGTATTCTATGTAATGAACTCCTTCTTAGAAATGTTTCAAAAGTACGAGGGCTGCTCCCAAGTAATGCCTCCTGTTTTATTATGTTGGTCCAAGGTGTCAGATGCAGATGATGGTGGTATGGCACTTGAGGCTGAACCTTCCTGCCAGTATTCTATTGCATTTTGTTGTTGTGTGACGGGGGAGCAGAGGGGCAGTCTGACAAAACGGCACTTGACTTGGAAGTGGGAATGAAGTAAAACTCTCCTATCTATCTAAAGATATCTATCTAAAACTATCAGAATCTCTCCATGCTGAAGAATGGCACCCACTGACAGTCATTGATGCTTGCTGAATGTTTATGAAGATCGAGTGATTGTAGGGACAGAGGGGTGGTGGGTGGTGCATTTCAGCAGAGGCAACAGCGGGTCACCTCTGCTGGTGCAGGTTATGTGCATGACATGCAGGCTCTTGTTCATGGCTCATGAAAACACATCGCTATTGGTAGTGACTATGCTGAAAAATAGAGTTTTATAGCTGAGAATTTATAAAATGGTGTCATCGTGCTCCTTGTATTCATTGTCAGTTGTGTGGTAAGAAGTAGGAAGCATTACTTTCGGAGCAACCTACATATTTAGGTTTGAAGTACCGACTCTCCAGTTATTTTGATTAGCAAGTTTTCGTATGGAAGTTAGTTGTTGAATCATTTACTTGCATCTTTTGGACAACGGAGCATAGAGGAAAATTGGCTAATCTAGGGTTTATGTTTGTCATCTGTTTTCCATCACCGTGTAGACCTTGTAATGGCTGGTTCTTTTTTGGTGTATTTCTTTGAATCTCTAGAGGTGGCATTACTACTACTACTACTATTATTGTTATTATTATTATTTACTGCCTTTGTAATGGTTTTCTTGTGTCTTTTGGCCCGATGTTACATTCCCTATCTCTCTAATACTTGCCCTTAAAGAATAAATAAATAAAAATTCTGCATATTTTGGCTGCACCAAACATAAAAGCGGTGTATTTGTGGAAAGATATATACTTAAATTTTTTTAAGAAGTTAGTGGACAAACTGTTAAATCAAATTCTGTTGATTTTGATGTTTACAAACTAAACTGATTTTGAAACATATAATTTAGATAGAAATAGCAGAAAGGAGTTTCAATATAAACCACTAATTACTGCTGAAGACCTCAGTGCAGCATAATTGTCCTTAGGTCTATGCCTGGCACTACCATAGTTCTTTGTTAAATGTAGTTTGATAATGACTTTCAAATACTTAATTGCAGTTAAGCATAAGGAAGGTGGAGCGTCTGCAATGCAAAGTTGTTTCTTTTTGCATATTAAAAGCTAATACTAATTTTTGTGTTAGCCTTAATGTATTGATTTAACATTCTTTAAGAGTAAGAAGGAGCTTTTACAGGTATAACTAAGGTCTTAATGTACAAACAGCAATTTTCACAGTGATTCTTCAGAAATAGACTTGCATTACAGTGGTGAACAGACTAGAATGTCACTGCAGCATAGGCAGGACTCAGGCTGTGCAGATGCAAGTGAAGCTAAATTGAATTATCTTCCATTTGCCTTGGACCGACTTCTTACTAATGAAAACTGCAGCTGACACGGTTGCTGAGGCTTGTCTGATTCCTGACAGAGCTCACATACTTTTGATTGCATTTACATAGAAGCTGCATGAATAAATGAGTTTATTTGCTTTTTGGTTCCCTGTGCATTTTGATTAGTATCATTTCTGTAGAAAGCATGTATTGATAATTTATAGCTCTTAGTCTCAGAAACCAATGTTGGTGGCATTTAATACTTTTCTAATTAACAGCAAGAATTCTCTACAAACTTTTACGTGATACAACCCTTCCTACCAGCTCAAAATTGTAAAGTCTAGATTTCTGGGAGTTAATTACAGTTTTGCTAAGAATGTACAAACCTGGTGACAAGAGCATTGTATATTTACCAAAGCACTGTATACTCACACAGGAATTAATCCTCTTTTTGTGGGCGTCTTTCTTTTCACAATGTAACTGATAATTATTCACCTTGCTAGAATAAAAAATGCCTAAGGAATAAATAGGAAACAAATCTGCTGAGCTGTTAGATTTTTTTGGAAATAAGTATTTTTGCAACTTTTTTAGGTATGTCAGTCTTTGGGCCCCTTCAGTATGAGGTTGTTTTTTTTTACCACCAAGAATATTGACGTGCTGCTTTTCACATTGCTTCTGTTGTATGGGAATCTAAGAATTACTTTCATCTGAATTTAAACTATTAAACCTGGTATGCTCTAACTGTGATAGTCCAGCAGTTTTAAAGGACAGTGTTAGGAGTCCCTGAAGATGCTTATATAGGTTACATAGGGGATTCTCGCCTCCTCACTGCACCTGAACGTATTTCCCAAGGCGGTGGATTAGATTCCCCATTTATTCCAGAACTAAATGAGCACTTACCTTTCATACCATTGTTACTCTGTACCAATTTATACACCTTCGTGATAAAGAAATCAACCTATTGGTGTCTAGAAAAAAGTGAATACTGAAGGGCAATGCCTGCCAAAGTGTGTGCTGATGGGCAACTGTTTTTTGTCTCCTCCTCTGTAGATCAAGTGATTAAATAGCTTCATATGTCAGTCCTATGCAGGATTTACACAAAGAAATTCTTGGCCATATAGAAGAAAAATACTCTTCTAAGACTAATAATTGCGTAAATGCATTTGGAAAATGGATTTTATACTAGCGTAGCATTGAAACTTCTATTGACCATATCTTTCATTGCCATTCAGTATTAAGTGATTAACAATGCCCTGGTTTTTGCTTGGAGTTTTGCTTGGGGTTTTGCTTGTTAAAGCTTAGAACAAGGACTAAACAGTAGTTTGTTGGGTTTTTTTGCATATTTTCTAATGTGGGAACTGTACAAATACATTTCAGTCTGGGTTCTACTATTAAGAAAATAATTTACTGTAAATTGAAGAGGTAGCTTAATTTCTCAATTTGTTTTATTCTGGGGAGAAGGGAATTTTATGAGGTTCTGTAAATACCTTACATGCAGAATTAGAGCTAATATACAAACTTTTGTAAAGCAGCTTCTGTTATTCATTGTTATTGCCCTCATCTACTACTTCAAAACCTTCATTCAAACCCAAGTGTAGAAACAGTAATTGGATTTCCAGTTATTTCTTGGGATGCAGATCTTACATAGATTATTACAGTGTCAGGTTTGGTCTGAGTTCACTCTAGGCGTATAAGGATTCAGGATGACTTTGTTGCTGTTGATACCTGAGTGTAAAATTCTGATGATGACTTAATTTGGGTAAAATTTTTAAGGGAAGACTTTGACCTTTGTTAAAAGATTGGAACTTTTGGAGCCAACACTGTGCACTTCGTAGGAAAATACAGGAGTGCAGTGCGTTCTCGTTTGTCTTTGGGAACATTTATTTTTTCAAATTGGTTGTTCTTTCCAAAAGTGACTGTGAACATCCCAGGTTTCTGTTCAGCAGACTGTTGTCTTTTAAGAAAACTCTAATTAGTGTATTAGTAAAATGCAGCATTTGTGTTCTCATGCTCTTAAGAATTTTCTAGGCCATTGCTGCTTTGCATCTTAGAAAGGAGAAAAGTGATTTCTCAAGCATATATCTTACTTACATATAATATATAGTTTTATATATAAAGGCTCTCCTGGCTGAAATGAACCTTTAAATGTAGAAGATGACTATTGCCTGGAAAGTAATTAATTACCAAATGTAATCTATTACAATAGAAACTATTTTGGATTCTTAGTTATAGTGTTGACTATATGCAATTCTTCTGGACATCAAGTGAAATCTGTAGACTTGTTAGACACTGCTATTAGTTAGATAGCCAGATACTGACTTTATTAGATAAATAATTCTGCCTTTAGTTTTATTATTAAAAGAATATCTCCCTTTCCTACAATGTAAATGCAGAAATTTGTTTTCAATGTAATTTTGATTGCAACATTTGTGACCTAACATTATTCACATTAATTTGTCACTCAGTACCACTGGAAAGGAACATTTTTTCACCAGAGGTTATTTACTGGGCTGGAAAGTTGTGTGGCTTTATTATTTGTGCTTTATTATTTTTATAGGGTGGAGAAGTTTTCCTGGTCTGTTTCTGAGAGAGGAAAAAAAAAAAAAAAAAAAAAAGAAAAAGATCAAAGTCGCTCTGACATTTTTTCCTGAGAAAAGACCACCCTACGGTTTGATAGGTTCTCTGTTTTTCTGCTGCTCGATGATTGATGCTTCTCTGGCACACAGACATGGTGCCTAGGGAGCAAGAAAGCGAGGGGAGGATGGTGCTAACGTTACACAGCGTTGGAAAGGGAGCTGGGCAGTCATTTCAGCCAGTTTTATTTTTGTGTCTGTTGTTTACCTTGTGTTTCTGAAGCTCACAACAACTCGTGCACTTAGTTCCTCATCTGTCATTCCGACTTTTTTTTTTCTTTTTCCTTTTTTTTTGCTGCCTACTGTCTCTCAGGGGTCGGTCCACATACATCAAGTGTTTCTTCAGCGCTAGAGGCTGGATGCGTTGAGAAAAGCAAATGGTTTTACTGCAACAAGCCCGAGGAGAGTGAAGAGCTATTGGCCTGAATTTTCTGAGCCATCTCCAATGGCTTACCTTCTCACATGTTTAATAATTAAAACGTACATGGTAAAGGAGCTCTCTAAATGTTACTCTGAGTCCTGTGAAAATGTGACATCATTCCCTCGCGGTGAAAAAAGCCTTAGAATTTGTCAGAACTCTGTGTGTTAATGACAGTGACAGAAGAAATGACTGCTACAGGGACAAAACACATAAACAGATGAGGCAGAGAAACATGGCATAGTAAACTTGATAGTTGTGCACGTGGTTTGCTGGTTTTATTTGTTGTGGGAACAGGCTTTCAATACTAGTTTAGATTTCCGTGTTAGAGGAGACAGGGTGCCTGTGTATTAAGTTGGCAAGCTTGTTGATGGCCTTTAGAAATGAGCAGTTGACTCGTTCAGTCGTGAGCTCTTTCTTCCAACACCTTTCCTTCCCATCAGCAATAGTAAAAACTCTGTCGTAGATGTATGACGATTCTGTTATGTGGATGCTTGTACTCCCCAGCTATGGGAGCACCAACAAGTTGGGCTTTCAATCTCAGTGATGTGCGTTCATCAGAGGGCAACTGTTGTAACACTGGTGTTTAACCCCTACAGTGTTTGAGAGCATGAATGCTGTAATATTTAAATCTGAAGAAGGTTCTCAGTAAGCTGGTGGATTTTGGGTGTGTTATGACTGAGGATGAGATGGCCAGATGACATCTGGCCAAAGGTGAGTGGGGAAGGTGGAGGAGCTGATAGGGAGACTTAGGTTACGAAAAGATGAGCAAGAGGAGGAGCAGCTGAAAATGAACTTGAGGCTGTCTTGCGTTTTAAAACAAGAGAAGAAGAACGTGCTTAACAGAATTACTTCTGAATAAGTAGAAAAGGAAACCACCAGAGGGAGATGCAGGGTAAAAGCAAGGCTGCTTTTCCAGGAGTGGTGAACTGAAAACATGAATTAGAAAGGAGAGGGAGAAAAGTCTGTGCTCAGAACTAGCTTAGACTTTATCAGGGAGAAACGTAACAACTTTTAATAAAGTATTTTATATTTTTCTGAAGTTGATGCGTTTCAGCTGCATTTATTGATGATTTATTCAAAAGTCTCTTGGGAAATCTGCTTTAGTAATATTACTCTCATGTACACAATATGCCATTTCATATTACCTAACGTTGGAAATTTATAGGTCTGTTGAGGAGCTCCACTGCTCCACAAATCAGAGAAGATTTCTGTACTGGATATTGCCCTAAGGGATAAGATAGACTTTGATTCCTAAGTCAGCCAAAAAATAATCAACACCTTCTATTATTCAGGCCAGGAATTGTTTCAGGATGTGTTTTTTGCAGTTGTTCAGTTTTTTGAGGTATGTGTAATTTTGAATGTCAGGAACACAAACAAATGTCTTCAGGTGTGAGATTTGTTGAATTTGACCATTCTGTTTTTCAGCACCACTTTTAACTTTAGTCACTGTTGGTGCTTTTGTGTTCATTTGAGATTTGTCGACCTACTTCTTACTTCATGGAGGCAAGATGTGCCATCTTCAACATAGCATTAAACACGTAGGTGCTTTCTGTCCCTAGATTCATCTAGTTGTTGGTGGCTTTTTCTTTTTTCTTTGTGTGTGTGTGTGTGTGTGTGTGTGTGTGTTTATTCCCAGTCCGTGATAGAAGGGAGAATTCACACTTTATGATCTCAAACATAATCTTTGTAATTTACCTTACTGTCAAAGCTATGTTAGTATGCAGTTGTGGTGTATACTCTGTTTATGATAGCTATGTCCTGCTAGAAATGGTGTCCAATTATTTTAATTCAGGAAAAATACTGTGGCTTAGAGTTTTAACCTTTGTTTTCTGTAACCCATTGTCTACAAACACCACTTACTTAAAGCAGTGCTTATTGACTCCCATGTCTTCAATGGGCCTATGTTGCTGAGTGTAAGGATGCTAAAATTTGCACCTGCCAATATTGAACTATTTGGAACTGGAAGATTTCTGCCACCAAGAGAACAAATTTACTTTCCAGTTTAAAGCAAGTTAGGCATTTGAGAGCTTTGTTTGTGTTTCATGTTAAGAATGAAGCAAATAATGTATTTGCTTAATTCTCCAAGACAGGCACTTAAATATTTCCTTTCAAGGAAGTAAAAATAAATATGTATTCATTGTAACTTATTTTGAAAAACATAATTTTATCGTTCTGGCACTTAACTGTGAGTTATTTTGAAATTGCCTTGAAAAAGAAAGAAAATATAAATGATATTGTTTAATATTAAAAACGTGTGTATTTTCTAAAATACCATTAATGTTAGCACCTGTAGCTACATACTTCTTGCTGTCAGCTTGAAGAAACGCATTCCAAATGAATGTAGCTAAATAGTTTTGTAGGACCAGATCAATTGGTTTAGATAAAAGAAAGCGGGGCTCTTGTTCCAAAGAGAAGACATTAAGCAGAAAAAAATGTTAACAAGGTAATGAAATAGTGTTGTATCTGCTGTAAAATTAATGAGTTTTCTGAATTTTCTTGTCAGCAATGCAAATTAAGCCACTGCTATCTAATATTGTAATCTCTTCTTGAAAGCAGTAATTTTCTAGTTCACGGACATTTTTAAATATTTTGTATTAATTGCAGTGATAGATGATGAAGAGTAGTTGCCTCCTCTAAGTAGGAACATCTTTGCAGATCTTAATTTTTATGATCTGCCTGATGGGTCTGAAGCACTGGAAAACCTTTTTATTCTCCAGGGTCAACAGTAAATGCAGATTTAGTTCTCTGAGTCGCTCTGACACACCAGAATCATAACCTCCGTTATTCTGGACCTTTTGCATTCCCATCTCAAATTTTCTGCCTATTCTGTCTTGGTCATTGTCTTTCTTTCAGTTGGCATGGAATTATTTTCTTCAGAGTGTCTGGTATGATGCTATGTTTTGCTTCTAGGGGAAAAGCAATGTTGGTAACGTGCTGATGCCTGTAGTTGCTGCTGAGCAGTGTAATACAGAACCAAGACCATTTGCAACAAAGGTCCAAGTTTCTGGGAAGGAATGGAATTAGGACAGCTGACTTAAACAGGCCAAAGGGATATTCCTTCCATACCATGTGAATATGAATTTTTGAGATTATAAAGTATAATGAGATGTACAAATGTATCAAAATTTTATCATGATTATAGTTCAAAGGTTTTAGATTTTGACATTTAGGTTGGGAAGACTTAGATTTGGCAGTGCACAGGTAACTGTTTGATCCGTAACTTTGTTATAAAAGTAGGAAAAACAAAAATAGTCATTCTTAACTTCAGATACTTTAAAAGTCATTTTTGGACCATTTAAGAAATCAAGTATTCATGATTATTATAAAAAGATTTGGAACTGTTTTACTACTGCATATATGTTTTTAATGGTATCTTCAGAGAATTATGAGGTGCTGAGTTTGAATGATTTTTCTAAACTATTTATGTGGCACGTGGAAGATGAATAAAAGTAATTTTAGCGTTGTGTTCTTTGTGGATTCCAGTATTGGTGTCTTTGTAGCTCTGCCTTGTCTGGATTTAAATTTCCATTTACAATTAAGAACTGTTCTCTTTAATTTTGTAGGCCTTCTATTGCCTTCTACTAAGGGCATGAGCATTTGCTGCTAAAGGACCAGTCTTCAAAGAAGCAAACATTCACTTGTTAAGTACTGATACAGAGAGGCACAGATGTGGGCAGTGTGAAGAAAACACCGGGATGTGCTGTTGCTAGATCTGAAAATGCTGTCATGGCAGTGTGTATTGGTTCTGGTTGTGTGTTGGCAGCTTGTGAAGCACTTACTGTATAGTTTTATGGTAGGTGTATTGATAAATCAACACTGTTGTCATTAGATTTTGTTGTGTTATTGCTCAAAATTGCTGAAAACGAGGCCATTTAATTACACATTCTTATAGCCCAGCTGAAGACCTTGGACAGAGCTTTGTCTTCTCAGCTCTCACTGTAGCTCTTTGAGGTGTATGGGAAGGAAGGCTGTCAGGAACAGCAAGAAAAGATCTTGTCCATGTCTTCTCCACTGCTGACAGACAAGTGTCTGCCATGTGTCTGCGCACAGGGGATTAGGAACATGCCATATGTTAAGGCTGTTGTGCAAGCTTGCTCTATCTTTAAGAGGATCATGAAATTTACCTCCGCATTCCTTTCTGATTGATTCAGCTGAAGAGTGAAAGACGGTATGGCTCTGCCTATGGGTGTTTTTTTTTTTAGCCATTGTTTACTGTGTATTATATTGTGTAATCCGTCAGCCAACTTTAATTTCACGAGCCATTCATTGTGTTTAAACAGTGTGTTTCTTATATTAAATATTTATGGAACTCTTTAGGAAGAATACATTAAAATGGCAGATGGAGGTTGTTTCAAACATTTTCTTGATTGAAGGCTGGGGACCCCTGTGAATTTGAAGTCTGCTTTCAAGGAAAGTTCACAATGTCTGATTATAACCCAGGCAGGCGAGAATTCCACCAATTCCCTGCACTGTGATTTCAGAAAGCAATGGCTGCCTACAGTCTTCATGCTCCAGCACCTTTCATTTTGAAATCATTTGCAAGTGCACTGAAGAATGGTGAAGAAAAACATTTACGGTTGTATTGCTTATTAATAATTCAACAGACTTGCAACTTCTACACATTAAGATGACTTCAGTGATAGATTCTTAACTATTAAGGCTAAGTGGAATATGTGGCTTTTCATGGCAGTCCAGTTGAGACGGCCACATTCAGGCTTACAAAAACCTGAGCTTTTTGATAGCGAGGTGTACGGGGAGCCTTGCAGAAGGATGTTGGTGTGTCAGGCAGCTCCTGGAGGGGAGGGCAGATGATGGCTGCTGCCTCGCTCTGCCAGCTGCGCGCTGTGCTCTGTACTGCTCCCGCTTTGGAACACGTCGCGGGCCTCTCTGCTGATGTGCAAGGACTGATTTGCAGACACATTTTGTTTTTAATACTTGTCACGAGTTTCACTAGTTTCTCTAGTACAGTAGTTCATGATTTTAATCTGCATGACTCAATTTCAGAATAACATTTGCTTATTTTTTTGCGCTGCTTCTTGAAAGTGAGCTACTTTCAGTGACAACTGCAAAGCCAGCACCTAGCTTCTTGTCTTGCCAGAACCTTGTACTCCAGCTCCTTTTCCACTGCTCACATGGGAATGCTTTCAGTACTTCTACTCTAACCTGATATGTATGTATAGAAATGAAAAGCTGGACGGTATGAGATCCAGTCTTTCACACAGACTTAAATTCATTTTCCTAAAGGCATATTTGGCATTGTTTTGTTTTTTTTTCTTTGACATACTGCAGCAACTAATGTGTTGCCATCTAGAGGAACCTGCCTTTTGCTTTTCTTTCATTGAATAACTCCAGCATTTTCCTATTGCAGAGTAAACTTATTTTTGGTCATTTAGACCTCTTGGCATTTCCCATTTAAACTATATTTATGCTTTTACTGTTCATAAATTCTGATAAGTTTGAGTGTGGATAAACTCAGTTTTGTCCTTAAGCATTTCTTCTTAAAATTTATAAACTGTGTAACAGATGTTTATTCTCTGCTGGGAGTATTGTACCCACCATTTCATGGGTAGATAAAAAAGTAAATTTCTTGCTACATAGAGTTGTAGCCAGAGCAAAATACGCAACCTCAGCAACAACATCTGTACCTTAAAGGAAAAAAAAATCCTCAAAATGAAAGCAAATGAATCAACACTTTAAGGCTTTAAATAAACAAATTAAATACACTTACTACTTCAGTAACTATCAGTATTCAGTAACTATCTCTATTGTTTGTTTCTCTGGAAAAGTTATGTATACATTACATTTGCATTACAATTGCGTTTACAGTATTGCTTGTTAACCATTTTGTCAGTTGTGTGAACTTAGATTTGTTTCATTTTTTACTGAAGAACTTGTGATGTTGCTTCAGATTTCTTTCAAATGACATGATGGGCTTTTGGAAACCACTGGAATACGTAGATGATAAAGTTAGGGTTGAATTCAACCCTAAGAAAATAATTTCCATGGAGAACTGAGGGAGAAATTCCTTTTACATGAAATTTCAACTGTAACTCTAGCATTGTTTGGCCATGTTCCTATAATATATGCACTGTAAAAACTAGAAACTGTAAATAAGCGAGTGGCAGTTGCCTCAGGCAGAATTTTTTACTGATGCAATGAGATAAAAGTAATTAAGAAACGTGTAGACGGATGGGTAATTAAATCCATGGGAAGCATTTTGTAACTAATTACTATGTTCTAATCACAGATTGCTTTCTATTTGTCAAGGTAAGTGTATATAATTACACAGTTCCTATTTTCTTTCATCTAAATTCATCCCGATTGGATGAGTATTTTTTAACCAAATCCAGACCTCTCAGTTTTTGGCAGTTCTTTTTCCCTGAAATAAATTAAGTTAAGTGGTGGTCATCTTACTGCGTGTATCAGGTGGCACAGCTGTCTGCACTTCCAGCTGATACACTCTGCCACGCTTCCCTAATGCCATACTCTTTGGCTTGTTCTCTTTGATTCTGCGTGTCTGCACTCTGCTTAGATGCCAAACTGCATTCTGAAACACTTTGCTAGGCTAAATGAAACACCAGCATTTAAGCATCTTAGTTGCATGGCTTTCTACGGCTCTGCTTTTCGAGTGCAAATATTTCAATGTCTGACTAAGAAAAGATTTTGTTAGGAAAAGTGTTTTAGTTTAGGTAATGCTTAGTTACTGTGTGCTTGGATAGAGTTCACCTCCTCAAGTCAGGTTTTTTTCCTAATGAGACACCTCAGCGTGACTTTAAATTGCTTTATGTTTTCATGTTGACGAGGTGTTTGAGCTAGATCTAACTCCATCCATATACTTCAGCTTGCATTTGAATATAGGGTTTCCTGGCGTGTCTTGTCTAAGCCCTGAATTTCCTTGAATTGAGACAAAAGCGTGGAATTATTAGGACATGAAAATTGTGACGGTGTTTGGAATTTCTATTCAGTATACCATCTTTTATTACAAAACCAGGGATTCATCTGCGATCTGTTAACTTGGAATTTTCTCCTGCCTTCTTTACATCTTGGCGTACAGCTGAGCTATGTAACGTGAGTAAGTATTACTCTGCCATGTCAGGCACCTGCCGTGAATGTGCAGTGAGCTTCTTGTACCTTTTTCCAATACTGGTCAGCTCTGGGTGTGCTGAGAACAGTGAAAGAAGAGGGCAGCTCCAAGTGAAGCTTAACCCATGCAGAACCTCCAAGCTTATAGGGTCCTCCATGTCAGAGCTTGCTGCCTGAAAATCATGTTTATTAGCCTCTTGCATAAATTGCAGACTGCTACACTTCCAGTCTCTGCAGCAGCCTATAGCAGTGAGTATCCTTCTTGAATCATGTATTGTGTGAATATTTTTTTTTTCTTTTTACTAAAGGCTACTGCCTGAGAAAGTTGCTGCCTGAATTTTTTCTTTATCCTCGATAGCAAAAATAAGTGCATTTCTGATTATCTTTTCTGCGTGGTCATGATTTTGTAGAACTTTGTTGTGGTCTCCTATGCGCATGGCATGCAGGCTCTTTTTGATAGCTGAAAGTGCAAAGCTAGTGGTGGTGGCTATGCTGAAAAATAGTCATTTATAGGTGAGAATTTGCTCTATCAAAGAATGTTACTGTGTTCTTTTTATCTGCTGTAGTTTCTATGGAGATATATACACAGAATCACACAGAATCACACAGAATGACCCGGGTTGGAAGGGACCTCAAGGATCACGCAGCTCCAACCCCCCTGCCTAGCAGGGCCACCAAACATACACCTTTACTAGATCAGGTTGCCCAGAGCCCCGTCCAACCTGGTCTTGAACACCTCCAAGGACGGGGCATCCACAACCTCCCTGGGCAGCCTATTCCAGGACCCAACCACTCTCCTAGTAAAGAACTTCCCCCTAACATCCAACCTAAATCTTCCCACCATTTCCCCTAGTCCTGCTATTATCAGCCCTTTTGAAGAGTTTACACCCCTCCTGGGAGTAAGTTCCCTTCAGGTATTGAAAGGCTGCAATGAGGTCACCCCGCAACCTTCTCTTCTCCAGGCTGAACAAACCCAACTCCCTCAGCCTGTCCTCATAGGGGAGGTGCTCCAGCCCCCTGATCATCTTCGTGGCCCTCCTCTGGACCCTTTCCAAAATCTCCATGTCTTTTTTGTACTGAGAGCTCCACACCTGGACACAGTACTCCAGATGGGGCCTCACAAGAGCAGAGTAGAGAGGGACAGTCACCTCCCTATCCCTGCTGACCACCATATATAGGAAGTATTCCTTTCAGAGTGATCTGTGTGCTTTCCCTGTATGTTACTGGTGGAGGACATTTGAAAACTGCTTGGAAATCCATGTTTACTGTTTTGCCTAAATTCCCCTTATTAATAATTCAACAGACTTGCAACTTCTGCACATTAACATTACTTTAGTGATTGATTCTTAACTATTAAGGCTAAGCATGTTGACTTGCATTTTTCAAAAGTCTGTAACTAATGTGTGAGTCTGTGTAGATAGAAGGAGATGTAATTAACATTGACACAAACACAAGTTTGCCTAAGTGTGCAGTCATTAAGACTGCAGACACCGTGATTCCAGAATAAAATCTAACTCACCTCTATATCACATGGAGCTTGGGATCAAAGGTCGTTAGTCTCTTACGTTCCAATTTTTTTTCAGAGTATTTTTAATATTTCAGCATTTTAATTAAGAATTGAAAACTAATTAACGTGTTTTTTTTTTCTTGTTGTTGTTTGTTTGTTTTTTAATGCAGTGTGTTTTTGCATAGCAATCATTAAACATCACTGAAACTCTTGCATCAGACGTGGAAGACTATCCCATGTTTGATTTGGGAATTGTAGCTATTGCAGAATTTTTCCTAGATCATATCCTCTTTTTGACCATCTCAGCTTGCTGTGTGTATGTCAGGTTGCAAGAGGACGTCGTGGCAGACAGGAGGGTGGAATTATTGCAGATCCAACTTATGTTCTCTTAAGCTGCTGTAAGACAGGAGGTTCTTTAGAAGTGAAAAGTAAGGATTTGGAAGAAGCCGAACATTTTTTCAATGAAAAGAGGTGTAGTTTTCAGGCTTTGTGTGTGAAGGAATGTTGGTGAGTGATGGAAAAAGGTGTTCACCAAGCCTTGCTTTTAGGGGAAGGCAGTATTTAAAGCTATGTCATCATTTCAGTCTATAAAGACAGCTCAGAAGAAAGAGGTGGAGAAGAAATCTCTTATGAAATATCTACTCCAAAGGAACATGTCTATGGAGAACTTTTCATTTCCAGTACCAAGATGATGAGTTAGTGAGATTTTTAGAAATGATACAGATGTTTGTACAGGTACCTGCCCCTGTGTAGACTCATTCACTCTTCCCATGCTCGACGCAATTATGGTAAGAAGAAAATTTACCTACTCACTCTGCTTATAGAAACAGAAAGATGAAGTGTACTCTTTCAACAGTGCTTTATTTTTCTTGTTTCTAAAGTGTATTCATTATTTGAAATAAATGTATTTCCAACGGGTACCATAGTCCATGAATTTTTTGCAATTTAGAAGACGGCTAATTAATGCTCTTTGTAGCATGACAGGAATGTTATTTATTTATTGAGATCATTCAGGTATCAACAAGTAATGTTAATGTTACCCAGTGCCATGTTACTCTTTCTGAAGAACCATTTTTGAAGAAATTAAGTATGATTGCAGTACAGCTGCAGTTGTGCTTGTGGGTTGTGTAACCTACAAGGTACATCTGCCTTGACATAAGGGAATTCATCTGGTAGGTACATGATAGTGAAATTCGTTATATCATCTCCTGTTGATTTAAACAGTGATCATTTCCTCATCCTGACTCTTACCAACTTATGTAGAAGTAGTATCAGTGTGTTAATATATGCTATAAAATTAGAACGTGTCTCTTATATAATGACATTGAAGTGCTTTGAAACCAGCAGCCTTTGCCCATCAAAAGATCAGATGTGTAGAAAAATGGTATTTTACCTATTGAATATGCAAGAATCCCCAAGGAAATTAGTGCTTTGAGGTGGACTTTACTACCTCCATAGAATATCAGTAGAGCTTCTTTTATTTGTAGAAATAGTTTTTAGAGTATTTGTAAACATTCTTTGGATGTGTGTGTGTATATATATATATATTTTTTTTTTTACTGGAAAGTCAAGTCTATTCCTGAAAATGCTTGGAAGTTAAATTTTCTGGAGTAAGTTTCCTCTGGAAAAATTTCTGAGTTATTCTGTTGCTACAGTGCCTGTCCTATGCAATGCCAATCAATGTGTGCTTGCTAGGAAATAAAGCTTTTGAACAAAACATGTATCACTGTGCCTTTCTATGCCGTTTAATTTGGGCTAAATAACAAGATGCCTTCCAGAGTTCTTTTCCTGGCAGATGTTTAGGTGATGCTGTACGTTAATGCTGTGCCTATAAAGTAACTCCAAGGTATTTTTTAAAACTATGAAACAAGTTCCTAGAAGTGCAAAGCACTCTTGGCTGGCGGTCTGCACCTTGCCTAATTGGTGCGAGGATGACACCAGTCACGTCTGGGCAACCTCCTGCTGCTGGTTTCCCAAGTTACAAATCAGAATTAGCTGCTGACAGCCAGCCAAATAACTTCGGCAAATACTGAGGACAATGGGCACTGAAAGGCACCTCGTCTCTGAAATAAGTCGGTGCTTTATAGACACTGAAGCATTTTTGAGGATCTCTTAAGCTGAGCCACATGGTGCTCGGCTAGGAAGTTGATTGACGGTTTTACAAAGAAAAAAAAAAATGTTTATGAAAGAATGCTTTTTTCTTACAGATTATCCTGCATTAATATATATCTGATGTGCCTGGCCGTGTTTCAGCACCTGGCTGCTTGCCAAGACCTGACACTCCTGCAAGACACAATGCAGTTTGTGTCTAGCAGCACAGAGCCTTTTGTTTCATGATCTCGTTTTTAATGTCGTAGGCGCTTCCGTAAGAGCTCTCCCTTAAAGCGTTAACACTTCTTGCATTGTGATAGTTACATGTTGACTTGTTTATCCAGGCTGAAGCGTAGTCTAATTTTGCATGATTTTTTCATCTTATCCAGGATTTCAGGCCTTTGTTATCTTTCTGTTTCGCTGATCAGAATAAATGCGAAAGGTACCAGAAGCTCTCGCGTGAAGTTAAAGAAGAATTACAGAATCCACACAAAATCTACTAACCACGTTCCCTGCTCTCATATATCCTGAAAATAAGCTATGAGGTGTTTAAATGCCTTTGTAAGAATTAATTCTGTAGGATATCAACAGGAGCTGCAAGCCTGAATCCATTTGGCAATCTGACTGTAATCATTGAGAAAAGTTTGCTACTAAATGTCCTTATTTGAGTTATTTACAGGTGAATGTAAAGCTGCTAATCTCATATATTTGGCATGCTTTTCTACAGGGCATGAGAAGAAAAAATGTATTAACATGCAGTGGTGGAATGATGAAATCCTTCCTCTCAATCTGTTGGAGCCACAGAACTCAGTCATTCTCAAACTGCAGCGTGGAAATTGCTCAGGCTATGGCTCCCTCATGTTAAATTTATAATTAAGGGCTGGAGCAAATAAATGATTTTGCTTTGAACTTCAACTTACGTCTGGCCTCCCTAACATCACTAGTGAATGATTTTTGAAGCCCAGAAGCCTTCGTATGATTCAAGATGATTGAAAAGATGTGTGATTTCTTTTATAAGAGAGGCTTTAACAAACCATCACCGAGGCTGAATTATTTCTTATTACTGGCAGAGGGTGGTTCATTTAAATTGGGTTTAAGGTCATTGACAGGGCAGGTTGAAGGAGAGGAAAGAGAAGAGATAGGCATTGTGGTTAAATGTGTTGGAACAGACCAGGGAAATAAAATGGAGACTGTCAGATAGTCTCAATATTTGTTCTCTCATGCATAGAAACGTACACAGAGAGAATGTGCAGAAAAACTATTGCTCCAGTGGCATGCATTCAGGCATATGGTGTGATGAATTGCTTGGAGGCCTAGTGCTAAAGAATATTAATGGCCTGAAGAAAGAGAATTATTTAACTGTCTCCTGCTATTGACTATCATCGCATGCTTTTCTTCAGGTATTAAAAGAAGTAGACTGAAATGGTTGGGCAAATAACTGTAATTACAGGTCGGACTTCTCGTGAGCCTGTGCTTGTTACCTACTTCATGTTTATTATATTTAAGACCTGCTCTTTCACAGTGTGACAGATGCCTGCTGTCTTAAGGCTTGGTGCCCTGTGTTGAATCCAGCACAGGGGTGTTGCTCCCGTGGCTGTGGCTGAGCCTTGCCTGTCCTTACCTGGAACGCTATCTCAGTCTGTCCTTCCTCACCTACTGACTCGTATTCCTGAGACCTGTGGGAACTCACCACCTCGGAGATTTCCAGTTTTCTGTCAGTTTTGGTTGAAACTAGCCAGTGAGTTGGATTGTTGCTGTGGTAGAATGATACGTGCACAACATGATTGCGTAAAGCTTGTTTTCTTAGGTATCCTGATTAAAGGTTTATTTCTTAAATACAAGCTTAAGGGATCCAGCTCCACACAGGAGTCTGAAATAGGAGGATTCGGTTGCAGTAATGGGTTCTAGTAACTCAATTCTTACTAAATGCAAAACAGGGATCGTTTAGAAAATATATAAGCTCACAGTTTTTCTGTTGTTCTGTATTGCTACTGATCAATGTGATTGATTTTTAGCTAGTGCCTTGTAGGACTGCCATCAAAACTCTTGTTGGTGTAGTACCTCTAAATATAATCAAATGAGGGGAAAATTCAGCATAATACCAGGAATATTTCTGATATTTCTGGTGTTTGTGTGTTTGTTTGTTTGACAGGAGGAAAGGAATATATTTCCCTTGGAAGTTTTTTTTTTTCTAAGAGGTTTCAGTTCATTTTTTGCTGCTGATCTGTAGTTAACCACCGTGTGGTTATTTAACCCAGTCAGTTCTTCTGATTTTTGCTTGCATTCCTGTGTTCAGGTTCATTCTTAAAATGTTTATTTCCCACGTGTGGGCCTCAGTCACTCAGTATATCAGCAGAGGTAGTGCAGGTATGCCTAGAGTTCACTGTAGGTTTCAAGGAAGTGTTTTCATCCTGTGTGTTCTTTTTTATTCTTATATTATATCTGATCTTTATATAGAATTTACTACATGCTTTTAATTTCCCTTTGAGGAAAAATGTTGAAATAGGTCACTGCTTTTTGTATTTTACTTGAGGGCAGAGATAGGAGGGAGGAAATAACAGAGAATATTTCTGAAAATATACTAAGCTCAAAGGGCCTTTTTATTCCTATCTTTATGAATTTGTTTTGTAGGGACGAAAAAAATCATGTTATGCTTACTTAAGAGTCACCGTGAGCCTTTAAGTTATTTGGAAATTGAAGCACATGCTGGTCTGGAGCTCCTGTTGTTAAATGGGAATTACTGGCAGCCAAAATATGTTACTTAAGAAATGATGCCTTTTCCACCTATAAAATAAGGGACAAACAGAGACCCTTTGTTAGGTTTCTTATTGTTTCTAACTTTGTTAGAGCTTGTTTTTCTATGCAATTACAAGTGGTATACGTGAATAGAGCATGATTTCCTCTGCAGTCGAGCAGTCTGTTGTTGTTAGTTGTGCTTTGGGTTAGATGTTCAATGACTTCACAGTGCATTCTGTGAGTTTTCTTTCTTTAGCCAACTCAGTGCATGAATTTTGGCATTTTTGTTAAAAATGTTCCGTAAAATTTGCCGCCTATCATTAGGAGAAAGTATAAACATATGCACGGCAATACTTCTTTACTATTGGATTGTATTTCTTTCAGAAAAATGGAAAGCATTCTCGAATAGCATTTGTAATTGATTTGTGAGTCCTCTATAAAGTTAAGGTTAGAGTTTATTTTCAGAATTCACAGTGTCTTGAAGGAAAACTATTTGAGTTCCTCCACAGATGATTTACGTGTGGAATTCTGAGGCCCCATAGCAGTTGCAGAGTTCTGTGATTTGATGGCAGTGTTGCTGTTAAGTGGATCAGTCACTGGAATGCTGTGCTAATATTTTTGTAAGTTTTGAAGTACTGAGCATTTTATATTTCAGTACAGCTTCTTAGGCACTGTAGTGACAACCAAAGTAAAACCTCACTCTGTACTTTTGGCTCTTTACCCTGAAACTCAGAACTGATGAAAACTGTTGAAAACCCTGAAACAGGAAACTGTCTTCTTAATATCAGCTTCTGTTGCAGCTTCTGTAATGATATTCAACAGAATCATTTACTGTTGGTAAGGGAATACACAAGATTTTTGTGCTCATTCGGAGCAGACATACCAGGTCGGTTTGTTATTCAGAGGATTTTTCTTTTTATTCTTGACACTTGTGGATTTTCTGAGACTGACTGGACTGCTGCTGCCTGAAGGATTTTTCTGCAAACTGATTTTTCTGTGTCCCTTCAAAGATTCCATAAGCAGTGGTCATAGCCTGGAGTACTGTACCAGACAAATTGCATCATGTGCCCTATATTCTGTGTGTTCCTGCCACAGTTTTGGTGTGTTCCTCTAGCATGTGTACACCGCTGGCAGAATTTGGAACTCAGCCTTCCTTTCGCTTCCCTCTGCTTTCCAAAGTGAAATAAATATTCTCTCCCCAGGCACAAAAAAGCTGGTACTTCGACATGCCCATTGCAGAATGGATGAGCGTCCTAAAACTGAGCTCTGTGAAATGATGAAGTGCATTTCTCACTGGAAAGCCATCTCAAGTAAAACAGAACAAATAACGCCAACACCGTTACTCCAACATTGAAACTGCTGTGCCAAGAAGCACTGTTTGAGAATACACATTACCCTTTTGAAGGGGAATGTGATCTCTCAGTATCAGGAAGACAGAGGCAAGATTGTATAAGACTTGTAGTTATTTCCTATTTTAAAATGTTTTTTTTTTTCTTCCAGTGTCATCAGCTCAGTGTTTCCATACAGGAGCAATACTAAACTTTTTCTTTCTGAGCAACTAGACTACTGTTTGAATTCCAGTTTTGAAACTATCAATTGCACTTTTAATATTCTTTTGATAGAGGTTCCTCAACAGAAGCTCATCTCTCTTAGTTTTGACTTAATTCATGTTTCTGTATTGACATATAATCAGTTCATCAGGAAGTGAATTATTATTTAGAATAAGACCGTAATGGGAATTAATCTGTATGAAGAAAAACATTAATATCTTTTAAAACCCTTGAATGATTTCACTTTGACCTCCCTGTGGACATCTCCAACAGACTTTTAATTACATTTTGATTATGATGTATTTTGTTGGTGTATCACTGAATATTTTATCTAAATTTAGATTAAGGTGGCTGGACCCACTGTGTCCTCAGTGAAAATTCAATAGATATACTTAAATAAATTTAGAATTAGGGAAACTCCGTGAGTGATATTATACAAGTGTTCTATGTAGGTCACTCCAGAAGTAATACCTCCTGTATGTTTCCATGGGAACTACAGCAGATACAAGGAGCGCAGTATTTGAAAGAGCAAATTCTCATGTACGAAACACTATTTTTCAACACAATCACTAGCATTAGCTATACATTTTCACCAGTCATGAACAGCAGCCCACGTGCTGTGCTCCTATCAATCTACACCAGCAGAGGTGACCCACTGTCACTGTTGCCACTGCTGAAGTACACCACCCACCACCCCTCTGTGCTCACATCCACTGTTTGGTCTCTATAAATGTTCAGCAAGCATCAATAAATGTCAATAGGCAGATCTTTTTTTCCAAATGGAGGAATTCAGTGACGCATCTTTGCTTCATCAGCACATCCACGATGCCATTTTGTCTGTCACACAGCAACAAAATGTGATCACGTGTTGGCAGGCAAGTTCAGCCTCTGCTACCGTACCGCCAACGTCTTCCACTGATGTTGTGCACCAACATAATTATATAGGAGGCATTACTGTCAAAATAGCCTTCTTTCTTTCTTTCTTAAATTGATCCATTTAGAGTTCCTGAGGATATGACAGTCATTTTAGAACATACTTTAAGTAGCAGTGAGTATTAGAGGAGATCTGTGTCAGAAATCAGGGAGATTATGGTATGATTTCTATCTGTGTGGTAATTTTAAAGAATATTTTACTTTTCGGTTTCCTTCTAAGCCTCTTGAGCTCATTGTCGTGTACAGCAACAAGTTGTTTCTCTTGCAAATACAGAATAGGATATTCCTAATGAGTTTAAAATGTTATCTGTACTATTGTGAGGATTTAAGATAAGCGTTATCGTCCTCAGAAACTGTACACTGCCCCTCCCTATCTTTGGTATCTGATATTGTCCTTGGAATTGAGTACTTTGATATAAAATAAGATGACTCTGATCTACAGAAGGACTGCTTTACATGGAGAAGTCCCTTTTTAATACATAGTTATGTATTCCATGTCATCCTTGAGGTTTATTATATCTTTGCTGATAATTGCTATACATTGTTCGACACCTATATTTGTCACTTATGACTAATACTTAATTATATTTTTGTCTGATCAGAACATGTAGGATAATTTAAGATTTCTGCCTTCATCTTGGGGTATGTAGCAGGTCAGAGAGAATTCATTATTGTTAATCTTTTCAGTTAAACTTAGACATCATTTTTATCAATTCTATCAATTTTTTTTTACATTGATCATATTTTCAAATTTCAGCGTTCTGCTTTAACTAAAATAATTTCAAACTAGTTTTCAAGTAATTCTAAATATGGCGTGTGTAAATGAACAAAAATGGCTTCTTTCTACTGTTGCTATTAATCTATTAAAAACAAAAAAGTCAGAAACTTTGAATGAAAGAACATAATAGACCCTGGCTCTCAAAAACACAGGAAATGTGAGCTGGGGAATGATCTCTGGAGAGCAAGTTCCCATGTCAACTGATTCTACCACATCCTGTAACTGGTGTTCAAGCTGCTATTGTAAAATCTGTAAGCTATTCTCATTCTAAACTCATTCTGATTACTATTTAGCTTGGCTACAAATATATTTAATTATTGAAACTTGATATGGCATGTTACTTCCAGAGAATTAATCAGTTTCCATAAAGACATTGTTTAAATTAGCACTACAGAGATGGCTATTCAGTAAAAGCCTCCATTAATTAGCACTGCATCCTGTAATGTCGTAGAATATGCCTACAGCTCACGACCATGTATGTGAATTTGGGCAGCGTGTGACTATTTGCATCTAATGCTTCATCTGCAACAGACAGATAGCCTGTTTTCATTTTTAAATGGAGAACTTATGTTATAATGAGTGACACATTACCCTTTTTTTTTCCAAGTGAATTTCGAAGTCATAAAATCTCTCTCATATTTGTCATTTTAATACAAAGTTTGAAGTAGTTTTGCCATTTGTGTTTCAAAGTTAGGCATATAAATGATATATTTTTATTGCTTAGTTTTTTATTTTGGAGAAATATTGCCTTTTCAATAGCTGAAGAGGTTTCTTGTTTCTTTGTATTTCTGAAGAGTGCTGGACTAGTGGATGGTTGAGTGCCCCCTCTCTTTGCTTATTGTCCAAGGCCAGCAGGAGCATATCAGTAGCTCACAAATTGTGAAGCATAGAGCCGAGAACAGTAATTCCACGTTTCATGGACCACCTATCTGTTTATTGCATACAAGACCGCAGAACAATTCTAAATCAGTCCCGTTTTGAGTTTTCTGAATTAACATTCCTTTGTCTTTAAATCCCTTCATGCAAATTTTGTTATCTGTGGTCACCCAATCAAAAGAATAGAACAGTTCCGTTGGAATCAGCCTGTGAAGACTGAGTCCAACTCTACTGCCTGACCACTTCTTCAGTGATAACTGAAAGTTAAAGTATGTTATTGAGGTCATTGTCCAAATGCCTCTTGACAAACATGGAGCATCAGCCACCTTTCTAGGAAGCCTATCCCAGTGGCTGACTGCTGTCCTGGTACCAAAATGTTTCCCAGTGCCCACTCTGACCCTCCCATGGCAGATATGTGCTGTTTATGTTCTGTGTTTGGTGACCAGGAGCAGAGTCTGGCACCTTTCTCTGCTCTCCCTCCACAGAGAGCTGTGGAGATTAATGAGGTTGCCTCTGGGCCTCCTGTTCTCCAGGCTGGGCAGCGTCCTCAGCCTCTCCACACAGCACGTGCCTGCCAGCTCTGTTACTGCCTTTGGTGCCTCCTCTGGAAGCCTTCAAAGACCTTAACAATCTTTTTATTGTTGACCTGCACCCAATACTCAGTGTGAGGCTGCATCATTGCTAAATACGGTGGGATAACTGCCTCTTTGGACCATCTGGCTGAGCTGTGTTTAATGCACCCCAGGATGCAATTTGCCCTTTTGGCTGCCAGACTGAACTGCTGGTTCACGCTGAGCCTGCTGTCTACCAGCACCTTTAATTTCTGGATGCATGTATTGTTACGTACCATTCGAATGACTTCTTTAATGGTGTTCTTGATTCATCAAAGAATTGAATTAGCTAATTTTGTCCCTGATCATTAGCACGCATAAGACTTGGGCAATAGTTGTGGTTCTTCCCCTCTGCTCTCATGAGACTCCACCTGGAGTACTGTGTCCAGTTCTGGAGCTTCCAACACAAGGACATGGGATTGTTGGTGCAGGTCCAGGAGAGGGTCGTGAAGGTGATCAGAGGGCTGGAGCACCTCCCCTATGAGGACAGGCTGCGAGAGCTGGGGCTCATCAGCCTGGAGAAGAGAAGGCTCCGAGGGGACCTTATAATGGCCTTCCAGTACCTGAAGGGGGCTTCCAGGGAAGCTGGGGAAGGACTTTCTTATAAAAGAATGAGGGGAAATGCTTTTATACTGGAAGAGGGTAGATTTAGACTAGATGTTAGGGAGAAATTCTTTACTGTGAGTGTGATGAGACTGCCCAGTGAGGTTATGAATGCTCCCTCCATGGAATCATTCAATGCTGGGCTGGATGGGGCTTTGAGCAACCTGCTCTAGAGGGAAATGGCCCTGCCTATAACGGGTGGGGTGGACCTAGGTGATCTTAAAGATCCCTTCCGACACAAACCATTCTATGGTCTCTGATAAAATGACTTTGTTATTTTAGGATGCCTCTATATGAAATTACAATCTTCAGGGTTTTATTTTGTTTTGTTTTGCAACTGGAAGATCCAATGAAAGAATTACCTTTTTTTGTATGTGCAAGGGCTTCTTTGCAAAATGTTCTGTTGTGTATGTGTAACATGCCTGGAAATAGGAAAACTATAGACAGGTGTTCAGAAGAGAACACACAGACCTTTGTCTTAAGGGGCAAATTCCTCCTCTCACAGCATTAGAACTAAGACCAACTCATGAAAAGTAACTGTGTTTCCCTTCAATTTTCTTGAATCGCTTTCCTCCTCCAACTTTAAAACCCAATTCATTATCATGATGTATGGTATCATTAATTTCCTCCTTGAAAGCAAGGTGCGTAATGCTGCATTGTGAACACGGAGCTAATATCTGTCTGTCTTGATGCCCTTTTGAGTTTCTCTTGTTCGAGCAGAATAAAACTGGGCTCACAATAAGTTCAGCTATCATGCCGCTTGCAGCAGCAACTGACCTATTGTACTTCTTCCTTTCCTCCCCCTTCCCCACTTTGCTAAGAAGCACTACAGATTAAAAGTGGGCAAAGCTGCTGCTTTATGCTCAAGCAGTAGGCTATTAGGAACAGTGTGCTATAGGGATTGATGGACCCCTTTTATAAGCAAGGACAGGGGTTAGCTTTGTGGAAGGGAGAAGCCTATTGTGCTTACTTTGGTATTTAATGATCAGTTGACCCTTTCTCCTGTGTGTGTTTGTGATTGGAAACACTCTATTATGAATTTTTATTTTTATTTTTTTAGTGCCATAGGAAGAATAAATTATTTTAACTAAACTTTATTACTTCCAGAGGTATTCTTATTTCTTGTTCAATTGAATTTGGAATTGATTTGCCTTTTCAGTAAAGGGCAATAATTTCAGATACTAATCTCATTTTATCAAAATACTTTCTTTTGCTTATCAGAGTACTCACAGAAATAAGCAAAACAAACAGTATTTGGTATAAGTTGTGAAAGTGTTAAGCCCTGCAGCAGACACAGGTAGTAAACTTCTACTGTGAATACCTTGATGATGAAGTGTTTGCTGCAAAATGAGAGGTTTTGGTTTTGATATTAGTCCTCAAATTCTTGCTTCCCTCTCCCAGCTGTAACACTTCTTTGAAAATACAACTGTGGCTGTTGTAAGTGAAGCTTGTATTTAATGAATTGAGAAAAAAAAGGTAAATCCATTGAGCTGACGTTCTCAACAGTTCATTCTTCTGATGCCTAACTTTTGACAAGGACAGCCTTAAATACATCTGTGTAGCTTCCTTTTTCGTAACCACACAAGATAAGATGGAAAGCCAGCATAAAAAGAATCTAATAATGGCACACCTATCAGACTGCGCATCTGTCTGAATATAATCTATGTGGTAGACTTTCCTTACATTAATGCTAGGCAGCTGTAAATGTAAAGAATAAACAGGTAGCTGGGCCAGAAATCTTTGTTCCACTCTGTGATGTTTTTTTCGAAACCACCAAAGTAACCTTAATAAATTTTATGCAAAAAGTGGTGGTGGAAGTGTGTGCATGTATTTGTTGTATGTGGAGGGGTAGTATTAGCTTTGTTTCTGTTCTTCTAATTTTGTATAAAACAAAAAAGTATGTTTTTTATATATATATATTTAATTTTCACCTAATTAAGAAAAGTTCCTTTTGAACAGTCCTAATCTTTCTTCTTTTGTGTGTGGGGGGTATTTTTTTGTTTGTTTGTTTGTTTTTGTCTAGCTCTGATTTGGCTCCATATGTTACATGAGATCAGACAAGTCTAAATGCCCTTTGAGGTAAAAAATGTTTGAGACCAAGGTTTTTTTTTTAAAAGTTTAACCCATTTTCATTGAAATAGCTTTGAGCTGTTTCTTGAGCTGTTTCTCATTAAACTCCTTTCAAGCTTCAATTTCAACTTCCTATATAAGTAAATAGTATGCTTTACTTTTTGTTGGATGCCTTAAAAATCTCAAGTCAAGAGGTGTTCCAGGCTTTTTGAAAAGTAGTCACCAGAAGAGTTAAGTGGCTCCAAGTGGCTCTACTGGTTTAGAATATACAACTATAGCCCAGAATTTTGCCAAGATTTTGTAGCATCAGGAGTTTGTCCTCATCACTTAAGTTATGTCTGTATTAAATGAACTTTTAAATCAAGTTCCTGTTAAGGCTTTGTATCATTGAACAAAATCATGCCATGAATATATTCATGTATAGCTTGTACAGAAATTTATACATTTTAAATCAACGGCTTGTCCAAATGTTTACCTGAATAAAACATCTTGACAAGGAAGAAGTATAACTTTGCCTGTAGAGAATGAATGATAGCCTTCTTCCTGTATTTCCTTTTGTAATATTCTAGTGTGTTTCAGTACATATTGGTTCTCGAACGCATTTGTTTTCAAAAATATGTGGACCATAAAAGTTAATGTTTTCATTTCCTAAACACTCTAATATATGTGTCATCCTGTGGGCAACAGGAACCACAACTGCTTTAAGGCTTGTACTGAACTAAACAGTTGTGAAACATAGCTGCACTTCTTGCTACTGCAGCCTGACATTCAGAACTAATGGAAATAATCCTTCAGTGGGAGATAACTGAGTGTGCCTGGAGCCTGGTTGGTGTCATTACAATGCTTTTGTCCCTCATCATCCAAAGATCATGACAATCAGGAGATTCCTGATGACTGGAAAAAGGGAAATGTCACGCTGCCCTTCAAGAAGGGCAAGAAAAGGGGAACTATAGGGCAGCTGAGCCTCAGTCTGTGGGAAGCTTGTGGGGCAAAGGCACTTCTAGACATGTGAAGGGCAAGGAGATGATTGTGATCACCTACAGTAGGTTTGCAACTGGGAAATGATATGTGACTGCCTTCTCAAGATATCTGGCTGCGTGGACGAGGGGAAAACTGCAGAGGGTTTGTATTTTGTTTGTTTTTTTTTCTTTTTTTTTGCTGGAGAGAGTCACAAAAGTTATCAGAGGGCTGATGCAGCTCTCCTGTGAAGCAAGACTGAGGGAGATGGGCTTCTTTGGGCTGGAGAAGGCTACAGGGAAACCTTGCTGCAGCCTTCTAATACTTAGAAAGTATATAGTCAGGAGGGAGACCAACTTTTTACCTGGGCGGATAGTGATTGGACAAGGGGGAATGGTCTTAAACTAAGAGGGAAGACTCAGATTACATTTTGGTGGAATATTTTTTACTGAGATGGTGATGAGGTTGTGACGTGAAAGATGTGGATGATCCACCCCTGGACGCGTTCAAGACCAGGTTGGATGAGACCCAAGGCAGCCTGATCTAATGGTTGGCAACCCTACCCGAGGGACAAAAGGTCTGTTCCAACCCATGCCATTCTAGGACTTCGTGATATTGTACGTGGAATAGTGAGGTTAGAACTGGCTATCTCCCACCATAGCAGCCTGCAGAGAAGTTAAACAGTAGGTCAACACATGAAAGAATTTCAGTAGGTTTTGCATCTGGTATTTTAAATTCTTTTGGCAGTTTTGTAGATTGAAGTAAATTTTTCAGATGGGGTAGATTTCTCCTCAAATTAATAACCGTGCTACTGCTGAAAAGTGTTTTCAATAGTGGCATGGAAATAAAGTGAAATATAAAGGTCTAGAATTTTTTAATTAAAGAAACAAATCATTTCAAGTGGTCTCTAAAACAGAAAAATATATAAAGGCATTGTAGGATTTCTTCTTCCCTTTATAAGGATTGTTTAGACAGCACTAGAAAAATTAAGTTAAAGCGTGTTTCAGATAATCTGCAATAATTATTATTTATAATATTTATAATGAGATGCTGGAGAAGGAATTGGTTCAGAACTTCCTTTATTTACTTGGAAACATTTTGTTTTCCAACATTTTTCATTCTCAGTCATCTCCAATTACAGCAGGGCACAGCTTGGGATCCAGCTGTTGAGGTTACTCTTGTGCTGGGTGGTGATGGCAGAATGGGGAATAAACTATGTGCTGTGACCAAAGACAGACATGTAATTACTTGAATATAATGATAATTGACCTTAATAATGTAACAAACTCTCCAAGTTTGCACATCCAATCTCTGCAGGCTGGATCAATTTTCCTGTTTACAAAATCAGCCTGCTTTTATTAGCACCAAAATTATCAAATAACAGAATGGCGTATGAGCTGGTCAGGCTTACTGCAGAGGAAGAGGAAAAAAAATGCTATACCCAATTAGACATTGGATTTGAATAGCTTTCCATGTGCAGCTGTAGTGCAGAGGGGCAGAGGGCTGAGTGGAAAAAGGGAGGGATTTTTCCCATTATTAAGAAGACTGAGGGATCTATTGTTTTATTACACAGTTTTAGTAGAGACTCCTGAACTCGGGATGCAGAGGGCTAGTATAAGCAGCTTTGCAACAAATGCCACTGAGCCTGTATTGCCACAGTTGTTTATGGAGATCACTGACTCTTTTTGTAAATACAGTGTCTTTAAATATGGGAAGATTCATTTCGTCAGCCTGGAATTGGGAAGGGAGCTCTCTAAAATACAGGTGCTCCCCCCCTCCTCCTCTTACTGAGACTTCATCTGTGGCTCTCTCAGCATGAATTATTCCCTCTGCTTATTGTTCAACACCGTGATAGGAGAGCAGACGAGACAGTTACTCTTGTTGCTGGTTTGCTATTACAGCTGCTTCCTCCTCACGTGATTTGGTTTGAAGTTTCAGCCCACCAGGGTGCTAATGGTCCCCACCTATACAGCTTTAAAACCTCACTGTTGTTTTCCACCTAAATGTTATTTCCATTCCTAGCCGGATGAAAGCTTAAAAGTGAGATTTACTCTATTTCAGTAGAAAAACAGCAAGTGAATTACTGATTTGTACTGTTATGGTAGCTATTGGAAGCTGATATAAAAAGCACAACAGGATGCTAGCCATCATTTATATCATCTGTGTTGCATTTACTTCTACAATGTGGGTGATCCATAATTCACGTGGTTTTTTTCTATAACTCAGGAAAACGTAGGACAAACAAATCCCAGAATATGTTTTGTAACATGGCACTGTCTGCTGTGATTGCAGCTCTAAAATGATCAACATCTACAGTGGAATCCAGTGTGTGTCTGTGTGTGTGTAGGCAAGATCAGTGTACCTAAGGCACTGGGCAGCCCTACTGAAATGCTGCTACGAAGCTGTGATGGCAAGTTGGATAACCAGAGAGCGCTGCTTCAAGAATGCTTGCCACTAGGCTCCTACACCAACAGGTCTATGCATCCGTCTCTTTATTCTTCAAGCTTCACAACTTTTAATAAGTGATGAGTTTCTTAGTTTACCTTTAATTTGTCAATGTTTTCAGCTGTAATTAATGAATCGCTGTGAGAACTTCTCTATCCAAACACAGTGATCTTTGCTCGACATAGCTACCTGTCTACCTTTATCGTCCATCTGCTGTCCACAGTGAGAGTTTCCATTTTTGGGAAATTTGTGGTTTTCTTATTTTATCTCTCCTTATTTGATTTGATTCTGTGTAGTTCTTTGCATTTTCCTCATCTGAAAAATATTTTCGTGCTATAAACATTCTTATTTTGCGATACTTTCTCTACTTGTCCAGAGCGTGCTTTGATGCTTCGGGATTGCCTTGAAGGATGGTTATGGTGTTCAGATGGTTTTGTTTACTGATTCATCATTTTTCTTAGAAATTTAGCCCTTCCATGAGTCAATGCTAACTTTTCTTACTGGGAATTGCAGGAGTCTTCCTCTCACTCATCCTATTTTCAATGGCTTATTTCTCTCTTTGGAGCAGCAAGGGGGAGGAGGGGGACTGCACTATTAAAAAGATGGGAGCTGGGCAGCCTGATGGAAGCGGCTGCGTGAAACCTCGTTGCTTTCAGCCATTACTAAAGGATGGTGCAACATTTCCCCTCTTTGAGCAAGAGGACATTATTGCCAAATTTCAGTTTTTGAGGTCGATACTCTTTGCAATACAAGTCAAATATATTATTTCCGAAGTCCCCGACTGGTGGAAAATGAAGTATAAACAGGCTTTTCAACACTCTCACTTAGTCAAGTAGTGATGACTAACGTTTTGAATGCAACCTTAATATATTGTATTTTCTCATTTAAAGAATTTCAGCAGTTATTCTAAGAGGACTGTTAGTCGTTACTCTTTAGAGCTGTTTTTGTTTATTGGAAGCTTACCAGTTAATAAGTTGACTGCTAGTAACAACCATTAGTGCAAACTCTTTGCTTGGGTAATGTTGCTTGAAGTGTTTAATGAATTAGGTTCAAAAAATAGAGCAGAGTACTAGACGTGACTGACTCGCTGTAGAGGCAACACAGAATTAGTCATTGGCTGTGAATGTTAATCACTCCACAGCAATGATAATTTACAGCATTGTTGTAGCACTCTTGTGCTCATAAAATGAACTTAATAACCCTCTGCTACCCATGGGATAAGCCTTCCTTCCCTCCCCCTTAACAATTGAAAACCTAGTCTGGCTGCATAATGGCCTTGTGAAATCCTGCATTAAAAAGAGTGAGCAGCTGTATGATAAAATAAACAGCTCTAAAACAGATCTGTTAATTATCTCCACCTTTTATTCACAGAGGGTGTTTGTGAGATATGGCTGACCAGTGAAGACACGGGGGCTTATGGCAGAGACATTGGCACAGACCTCCCTACACTTCTGTGGAAGCTGGTTGAAGCTATTCCTGAGGGAGCTATGCTGAGGCTTGGCATGACAAATCCTCCCTATATTTTAGAGCATCTGGAGGTAAGGAAGGAAAGAAAATTATTTATACATTAGACATTTATTGATTGAGTCAGCCTGGAACTCTGTGTATAGTGCATTTTATTTTAAGTGGTAGCTTAAAAAAATTATGGTCTGCAAGTAAATTTATAGAATTGCGCTAATAGGGTTAAGCCATTTGCCTGACACAGCAAGTTATCTAGATAATAAGATATTCAAATCATTTTGGAATGATAATATTGCTAAGGTCCCTGACCTATGGAGCTTCATTGATAGTGATGCTCTGCTTCTGTACATGTCTACTGTTTTTAAGAACTGAAGCAAATGTCATTAGCAGGCAGTGGATTCTTGGATTAAAGATGTTTCCAGCAACACGGTAAGCAGGCCTCGAACAGCAGTATATTCATACTCCTATGTCAGATGCTATTCTGAGTGTATGGAGAGCTTCCATGATTAAAAAATGGAAATTTTAAGTATGTATTGCGCAAGAAAAATGTGTAACAAAGCGGTTCCATCAGATCTGGAACAGCAGCGTGAGCAACGATGTGAATTTGAAAGAGTACTGTGTATGTGAGGCACAAAGTGAGCTTGGACTCAATTTGGTTGGATTCTGTGACAAAACGAAGGTTGTCATTTAACGTAGATTTTGTAGCCTTGTGTGTCAGTTGTATCCAGATAAAATAGCTGTTGTCTGTGCTGCTTTTCTTACAGCATTACAGAATTAAGATTCTGCATTTAGATCTTAAAAATACGGTCTTTGGCATCTTTTAACAGAATACTGTAGCTACTTCCTCTTCTTCAATAACTGCAGTACTGCACTTTTCCCCTTTGAAGCAAGAAATCTCATCTTGGTAGAAATAAATTGTTTTTCACTTCACAACCTAAGGAATGCAACCTTCAGAAAACTCCCGAGAAACTTCTCGTCTCTTCTTTTATTCTTTAGCTTAATATGCACTTCAGTTAGATAGAGCCTTGTAACTAAGATCTTAGAAAGTTGTTTGGTTGTGCAGCTTTGCATTCTTCAAAAAGCTTCTTATGCAACAGCAAGCAAGGCTTCTGTTAATTTTCACTGTCTTTGTTTTCATTTTAACTCCTGTTATAAAAAGTGTGTTTTGGTATAGACTGCTGCTTTTGTCCCTGCTGCACAAGTTGTGAGTCCTCCCAGAGGGATTTTCTTTTCTTGTTTCCAGCAACTGATTGAAACAACTGCTCTCCCCTGCTAAGAAGGGGCACTGCATTCATCTTAATTTTGATAAAAGCTGAGCAAGGTAGAAGGCACGTTACGTAGGTCACTGTGAAAGTAGTACCTCCTATTTATTTTGATGGAAGCAATGACAGGTACAGTAACACTGTTTGATAGAGAAAATTCTCAGCTGTAAAACACTAATCACCACTATTAGCTCTGCATTTTTGCCTGCCTTGGGCAAGAGCCTGCGTGCTGCACTCATAACAGTCTGCACCAGCAGAGGTGTCCTGTTGTCAAACCACCACTGCCTCGCTGTGCTCACATCCACTGTCGGGTCTCTATCAACATTCAGCAAGTGTTGATGAATGTCAGTGGGTGTAACGTGTTCTGCATGGATTAATTCAACTGTACCCCTTTGCTTCATAACACGCTTCCATGTCAGGTGCCGTTTTGTCAGGCTGCCCCTCTGCTGCCATCTGTCACAGGGCTACAAAATGTGACAGAATATTGTCAGGAAGATTCAACCTCTGCTGCCATACCACCATCTGCCTCTGATATGGTGGGCCAACATAGTAGAATAGGAGGCATTACTTTCAGAGAAGCCCTGATGCATTCCCTCAGCCAGTAGTTGTCTTACTGTAAGCATTTTAACTGCTCTGTGAATTCTTTGATGGATGGTCTGTAATCTTTGGTTTTCTCATTTTTCACACAAAGTTTAGACGCTCCTTGATCTTACTTATATTTAGGAAAGGGCTCTAATCTCTTTAAAAAGGGATCTAAGGAGGCTCAGACCTACTGAAAATGTACATTTTTGACGTTGCTTTGCAGAACATGCCCTGTGTGTGCACAGTACTGTTTGTACCACAGCAACATCTGCTGTTGCTTGTCCTCTTAAGCTGCGTACATTTTCCAGCCTGTATGTTGTTTTTGAAGAATGTTTTAATCATGTTTATGTTTTCGTGTATGCCCCAGAATTCTGGAGCTTGTATTTTGGTGAAATAATTCTGATAATTTGTCAACTTGAATTTGTAAAAGTCGTTTTACCTTCTGGTTTTCTGTCCGCTCCCCTTTTCTGAGCTTGTTTCTATGAAAGATCACTCTGGAATGTTGGGCAGTCTCCTGTATACATTTTTACCAGACAAAATAAACCTTTTATAGGGAAGGTGCTTTTAAGTTTCCAGTTGAGGAAGGAGTAAGACTATGATTTATTTAAAAAACAGAAGAATTAAATGAGAAGTTCATTAGCCTTCATGTCAGTTGATTAGGATAAAACCCAGATGTAGCGCTGTTATCTCCTAAGAAAGCTATCAAGCTATTTTATGGGTTGTAAACATCTTCCATTAACTGTTTTAAAAAGGTGCTGCATTTGATTTAGTTTGCTTTGTTAGACAGCACGTTGCTAAGTAGGTAGTGCTTGGCTTTCTGAGAAAAAAAATTATGTGGGAAAATGTACTTATTGTGTATGTCCAGTAAAGGGGAAAAAGTTCTTCCAGACCCATGCATCTTCTTTAGAAATTAGACATTTGCAGCATTTACACACAACTGTACATATGCAACTGTTTCTCAAAAGTTTATTTCACTTTAATAAAGAACATGTGTGCTAAGTGGCATAGAGCAGCAGCAGTCGTGTAAAAGCATAAATTAACTGTAAGATCTGGGCTGAGCTTCCCTAGAGATGCAGCCTAACATCAGCAATTTTGCTTCACTTGCAATTTGTGCCAAATTTATTGAATCTTACCTACCAATGAGATGTTTTTCCAATGTTGTCTCTATTATGCTTGTAACCTCCAAGTCTAAGAAAGTTTCAATGGCATTTGTTTTGTCCAGTTACACTCTGAGTCTTAAGTGTTTTAAAAATACCAATTTTCAAAGACTTCCTATTCATTTTTAAATGTTAATTTGTAATGTGGCATGAATTCCATTGTCATTAGAACTGCTTTTTTTTTTCTTTTCTTTTTTTACTTGAATGTCAATTTTAAAAAGTTTCACATACAGCTTTTTCCCTTCTATTTTCCTTCAAATATCCATGGATTTTAATCTCAGATAATTGAAAACATCAGGTCACTTACTTGATTGTGTGCTTGGAATTCAAACTCTTTGCTAGAGTTCCTCCTGTGCCTTTCACTTGCCTGGATGGGAGGAGATGGTAAATAAAAAAAACAGAGAGGTGTAGATGAATTCAGTTGTAGATGGTGTAGCTGCAATAGAAACCAAAAGTAACAACGGCAATGATAATGTGCTCAGTGAATTAGGAAGAAGTTTTTTCTGTGAACAAAAGGCCTGATAATGAGATAAAAGACTAAAAATTAAAAGTGTATCACCTCATATGCAGCTGAAGTATAAGTTGCACTTACTATTTTAGTACCTTAAAAATAGAAGTGTGGGGAGATACTTAGAGTGGGGCATTTTGGCTGACCTTGCTTCACAACTTGGACCTTTGAAAAATGCCCTGCTTATATTGTGAACCTAGATTTGGGGAACCTCAGCTACACATAAAGAGGTGTCTGGGCAGCCATCAAGAAAGTATTTGTATCCTCTGCATGGATCATGTTTTTTTTTCGTATTATATTTCATTTTCTGTAGGTGTTTGGAATACCATGCTCCTTCACTGAAAGATTCTTAGTTTGCCTTTGATAAGCTGCCTAGTAAGCTATTTAGAGATGGAAATTTATTTGCAGGTGTCAAAAAGTGATTATGAGCTCTTCATTTCTTACCACCACGCCAAAAAAGAAAATTATTGGAATGACAAGATGTTTGCCATTGTCTCATGAAAATCATTACTGTACTTGTGAAGGTATGTTTTGATGCCAGTTAGTACTTTTAGGTTTCAATTCAGTAAATATGGTGGTAATGGCTCCTTCTATGCTTAAACATATGTGTAGCATTGACAGTTTTGGGATGAGCATCAATCACATATTTTCCAGTTGGAATTTGTTGTTTGCAAAGAAAAAAAATTTGGGAACTTTGCAGTTTTTTTTTTATAATGGTGCAAAATATTAAGAACTTTTTGATAGAATGCATAGTGAGTAGATTCATCAGAAAAGGGGCCTTTATTATTTGAGCTGAACCTACTTGGGTGGTGTTTTGTTCAGCTGCATTTGATGTTTGTGTTTATATTAAGAAGTAGCAGAATAAGAAATGTAATAATGGGGTAAAGAAGTCATTGTATCTACTTATATGCGTTTTTAGTCTTTACTTCAAGATAAATCTGTTCCCCTCAGCTAAACTTCTGCCCCTATGTTTATATGGCTCCTTAAATGGTGAGTACACTGATTTGAATCCCTCTCTTCCTGCTGAGGGATTGGAGCACATTTATTGCATTGCTTAGGTTTCCTCTGAAATGATTTCAGTTTGCACACCCAAAAATCACTCTGTAGACTGAAAAGTCACCCAAAAATCACTTCCTGTAGGCTGGGAAGGAGTTGTTGGGTATTTCATTTCAGCATTTCGCAGCTGCTTTGAACCATGTATTAATGCAAATACAACCAAGGATACTGTGACTTCTGTATGACTTCCCTTGGTACCCGGGAGGGTTACTTGCTGTGTTTAAAACAAATGAAAAGAACTGAGACCCCAACACTGTTTCTTTTGCCTGTGGTTCTAAGGCAGTGAGAAGGAATTTGGTGGTGTTCACAATTGAGCTGCTGAGGACATGCTTGATTTTCTTTTTCTGGCGTGCCAAAGGAGACAGTGTTTTGTTTCCCAGAGTGCTTTTTCAGTCTTAGCCATCTGATTGATGTAGGTGTCATGAAGCATACAGCTTTCTTGCTTTAAGTTTGGTCTCAAGCCAAGACTTTGATATTTGCCCTTTTTTCCAGTGCTTGCCCTCACCTCATGTGCTGATGGCACTTGAAAGTTGTAGTAAATTGGCATGACTTTTGGATAGGGAAGTATGACTTGGCTTGGAAGGGTTTTAAAGCGGTAGTATTAGCAACTACTTTATAATTCTCGCAAATCCTGTAATGAGTGCACAGGTGTGGAGTTACCCTTTGTGTACTGTAAGCCATGTGTATTTGCACAGGGCTACTGCTAAAGTACACAGACTGCCAGATGGAGATGTTATCATCCTCTTGTATCAGCGCATACCAAAACTGGCGTAAGGTTGTACAGCCCACTTCAAAAATAACCTCCAGGCATTTATTCCACAGTCATGTTATGGAGTTACTGACAAACACTCTGCTGAGACAGTGTTTTATGTCCACCTACAGTGATGGATGAAGCAAGAGGGTTGGGAAAAATCCCTTTAAACAGTAGTATTGGATAAAAGGTGAATAGGAGTTAGTCTTTAAAGTCAAGCTTTTGTTGAAATTAATGAACGTTTGTGATGTTTGTGGAGTAGCGCTAGAGATGGATTTTTGTCCCATTTTTCCTTTTTTTAAAATTTATTTATAATTTCTGATTCAGTATCTGAGATTCTGGTTATATTAGGAGGGAATGTGGATCATCCAGATTGAGAGGGCAGAGACTTGCATCTCAGCCTTTTCTTACTTCCCTCGCAGATTTAACGCCATCTCTGCTTCCAGATTTGTCTATGATTTCACTACAGTGCTTTCTGTGAGTGATGGGATGCTTCCAAATCTGCATAAAGGAGGCACTTCACACCTGCCATTCCCATAAGTGCTTAATTTCACATAATGAGATGAGTAGTCTTCTTTGTCACCTGTCAAAATGAGTCTATCTCAAAGTATACCATATGCCATCTGCGGACTTTATCTCCATTATTAATTCAGAACGATTTAGTGATACGCCAGCCATTGAGATGGAGTCTGCACGGTGGCAGCGTCTTCAGATGCTTAAGGAATACCAAGTGTGCCACGAGTAGCAACAGTATTTCTTTGCTCTTTTGCTTTGATTTTTCGTGTCAGCTCAGTGTTTATGTTCCTTAACCTCACTGAAGCTGATACAGTACAGCTGGCTTCCTCAGATGTGCCCTGACACAGCATGTAGATACACATTACAGTAAAATTACCGAATCCTTTTTCTTTTTTGTTTCCATATTGTTCTTGATTTTTCTCCAGTGTTTTGTGAGCGTTTTGTGTAAGCTGAAGTTTTCGAGAAGCCGGAGCGTAAGCTGATTTTGAAACACATTTTGAAAGGAAACAATATACAGACATTCTTCAGCAAATAAAAGGGCATCGTGATTTCAGGAATTACAGGGCTGTAGGGCATGTATTTGCCTTGTTTCTGGTATTTTTGTTATTTTCATAGATTGTTGTGCCTTTGAAGGCACCGATTAAAATATATTGATTTGACTAGGAAAAAAAGGAAAACGGTGGCATACATTTAAATAAATGAATAGTTGAGTCTCTGACATCTTATTGCCATGCATTTTGTAGTGTTTTGTGGTTGGTGGACCGTGCAACTGTCCCTTGCTGTAATTACATGGTTGTCTATGTGTAAACTGTGTTTGTCTTGCTGGCACTAAAACTGGAAGAAATCTAAGCTCTTAAGGGAAGGCGGAGCTGGGTGGTTGCATCTGGACTTCTGAGGAAGGAGGGGGGAAAAAGCTGTCTTATGGCTTCCTTTGTTATATCGATAAATGCTTATTTGTCTTACGGAGGCTGTGTGTACATCTTTGTTTAACTTGTGTATTCCAGATTGTTCTTTATCTCTGGGGTTTCCAAATATAGCTTATTTCCTTGACATTACTTCTTAAAACCCGGTGTGACGTAACTGTTTCAGTGATGGATTCACCACAGAATTAATATGTTTCTGAATAATGTGAGATTAGGAAAGGAATGAATAACCTCTGCTGTATTTTGAATTCAGTTGTACCCATTTTGTTTAATCTAAAGTTTTAAGATCTCAGACTCAGCAGCTACTAATGGAAATAAATGAGTGGTGATGTTTGTTGTAAACCGGTGGAATGATTTGGCTTAATAAATGTCAGACAGGAACCCATCTTAATCTTGTTGAAGTTTTTATGTTGCATTTGTAAATCTTAAGTGCTCTTAAAATCTTCATGAAATACTGTATTGGGAACTTTGATAAACAGTAAAAGTTTGCTTTAAGATAGTGTAGAAAGGAGCATTTGTGGTAGTGGAAACGAAACTGCTCTTCATAACATTACTGGAAAGGAGTGCTGTGAAAAACATGGCAGAAAGATCTGCTTTACTTATGCAAGATTCACTTCATCAAAACTGGTTATTTTATAGATGCTGCTAATGCTTTGCTGGATTTAATGATGGGTGCATAAAAATTCATGTTGGTGAAAGGGGTTAATAACATTAAATAGCACTTTGCTTGACCAGTTAATGCTGTGAATATTAGCTGTACATTAAGTAAGATTTGTTCATACGAATGTTTATCTTCCTTTTTAGATAGCATAAAAATGAAGAACATTGAAATGCAGACAGATCCTCTCTGTTTTGTGTTGAGTGTCAGGTTGTCTGTCAATTACTTGCAATGTCACTTCATAGTAGACCTCTGGAGCTGAGTTTTATTTCAGGTGGATTACCAGCAGAAAATCAAAATCACCGTTAACGGAGCTGTTTGTTCAAAGCCCAGATATTGTGCGTGTGGAATGAGAATTTTAGCTGTCACCGGACATTTTAGGGCATTGGGGTAGAAGCTGATGCCAAAAATATAGCTCACAGCAAACTATGCCGTCTTCTCTTAGTACTTGTGCTTACATCGCAAACCAAATGCGATCTTCCTTTCCTAGTTATTTGTATTATAATAAGTGAAGATCTACCAACTATGCTCTGTTCCATAAGCTTCTGTTTAGTTCAAATGAACAACCAACCCCCTTTGTTTTCTTGGATAGTTATCGCACTCGCTGGGCTCTGCAACATCATCTGCATGATTGTCAGAAAGATTGCTTGCTTTATTAGGCTTTGGCATTTGTTTTAAGAAGTTTGATGAGGAAAATGAGGGAAAGAAAAATGAGGAAATGTATTCTAGAAACTTGGAGTAAAACTGCACTTCTGGTTTTTATGTTTTTGTGCTCTCCTGAATTGAGGAAATTATAAAACCTCTTCTACCCAGTCTCTGAATTTAATTAATTTAGTCATGTTAAATGCGGAGGAGAGTCAGAAGAACTTAAATTCTGCACTATCAATCTTGCCATTATGGTTTTGAATCTTTGATACTATTTTTGCCATGAAACTTAAATCAATTAGCTGGGTATCTTCAGAAGAAAGAAGCTGATAGTAGTTGCCTAGAATTTCAGGTTTTGATTATAACCTTCCATGATTTTTTTTGCACTGTAGCCTACTAAAGCAGGTGCTTTTTGAGGTACTGTACATGATCTTTTTAAATAGAAGGAAACAGCAGGGAAGCTTCCTGGTACCGATGCGTCTCAGTGCGCTGGAGCTGCGATGTGGTGTGCCATCCATTTTGTGACTTCCTTCTGAACAGAAGCCATCAATCCTTTTGTCTGACGAGTTGACGAGGTAACCAGTGATCCGTGTCTCTGATCTGGGTTTCTGAAGACAAAAAGTTAGAGCAGTAGTCCTATTTGCCTATTGTACGTGTGTGCCTTTATTTACATTTCAGCTGTTTGTCAAGGTTTTGTTAGCATAGCATATGATTGAGATGGAAAGTTATTGCATGCAGCACTATGCTATTGCAATAGATCACCTTGTTAGGGAACTTCTTTGTGTGTTTCTAATGTATTGCAAAGAGGAATATTCATTTACCTCAGGAAGAAAATATTTCATTAGTGTAGTGCTTAATGATGAGAAATTAGAGAGCCCCTTGGAGAAGATGAAAAAGGTATGTATTTTCTTGCAGATCAGAATTAACGTTAATTTCTTGTGCAATAATTAACTGTTTGGTGGGCTGGTTATAAGTCATTAAGCCATTGCCCCCAGCAATTCATCAAATGTACATTTTACCTTAAAGTGAATCAATTTACTGAAGCTGGCCAAACAACACTCTGAAGCTACAGCAAGTCTCTCTGTGATTGTAGTGATGGCTTTAAGAATTGCCATCTTTTTAAAGACAGAACTGTTTATTTACTGCTTGTTTCCAGCCACGCACCTCACATCGGTTCAGGTGGGAACAGAAGGTTCTCAATACTTTGAAGAAATCAGTGTCATTGATGTTAATGGCCATGTCTGACTTGATCAGCTGCATTTTGGAGATGCAAGTATGGAAACTCTAGTGTTGTACTTGGGCTCACATACGAGAGAAAACTAGTAATAACCAGCCTTCTGTAAAGCAGAAAAAGTGCCTTCATTTAACCCAGTGCCAATTTGCTTATCATTAAGTATTTTGGGAACCTAGGTTCAGATATCTGTACTGAGAATTACTGTTTTTATTAGATAAATGCATAAATGTTCCTCTGCAAGTAAGTTCTTTCTTTTCAGCAGACCTTGACTGGGGTGTTGGTCTGTGAAATACAGTATTGCTTAATGTTATTGGCTGGATGTCACCTTTTTACAAGAACTTCTCTTAGCCTGTCCACATCTTTAATAGAGGAAGATATGACAAATTTTTGAGGGGATGTGGTTTGGCTTGGTCTGGTTTTTAAGATATTAGGCTTAATAATCACGGGGGGGAAATTGCTTAACTAGCTAGGATTGTCTGCTTTGTGAGATGAGAAGCAGTAGAAAAATCCTACAGCTAGAGGTACAGCTGGTAGCAGATAGGGCAGAGCAAATGGCTCTCACTAATACTTCTATCAGCATGTCATGGCTCGAAGCCTAGTTTATATTCGTTTCTGAGAGTGGCTTAAGCAGATACCCATCCTTTGTTTGGTAGCGCTGTTAACATTTTTCCTGCATGGCAAAATAAATTTTTGCTCTTGGTCTTGCTACCCAAAAGATTTGATGTTAAGATTCAAGTTACATCATTTGGAGCTGTGTGAAGCAGTAGTCCTTTATCTTTGCAGGTCGTTTAGGACAGGTGTGTATGTCATGTCACTACCTAGGACAGAGGTTGCCACTCAGCTTGTCCAGCATCCAGCTTCCTTATGTCCCTTCATTACAGAGGGGAGGCAATGAATTCCAAACAGCATCCTTGGGGAGGCGTGTCATATGTCCTATATCTAGGATTTTCACAATCCCATTACTTGGGGGCCAGAAGGGAAGCATGAGGGGCTCCCTGTTCAGATTTTAACAAACCCATTGCAGGCTGTCCATTCTCAGTGTCGTCATGGCCCTGCCTCCATCACTAGATCACATCTGCTTTTGGATTTCACTATAGAGGATTTATGAAGTGGATGGCAAGTGCCAGCAGAGAGCCCTCACCACACATCTCATGCTAACATCTGCCACAAGGGAAAGGAGTTTTGAGGGAGTGCCATTTTGTCACATTTCCATATGGACAAACGTTTCACTGGACTTTGCATTTGGCAGAGGACAGCATTTTTTTCTCTAGAAAGCATTTGCTCGTACCACTGTAACTTGAACACGAGGAAGAATTCAAACACTGGACTTCTGCCTGCTTTGGGGGAAAGATACATGTAGATGCATGGATATTGATATTTATTGGTTCTGATTCTCTGTGGTTCTGTGTGGTGTCATTACAAACACCAGGACTGACTTTCTGGTTAGATGGCTAAGTTCTTATATTGTAGATGCTGGGATGAAATACAGTGAGTAGATAAAAACCATTCTGGCCTTGTGTTCAGATGTACTCCAGCTGCTAAGAACTGGAAAACAAATTATTTCCTCCATCAGCAGTATCCCACAGGATCTCTCACACACACAGTTAGATTCCAAATCCAGGCAATGTCAGCTTAAAGTAAATGGCAGTACTTTTTTTTTTCTTCCTACATGAAACGTCTTCTTCATGTAGGTACTAGTAGATTCCATTGGGGGGAAGGGGCGGGGAGAGGTGCAAGGCAATCAGCTGCTTCGGTCATGAAAAAAGACAGAAATTTGCTTTCGCAGTCTTATGATTTCAAAAAGTCTTTCCTTTATTATTTCCAGATGGAAATAAAATTAAATATTGCATTTTTTCCTACTAGCTGAAGTATGTAATTATATCTAGTAATGCAAAACACTTTATTTGAAAAATGTGTAACAACAGGAAACAGATGTTAAGTGTAGGATGTTGAGACACTGTAAAGTGCAATTATACATGATGTCCTTCAAGCTCTCCCTGGGATATTAACTTATGGTTTTATTAAGTGATGAAATCTAGTATTCTGTGTATAGTCTGGTGCAGGAAAATCTGTCAGGATTCACTGAATGCGACTGTCCAACACATAGTGGTATTTAATCATACTCTGTTGTGAACTACTTCAGTGTAATTTGGGGTGTAGGAAGGATGAATGCTAAGACTAGAATGATCTTACCTAACAGTTTTGGGGTACAATGTTTCATCTGTAACTGGAGTGCTTAGGAAATTTGGAAGATTGGTTTATTGAGATGTCTCAAACTGTTCATTCTGAGCCTCTGGTTGCAACTGATAAGTTATGAGACAAGCACTAGTGGTGCTTAGAAAGCAAATGAGAAGTGCACAGCGTTTCATCAGGTGTTTCTGTCCTTTGTCTCTTCAGTTGGCACCCTGCTGAATCTGCCAAGTTATAGTTACGCTCTTGGAAAACCGGTGTATCAGCGGAGCCTTTAATTCAGGTCTATGCCTGAAAATACAGGAGCACAGTCAATAAGACGTCATTGCTTAAAGCACTTACAGTGTATTTTGTGTAGCTGTAGGTGCAGTAGGAAGACATTTACATTTTACTGTTGTTTAGAAAAAGCTTTGCAATTCAGAATGTGCTTAAAACCTGTGGCCACAGTAACTAAACTATGTGAGGGCTCCTGGATATGTAACGTGTATTCTACATGCATTTCTGATGCATAGGACAGGGAATTTTCCTTCTAAATAATGCGTTGTCTTTGATCATAAGGAACCGATGTGCATCTTTCTGAAACAAAACAGTGCAGTAGAATTGTCAAAAAATTTCACTGAGTGCATAAGTGACCATCCTGGCAGTTTTACACTTAGGATTTTTACATTTTTGATGCATACGGGGTCTTGGACTTACTGTTGAAATTTTCTGTTCTTAATGCTGGACGTATTGTGTCCTGGACACTAATACAGAACCAAGTGAAGTGATATTCAATGAGAGCAGTCTTAACCCTACAGGATATACACAACATGGCAAGACTTGCAGAAGCTAAATGATTATTTCTTTAATGGGGGAAAACAAAACGAAGCAGTTTCAGCTGGAGTTGCATTTAAGTATGACTGTCGAATACATATTGATTTGATTTTTACAGGAAGCGTTACTTGAAGTTCCCTCTTGGCACATAACATTAAGCTAGATAAATGTGAGAAAATCAGGTTTGTGCGAGTGGTTGTTAGACAAGCAGCTAGTGGGCTGGGGTCATTCCCCAACCTGTCCTCTGGTTAAGAGAACACCCTTTCATTTTCAGGATTTTTTCTTCACTTTTCATATTTTGCAGCAAAATTTTAATCTTTCTAAGGCAAAGAAGAGAGGAAGAGCATGAATTGAGACACTTCTTTAAAAAAACAGAGAAAAATTCCTCATTTCTGGCTTTAAAAAGCAAGAAAATGAAATGTGTAGTAAGACAAGGTAGTTTCTTATTCTTTACTATTCAGTGTCTATAACTTAGGTAAATCCAAGTTATTAATGCTCTTTTACTTCCTGCTGTCCTACAATATGTTGCTAGTTTTGCAGCAGCATAAAAGCTGCTACTATCATAGAAAAAAAAAGCAATCTGTGTTTTAAGGTTAAAAAAGAGAAATTAAAAATGTGTTCTTTAGTATGAATGCAAAGGAACAAGAAGAAAAAGAACAAACTCTTGGTTTTTTAAGCATAATATTCCCAAATCTTGTTTGGGATAGATATCCATTGCTTTCCTATCAAATGATCCTCAGCCTTACAAAAGCTGAGATCAAATAATGCTTTTGTAGCCAGAAATCCTAAGAAGCAGTTGATGATTTTCAAAGAGAATTCATGAAGTGAATCATGTAACAGAGGCTGTTACTCAGAAGATGCCAAATTTGAGAGGAGCTAGAGTTAATTCTGCGTTGTAGAATCCCTTTATTCAGATTCAGAAACAGATGATGAAATTCAAATTTCATTGTTTTCTTGCATCTTAAATGTGTTCTAGAAGATCAAGTGAAGTGTTTTGAATTAAGAGTCAAGCACTAGTGGTATGATAGATGACTCGATTCCAGTCCTTCTGCTATTTCTGGTATTTTAGATACATACTACTGATAAGCAAAAAAAATCACGGTTGACTGATAGAAGCTTTTTATTAACTTCTAAAGAATTTTCTAGAGCTTAAATAAGCCAAAAAAGAAGTTTCTCATTTTTTGATATTATTTTTACAGAATTTGTCCTGTGCTGTTTTACTTGAGAACAGTGTATTCTAGCTGAATGTCCAATATTAAGGAGAAAAGCAAATGGTTCATTCAAATTGGATGCGTAAACTTTGTGTGGATGTCTGGCAACCTGTTCTCCTGTGGCTTCCACTGAAAGCCAGCTGCACACACCTTTGCTCTGCATCAAATCATGCACCCTCCACTATCGATACAAGTTTTACTTCAGTATTTAGTTTACGTATCTGGGCTACAGTAGGCATTCCATTGAGTAACGCGGCCGCTTCTCGTAAGCGCCTCTGCAATAGGGCCTTAAGCAGAAACCCTCAGAGCAGCTTTCTGAAAGTGATTTGAGAGGTGTTAGGTTTTGTACGTGTGTCTGTCAAATGAAAGGCGTGTGTTGAGAGAATAGTTGTTGTTTATGCTCTGAAAATCAGTGCTTTTAGGAGGAAGGTATCCAAAGGAGAAAAGGCAGAAGGTGCTTACCTTCTCCTTGAGCAATTCGGGCCAACCTTATATCAGTACTGACGAAAGGTCTAGGTGCATGGCAGTATAGCTGATTAATGATGGAAGGAATTTGTAATTACTTGCAACTCAACAGCTAAACCCGGCAGCAGTATTTGTTATCAAACAGAACGTCTGCCTGGAGAAAGGAGAAATGGTCTGAGGGAGCCTGGCTGGAGTGTACTGAACACACACGGCATGGGAGCAGGCAGTGCAGCACTTGACCCCAGGCTGCATCCTGCATCCTTGCTGTGCAGGATGAAAGTGAAAACCGTCAGTGAAAGCTTGCTGCTTTATTGTGTGCGTAATAATATTGTTTGTTTGTTTGTTTGTTTGTCCAAGTGTACTTGGTTTTTTTGCAGGGTAAAGTTTAACAGGCTATATTTTTACAACTGTCCAGATGCAGCTCTATCTCAATATTTAAAATATTTAAACTTTCTTGCTAGATTTGATGTCCTTACTTTTGGAAATAGTAAAAATGAATGAAAGATTACTGCAGCGTTCTGTTCCCCATCTAATGTTCCATCATCACACCAGCGGTCTGTCTGGGGTTAGGCATGGGTTTGATTTTGAGGTTTGTTGTCATGTTCTTTTACCTTTAATTTGTTTTGCATTTGTCTTTTTGTACGTGATGTATCATATCCTCTGCCTCTCTTCAAGCCATTCCTTTGCTTTTAGCAGCCTCCTGATGAGTTCTAGCCTTTCTATACCCAAGTGCTTTTAATTCCCACATCTGTAATAACACAGTTAAGAGATTTCAGACTAGTTTTGGAGCAGACTTGCAAACAATCAGCTGTACTTCAATGAGCAAATTGCTAGCTCTAAGGGTACTCCAATTAGAGACATTCAGGTATTGATATATGATAACTCTTTTGACTCTGATAAGAAAGCAGCTAAATCTTGCAATCTTCTGAAATTGAAAACAACCCCTGTCTGAAAGCACAGGGACTATTATTTGGCAATAATTTTCTTCTAAAGTTTTCTCTTAAATAATAACCAATGCTACTTAGGGAGTATCTCAAAGGAAATACAGTCCCATGGCTTTCTTCTTTCTTTTCAAACAAAACTGCTTCCATATGTTCTCACCTGTCCCTGCTCTCTCCAGCTAGGCCACTGCAGCTTAGTGCTGTGTAGTATTACTGCTGGTATTTACCATGTATGAGTGTAAAGGTGTATATATTGGTTTCAGAATACTTGAAAGCTTTTTTTATTTCTTTTTCCCCCTATCTTTTTGAATAACTGTTAGGAAATGGCAAAGATTCTCAATCATCCAAGAGTGTATGCTTTTCTGCACATACCAGTCCAGTCAGCCTCTGACAGTGTGCTCATGGACATGAAAAGAGAATACTGCGTGGCAGACTTCAGACGAGTAGTGGATTTCCTTAAAGAAAAGTAAGTCTATTAATATTTCAGGAAAATAACTGTAGTTTGAGGCTGTTGTGTTTTGGTAGTCGTTGCTGGGTTGGTTTGTTTGTTGTTTCTTTTTTGCTTTATTTTTTGCAACATCAGGAACATGTGGCTGAGCTACTTGCAACGTCTTTACTGAGGTATGAAAATGAATGAGCTTCTTTAAGCTTCAGAGTCTTTGATTGTTGAGCCCCTTAATGTGGTTTGCTCCTTTGCTTAAGAATCTTAAATCTCTGCATGGCATGCTTTTAATTTGTCAATGTGTTTTCTAATCTTTTCCAAGTAATACATTCTTAGATTTTTTTTTTTTTAATTATTCTTCAAATACTACGTATAGACTGCTTGAAGTCTTATTTAATGTGGCTTTTAAGCATTGCCTGCTTTGTATATTGGAGATAATTCAACTCCAGCCAATATGAATTCGTATTTTTTGTTTTTAAATAAATATTTTACATCCTTTAGCTGGTGTACATTTTCATCAGTATAGTAATACTTTCATCTTGCTTATGGAATTGATGATTTATGGGATGATTTAAAAATTATCTTCCTTAAGAACAATTATCTTAAAGAAATAAGTATGTATAATAATGTACTTATGCCAACTTGAAGACAAGAGTTACATTTGCCTGTGAGAGTCTTACGACCTCATTTGGTTACTATCTTTCAATTTTAGTCCGTGCTTGTTTATTTTAACGATTTAAGGGGGGAGCTGTACCTTTGAATGTAAAATGGCATTAAAGTCCTTGCATGTAACGTAATTGTTTTTTTCATAATCATGTTTATAATCAATTTTTCATGATCACTGAAAAATCTAGATATGTGAAGAGCTGCATGGGAATTGTTGTTCACTTTTCTTTCTTACATATCACAATGGAACAGTGTGCAAGGTTGCAAACTTTGTGTAATTTATAGGATGTTTCTGTACATTTATATGAATATACATATGATGTTTCCTGTGCATCCTCCATCCCTGGAGGTGTTAAAGGCCAGGCTGGATGAGGCCCTGGGCAATCTAATCTAGTACTTGATGTAGTAGGCTGGCAACCCTGCCTGTGGCAGTGGGCTGGAACTTGAATAATGCCTGAGGTCCCTTCCAGCCCAAGCCATTCTGTGGTTTGGGATGAGTAACTGAAATGGAGTTGCTTATGAAAATATGGGTTCACTATTTATTATCTTTATATATTTATTGGACATTAATTTCTCACCCTAAACAATGCACACGATTCTTCATACTAATTTTTCATGTGGCTTTTGGTCAATTTTCTTTTTAATTAACATCTGTATTGTATTCCCACGCATTGTGAGTGAGAAGCCTGTCAGTGTATGTCTTAGTTGACTTGAAGCAGATTCATTATTCTCTTCAGTAGTTCTGACATTGGCAGCTATTATTGTAACAGCAGCTGGATTTTCGATAACCTACTATAGCTGGCACATCTTAGGGCATATGGGAATTTATCATATCATTCTGCACTTGCACACAGAAAATGGTGAATTACTTAATATCCAAAGTTAAAACAGCTGGTCGTTGAATATAAAGAAATTTATGACATGTCTTATTCCACAGGTTTTTTGTAGTAAACTTTACTTTTTTTTTTTTTTTTTTGAATAATAATAAACTTTATTTATCCTGCTCATTAGGAAACTACCAGATTACCTAGTAATTCCTGTTAGGAAACAGACTCTGAATGCTAGAATGGAAAGTTTCTTTGTACCGTATGGTGATAGGATGAGGAACTTACGGAAGAAGGAGAAAATGTTTTGGATATTTGAACATTCACACATCTGGCAAGCAAATACATTTTTTTATTTGTGTGTGTGTGTGTTTAAGAGTATAGTGTCTTCATTTGTGGTCTCTCCTGCTATGGCAGCAGCCAGCTGCCTTACATTCCGTGTAGATATTGCCCTAAAGACCTCAGCGCAAAGATGGCCAGGACTTAACATCGCTGCAGACAGCTCCAGAGCCTACAGCCAAAATAGCTAAAATTGAATATGTATTTGTACTACTTTAATCGCCAAAAGGGATTATTTCCATCTTCAGTTTCTCAAAAATAAAAAATAAAACAGAAGTGGTACAACCTGTATCTCCTTTGCCTATTCCTAGGGTCATAAATTCATCTTAGAAATGGCCTACACAAAATGTACAGGGTCTTATCAGTAGACTCCAAATGGCACCTTCGTTTCTAAAAGATGACGTCTACCCTGATAATATCTTCCCTTAAACCTCTATTAAACCAATAATTCTGCAGGCTGACCTGCTGAAGAAGTAAGGCCACACCCTGAGGAATAAGATGGTTATCAGTTAAGTGCTTAATAACTTGATTTCAGATATCAAAGGAAATAAACATGAAATATGGCTGCTAAAAATGAAGGAAAAAAGGAAATAGATGAGCCATATAATCTCTTTGGTTTTTGAACCTCAAAGACATTAGGGACTCCTGAATCTTTCTTTTCTCCATCAGACTAAGAACTGTGGGGTTTTCTTTCTCCCAGAGAGGACTTCAAAATGTGTTCCTTCCTCCGGAGAGCTAAGAGTTGATTGCAGAGGTATCTTCTTCTGAAGCTGGGGATTTGTTCATAACCCACAGGCACAGAATGCTTTATTGAGAAGCTGGAGTTCACAGAAACAATCTTTCTGTTAAAAATGTCTTTTTAGAAGAAGGGAACATTCTAGACTCTCTGAAATTCTGACTTTCAGCATCACTTAGCAGTGTTTTGTTGTTTGTTTGTTTGTTTTTCTTTGAGGTTTTCTTCAGGCAAAAATCCTGATTGATATCAAAAGATTGATATTCTGTTGCAGTCAGTGGATATGCAGCACTTGTTTTCAGACACCCTCCTCCTAGCCTGATGATTTTTTTAGTACCCAGATCAATAACAAATTGCATAGAATATGGAAGTAGAAACTCAAACCCATCAGGCTGAAAAATTGAACTTGAGAAACCATATTCTGTGCTTAGAAATACCTTTATGTATTTATATATAGCGATATATCTATATCTATCTATATCTATATCTATCTATCTATATATTTGCCATGCTTTTTGTACTTAAATATCTGCAAATTCTAGCATTTGGAAGACTTCTTTTGTTGATAAGTCAGTAGCTCATCTACTGATGTAACGTGCATGTATATCTTGCAAATGAAAGTGTTATTTGTAAACTATTCTAGAGAGTAACAGTGTAAAAGAAAGGAGGGTGTGTTGATTAATTTAGCAGGTAGTTCTTTATGACTTCTACTTTGAGGGTCCTTGAAGTATTCCCATGTATTTTCTGGTCAGTACCTGTGGAGGGGCTATTCTCAAAACTGGTTGATATGAAGGAGATGCTAATTTGGATGATATATTAATTTCAGTATATTTGCAAAACGTTGGAATAAAATGACTTTTAGAAGCTGCTGCTTGATAAATTTAATTCAGGGACCAAATTAGTCTTACATAAAATATCTTTTACCTGGATTTTCATTGTTTCAAAATGTCTTTATTCTCAAATGGTCTCAACTTTAAAGATTCATCGTAAATTGTATTTCTGAAAGATGATGTTTTCAGTTTCAGAAAGCAATGCTGCTTTAATTATGTCAGTTCTGGAACTTAATCCTCTGAAATTTACTTTTGCTTATAAAAGCAAACAATTGGAATATATTTTAAAGAACCTAAATGTCATATTCTTTAATTACTTTAATATTCAGAGACGATATGAATATACACCCATTAAAAATCCATAGCCTAGTAATTTGTTTTCAAATTTCTTGTTTGCTCTTGTTGACCTTCCTGCAGTTTCCTACCTTTCTGTTTTATAAAACAGTCGCTATATTGATCAAAGCTCTTATTAATCCTTCCCTATCATTGACCACTTGTAGACATAAGACAACAGAATAGTAAAACCAAAATCCAGACAGATGAAACAGGACAAGGATAAAAAAAGGTATGAAAATTGAGGGTGAGATGCTAGGTCTTTATTTTGGGAAGTAGCAAGAAACTGAGTAGAAGCTTTTAGCATCACGGACTTTTTCATGTGTATGTTCCGAGATAGGAGCAGCCAGCAACAATTAATATTATGCTTCTGTCCACTTGAGATTGTTTCATAATTCATACTGGAAGTAGCTGCTGTGTGACCAGAAAGCCAGCAAACATGGGCTGCCAGAGGGGAGAGTCAAGACCCTTTTCAGGCTCTTTTTTTGCACTTTCTACTCCATTAGACTCAGAGGACTACGAGTGAGCCTGTCCTAGTCTTAGTTACTTTTAATGGTAATGAAAAATTGATTTTTCAGCATATGTAGGTGCACAGTTAGGAGCAATAGTAAATGAATGGCATGGAAAACAAATTGAAAATTTGGAAGTAGATTGATCTCTTACATGTAAACTAAGATCTCAGTTGTTTGGCATATAATAGATTTTTGTTGAAGGTCCGAAGAAGCTGAGTTTACTGTCGAACACGAGAGAAGGTGTTACCTGATATGTGGAGACAGCTCCCCTCCAAGGCTCCCTGTTTCCATGTTTCCTAACAAGGACCTAAGGCGATGAATGACAACTTCAGCAGCTTTTTAGCCTGCCTCTCAATTTTATTTGTAACAATTTTAGGGGATTCGACAGTGACTGTCTCATGTTTCTTTCGGCCAGCCCTGACTTTCCTCAGTTTCACTGTAGTGGCAGCCAGTGACTGGGGAGAGATGGACATCGGTCAGTGAAGGACAGGATCCACCTGAGAGTACGGAGGGAGCTGGTGGAAGTGATTGCTAAGCTGCTTTCCATCATTTATCAGCAGACTTCATCATCTGGGTGGTTGACCAGGCAGCTGGAGATTTGCTAATGTGATAACCATCTACAAGAAGCTCTGGAGGGAAAACCCAGGGATGTGCAGTCCTGGTACTCTGGTGCCAGGGAAGGTTATGGAGTAAATCATCTCGAGTGCCATCATGCAGCACACACAGGACAAGCAGGTATTCAGTCCTACTCAGCACAGCTTTATGAAAGGCAAGTTTTGCTTTATGACAAGGTGATCTACTTAGTGGGTGAGGGAAAGACTGTGGTTGTTTGTGTAACTAGACTTTAGTAAAGCTCCTGACGTTGTTTTGGACAACATTCTGGAGAAACTGGCTGCTCATGGCATATACAGGCATATGCTTAGCTGGTTAGAAGAACTGACTGATTGTCTGGGTGCAGAGCTGTAGTGAATGCAGCTAAATCCAATTGGAAGACAGTCACAAGTGGTGTCCCCCAGGGCTCAGTACTGGGGCCAGTTATCTTTAATGACTTTATCTTTAATCACTTTATCAGTGATCTGAATGAGGGGATCAGGTGTCCCCTCAGTAAGTTTGCAGATGACACTAAATTAGGTATGACTTAGGCAGTACGAAGCTCTGCAGGGAGGCATCTGATGGGTGAATGCCAAAGATTCAACAAAATGCTGGGTTTTGGAGTCACAAGAACTCCATGTAATGCTACAGGCTTGGGGAAGAGTGGCTGGAAAGCTGCCCTGCAGAAAAGGACCTGGGGTACCGGTCAGTAGTTGGCTGAACATGAGCTAGCAGTGTGCCCAAGTTTTCAAGGAGGTCAACGGCATCCTTATATCAGAAATGGTGTGCTCAGCAGGACTGGGGAGGTGATCATCCCCCTCTACTCAGCGCTGGTGTGGCTCTATTTCAAGTGCTGTGTTCATTCTTCGGCCCTTCATAACAAGAAAGCGATGAAGTTGCTGGAACGCATCCAAAGAAGGGCAATAAAGCTGAGGAAGAGATGAGAAAACAGCAGTGATGGAGGGAACTGGAGGTGTCTGGAGAAGAGGATGCTGAGGGAAAGCCTCGTCACTCTCTACAACCACAGGACAGGAGGCTGCAGTGAGGTTGATATCCTTTCTCAGGTGACAAGTGTTAGAACACAAGGCAGTGGTCTCAGAGCGTACCAGTGAAGGTTTGCATTCAATACTCAGAATGATTTATTGATGTAAGGTGTGGTTAAGGACTGGAACAGGCTGCCCAGGGAAGTGGTGGAGTCACTATTCCTGGAGGTATTTAAGAAACATTTGGATGTAGTGCTTAGGGACGTGGTTTAGTGGTGGACTCAGCAGTGCTGGATTAACAGTTGGACTTGATGATCTTAAATGTCATTTCCTACTAGAATGATTCTATTATTCAGGAAGGCAATCCTTCAGTTTTGGCTTATACAGCACTTCTTTGCCCTTTTCTTATGAGTCAGTTCTACATCATTTTGTAGCAAGAAAATAAACTGAGGGTGTTTTCTGGAGGGGGATAAAGAAAGGTTGCTTACTAGTATCAGTCTCATGAATCTTTTATCTTCACTGTTCTTTATATTGTTTAATCAGTTTTCAGCCAACTCATAGAGAGACTGCTAGAGCTCTCGCTGCCACAGTTTGAATGTATCTCTTGCCTCTTTATAAATTGCTAATTGCCAGTTTCTAGCATCATTTTTCTTGCCAAATCCATTGAGGATATTGGATGGTTCTGGGCTGTAGGCTCTCAGTTATTCTGTTGTTTATATGTCAGGACAGCAGCTGCTGGAAGTGCACGGTTCTCATGTGCCTTGTAAACTGTGACTGTTAGTCTCCTTCTGTGGCACTGCTAAGGGAGAACATCATTTGCTGGACTTGCTGCTGAAACTGGGTTAATGTGGAGATCGCTTTAGATGTATTCTATTTGTTACATTTAAAAGTTCATTATATCATCAGGGGGAAAATTTCTATGAGTTAGGTGTAACTCATCTTTATTGAACAGCATAAGTGTATGTAAGTTCAGTTTACAGCCTTCAGTTTCTTACATGCATGTATAAATAAGGAAATTATTAAATTAATCTGGCTGCATAACTGATAAAAAGAACTGCTTTGTCTAAGTTAATTACAGCTTGAGAGAAGTCTGAAAACATATATGGCGTAGAAGTTTTAATGACAGTGTTCACTAGAAATTAAGGTGTTTTGTTTTTTTTTTTCTTAGAATCATAAACAGTAACAAAAGCCATTTGCCTTGAAATGGTGTGACTATAAAGAGACTCCCTCCCGGGGGCACTATTTTCTGTCTTATTAAATAGGATGCTATTTGCTCTAAGGAGTATGGAAATAACAGTGTAATGGGTTCTCTGGAATTTGATGAATGTTCTCATAAAACTGTTACTTACATTTTTACTTAGTCATGTAGCCACAAGGTGAGTTGGAAGTAAAGTGTTTAGTATTTTTATGCTACATTTTAATTATTATAAAAGACAAGCTTTTTATTGCCATAAATTATTCTTTTCAAACATGAATATATAGTTTTACACCCTTGCATTTCCAAATAAATGAATACTGTTTTAAATGAGAGAGTGAAATGCATGGAACTAGGACTGTTCTATGAAGAGCAGGAGTAACAGTCAGGTTAGAGGACTTTATTGTATTGGCTATATAGTATGGGTATTACTAATTAGAGGTAAGTTTAAAAATGAGAAATAAGGAACTGGATTTAAAAATCTCTTTGAGATGTGTGGTAAAATAATGATAAGAGCCCTTGGGGGTATTCTTTGGCAGTTCACAGTGCTCATTTTACAGACACAGTCATTCTTGGTGAGAATTCGATAGCTTGTTTGATTTAGAGACGTAGAATTTTTATGCATGACATGTTAACGTTGTATTACACTTTGTAGTAACAGAGTTTGTTTTCTGTGGACATATACACATACACTGTGGCTACTGCATGGTGCACAAATTCACAGTATGAATGCTGGTGGCAACCCCTGTTCTCCTGCAGCTTGCTTTGTTATTGGTGTATTCGTCGTACTGTTGTTTGTGTGCTGATTGCACTTGGCCTAAGGACATCTGTCCTCAACTACTGAAGTCCAAACTGAGTCACGCAATGTAATGTGAACATGAAGCAATTCTAAAGTTACAGGCTACTTTGAAGATTAGATAGCACTGGATGTGACTTCAGCCTACTTGTTTTTTTGAAAAGACACAGGTTAGAAAACAGATTTCAGAATTTCTTTGCGCTCCAAGTTTTTGATACCAAGTCTCTTCGGCTTCTGTAGCACTACATTTCTGCATACTCTCCTGTTTAAACAGAACATGCATAGCACATCTGTTCTTACAGAATACATCTCATGTTTTTTCTGGAGGTAAAGGAACACTGTGCCTTTTTTCTGTCCCCCCTGCTATTTTTCCACTCCTGTAGATACGCACAGAAACAAGTGCACAGCCTGGGAAATAGATAAATGCGGGATCATAGTGGGCACTCCATGCATTCATGCACTCCACGTGCTTTTGTCACAACACTGTAGTGTTCTGCTTCAGCCCAAGCATCTGGAGGAGTAACTTTTGTACTGATTTCTGAATTTGCTCCTTTTTAAAAACGTAAAAAATACTTGTCACTTTTTACTGAACACAACTGGCAGTTATTTGGAATGCTACTTTATGTTCTAGTAGCCGAGCTTCTCTTTTTCTGGGAAGTCTTACCTGAAGTTTTCTTCAGCAAAATCCAAACTGGAATATTCATAGGCTATAGAATGGGAATAAGTAATGTGCACTGAATTCCGTTTCTTAAATCTAGCAAGATGGTATCTCTTTCCTTTGTCTTCCAAAGAAGAACACTCACACGCCCTCAAGGGAAGGAAGTAGTGATATGACATCTACAGTGGGGTTAAAAGGATTTGTAAGAATCATTCTGCATTGGAAATGAATACTCTTAAAACATCTGTTTAACGTTTTATGATTTTTAAATGGTTTGTTTTAATTATTGTGATGCTATTGTTACCCTAGTATTTTAAAACAAAACCTGAAAGCGCTTATTGTTGTTCTTTCGTCGTCGTTGTTTTTCTGCATAAATATTGTAAATGTGTTTCAACATCAGGATCAGAAGTGAAAATGGAATGGAAAGGTCTAATCTGTTTTTGAAATAATGTTTTTAATTCATGTTTCCTTAATCTTATTGATTTGATTCATTGATTAAGTCTCAGCTTTAATACACTCTTGTGATTTTAAGCATACACAAACATATGTTAAGATACTTAAGTATTTCTTGTGGTAGCAAATTAGTACATGTGTATATCTAGGATGCATTGTGAGTACACGTGAGTGTTCAAATGTGCAAATTTGGGTGATAATATTAAGTGCATTTGATACATTAAATATTGATATTGATGTGTACGTTTTGATATTTGACATGGTATGAGGTAATAAATGAATTTTGTAAGCTGTGTTAACTTTGACCATACAGAATGCTATTGCACAGAAGGATTTTTGATGGAGTTGTTGGCAAGCTGATAAATACTGCCTGAATTTACACTCAATTCTAGTTATTTCCAGCATTTGAAAGAATGATTGAAGAAGGAGCAGCTGGTCAATATCTTTAATACTTATTTTTTTGAATCCTAAATTGCTTAACCGAAGACAAGTAGGAGGTGTAAATACTCAAAACTTGTTAAACCTCTTCAGAAGTGTAGTTCTACAATTAAAACATTTTTGCATTCAAAAGACACAGTTGTTCTGCTATGGAAAAGTTTTCTGTGTACGCTCTTCTATGGTCTGTGATAGAGATTGCATGGGGAGAAGCAGATGAAGATATATTTTTTTGCAACTGAATTATTTATCTCTTGCACTTGAAACTTTTTCGTCTGTGTGTTTTGCTTTGCATTTTCCTTGGTAGGAGAGGTTGCCACAATGCAGCTATTAGATGACTGTGTAACAGGAAGGCAGCATTGCAAATATGGCAGAATGTAAACAGGCAAGGAATGGTGTAAATTCATCTTAATCCCTTTACCAGAAAAATATGAAATGCAAGTTTAAGTTGGAAAATAGGTTATTGTTCACAGACCTCATTTATGGGAGTGTATGAAGCCAGAGTGTCTCTTTCTCTACTTAAATCAAAAGAAATTATTCATTGGCAAATCCTATGGGTCATAGAAATGGTCTTCTGGCTTGCTGTGTCCAGATGCCTCACTGCTTGGCCTTGGAAAAGCTGTGACTGCTGCTGGGGTCAGATAGCCCTTCTGTACAGACATGCAGCCAGTTTGGTGGTAATAACTTTTAGACATTGCTAATCCTTCAGATTTCACCCAGTGTCCTATGAAAGGCTTCATATAACAGAAAAAAAAAAAGAAAAAAAAAAAGAAAGAAAGAAAGAAAGAAAAACCCAAATTTCTTTAAACTCTTAAATCTCCATTGCAGGAGTTTTGCTGAGTCAACTTTCGGGAAGAGCACTGGACAGCCTTCAACAACTTCTTTACAGAAGGAAAGAAGTGAGGCGTGTGGTCATTTGTAGCACTGCAGCTGACTCTCTGAATGTGTGTGTCCTGCAGTAGCAAGACACAGTTGTTCTTAGCCCTGCTGTGTGGTGAGAAGGTAGGGCTTCAAGCTGAGCTCAGGTTATGTCTGAGCCAGGGGAGACTTAGCCTGGACGTTAGGAAATACTGCTTCTCTAAAAGAGTGGTCAAGCACTGGAATGGGCTGCCCAGGGAGGTGATGGAGTCACCGACCCTGGAGGTTTTCAAGGAAGGTTTGGATTTTGTGTTGAGAGATGTGGTTTAGTGAGTACTATTGGTGATGGGTGGATGGTTGGACTGGATGATCTTGAAGGTCTTTTCCAACCTTGGTGATCCTGTGATAGGGAATATCAGCCTGCCAGTGACTGCTGGTTTTTGAGAGTGAGCAAGGCAGCTGATTCAAGTTGGAGCAGTAGGCTGGGAGGTTTTTCTGCAGCAGTGTGATGGCTGCTCCATCGCCATTAACTGCATTCTGAGGAGTGCTTGGCTCACATGTGTAGTCTTGAAAGTTGCTGAGGCAGCCAGCTGAACTCTGAACAGTGGCCAGCAAACTGTTTTTTTCACATAGCATATTTTCTTAGACCTCACCTGCTTTTGTGAGACCATACACTTAGTAGCACTGGGCGACAGCACCAAGCACTTAAAGAACTGGGCTTGGTTTCATTTAACTTATGTTTGTCCTTTATTATGTACCCACATACTTTATGGGTACATAATAAAGTGGGAATCTGTACCACATTCAAGGGAAATAAAATGCATTCTTTGCTTAGATTTGTTATTCAATTGAGTGATTGCTGGAATTGATTGTAACTGTAACAGCTGGGAAAAAAACATAGCACTGGTGATGTATTTTTTTTACTGACTCTTAAAAATGATTGTTGTTTCAAAACCAGAGCACACAAATAGAGATTCTGCTAAAACCTCCTCTTAATCTTTGCTTTCTTCCTGTTTCCTTACCTGTCTGATACCTTCCATTAAATACTTCTTGTACTGCTAGGCTGTACCTTCTGCATAGCATGTTGTATTTTGTAGTCAGCAAAGAACAGTGGCTTGGATGGGTAGCACAAAATTAACTACTGGATTCTGCAGAGGAACTTGAGTCTGATGCTCTTGCAGCAGTTTATTATGTTTGTATGTGGTAATTAAAAAAGATGAGAGGACACTCGCAAAGGAAAATTGGAATCTAAATACACCAAATCAATGTGGAAAATGCACATTTTTTTGTGGCAGTGTTTAGTTAAGTACAATAAGTATGTCTTAATTTCGTGTCAGAATATAAAACAGAGTGGGTACTCTACAGCAGGAATGTTTGAAAATATTTTCAAATGAAGCCTTGTGGAGGAATGAACTGATCTAAATTTTGTGCATGATTTTGAGACTTCACCAGCTACTTAGGCATGTGCAATGTCATGGATTCACATCTAAACGGTTAGCTTGAACAATATATGAAATAGTGTGGCCAGCAGGAGCAGGGAAGTGATCATCCCTCAGTACTCAGCACTGGTGAGGCCTTGAGTACTGTGTTCAGCTTTGGGCCCCTCACTGTAAGACTCTGGGGCCCTGGAGTGTTTCCAGAGAAGAGCAATGGAGCTGTGAGGGGTCTGGAGCACAGAGCTTATGAGGAGCGGCTGAGGGAGCTGGGGTTGTTCAGTCTGGAGAAGAGGAGGCTCAGGGGAGACCTCAGTGCTCTCTGTAACTCCCTGAGGGGAGGTTGTGGTGAGGTGGGGGTTGGCTGCTTCTGTGTAACTCGTGGTAGGACGAGAGGGAACAGCCTCAGGTTGTGCCAGGGGAGCCTGGATAGTAGGAAAAATTTCATCTCCAAAAGAGTGGTCAGGCTCTGCAATGGGCTGCCCAGGGAGGTGTTTGAGTCACTGGCCCTGGAAATCACTAGGATAGATGTCAACTATGGTGGTTTTCTATGTCTTTCAATCTAGAGGAGATATTTTCCAGCCCAATTGTCAGAGCACTATTTCGTAGCGCAAAATGCTTTTTCATCATACACTCCGTGTAAGCAAAGCATGTGTCTAATTGCCCTTCTTGTTCACACATGCCATGCAACAGGGAAACAAAGTTTAAAATATTTAGTATAATTTTGTTTTATTTGTTTTCTTTATACATTTTCAAGTGTTGCCATACGTGCTATCCTTTAGCTTTTATACGAGGGCCTAAACAATTATATGCGTGTAGATGGGAGACTGTTGTGTGTCAAGGTTTCTATCTCACGCAGTAGAGGATAGCATTAACCTTGTATCATTTCATAGGTGTATGCCTGTGTATCTCTGATCAGTTAATGTTCATTTTGAAATTAGCAGACAGGAATTGTGCTTCCACTGAGGAATCACATTTAGCACAAATTTAAGATGAAAGAAATTGAGGAGATATCTTACTGCCACTTGTTTGGATTGTCCTTTACCTCCTTATGATGCTAAATGTTCGTCAAATCCTTGTTAAATCTCTCAAATAGAACTAGTATGAGATTTGTTGATGTCTTTTGAATGTTAACAATTTCTATCTGCTCAAAAAATGAGGTCGTGCTCGCTAGCTGAATAGCGTTGTATCAACTTTTATGTGTATTGGATTTAAGCTGTAACTTGGACTTGCTGTATATCAGTAATGACAGGGGGAAAAATGGAGTTATGGGCATAAAAATTGTTCCTACAGGTTGAAGCAGTTTCAAACCTGCATCTTCACAATAAAAGTAAGAAATACGGATGTATGTAAAATATTGCACGTAGAGTAGAAACATTACACACGTGGCTTAATTCAAAATCCAGTGGACACAATAAATACAAGTTTTAAAAAATCATGTAATTTTAGCCTTTCCAGATCACTACAGATTTATACCATGGTGTATCCTGTTTGGAGAAAGAACTCTTTGTTGCCATTTGTGGTAACCTGCTTTACGCTTTTGGTGAACAGAATAATTAATGCCTTGCGAGAGTATTTCAGAGTGCTGTAAAAAGAGCATGTCTGAGTGTCTGGTTTTTATGTTGTCAAATCTGATATAGGGTTGGACTGATGATTGTGTTAAGACTTGCATCTAGGATCAGTTTCCATCTTGAATATTCAGTAGAGTTACGTGGTAATGAGTCATAATACGATTTTCTGCTATTGACTACTTAGTATCATACTTTCTACAGAGTGCAAGATTATTTGAAGTATATTGAGAACAGCAAAAGCTGAAATCAGCCTTTTAACACTTTTTCCCAAAATACATATTTTCCTTTACAGTATCAAAGTGAAGTACAGTAATTACCACATTAAGTGAGATAATCTTTTTGTGTGTGTGTTTTCATTAATAATGCAAATAAATGTTTTTCCCTTGGAAAAAAAAATAAAATAATAAAAAAAACAGCTAATTCTTTAGAACAAAATTCATTTTGTTGATTTAACTAGAATTGCATTGAAGCTGTAATTATGTTTATGAAACAGTAGTGACTGGAGATTTTCTATTGTTGTTTTTTAATGTAGCATCTGTAGGGGCTCCTCCAAGCTTCCTATCCCTTATGCACAGTTTATATGGAAATTAATTGTTCTGTCAGCTTCCCTTGACTTGTGTCTGGGTTGGAACATCTTGGTTGCTAATTCTGTCACAAAAAAACTTGTGTCACATTCACTTTATATGCTGATCTAATACTTTTGATTAATTCTTACGGTTTTTTCGAGTTCTGTCCTGAGATTTCCTCTAACATGCTAAAGATTTTTCCTCTAGAGAAGAATGTAATTTCTGACCCAGTCTATCTTTAGATATTTACTTCCTGAATATAGAGTGTTTGGTGGTGGTGGTTTTGTTTTTCATTTTTTGGTGAAGAAAATCAGTCTCTCTCTCTGAAGTGGCACCAGCATTCGCTCCACAGAAAGCCGAATTTAAAGGCTTTGGTAAGGAGCAACCTTTAGGTGCAGGAGCTTGTGTTCTCTTTATACACCCTTCTGCTAAGTTGCTGAGACTTGGAAAAAGCCCGAAGAAATGTTTTAACAATGGGAAATTGTGTCTTTGCAAGTTTGATAGATACTCAGCCCATTGTTAAACACTACAGACTGCCTGAGGTAATGCTAAACTGAGTCTTTAACCGAAAGAAGTTTGTTCTGGAATTACCAGTCATGATTCTGGTTACGTTAATAAATAATTTCAGCAGATATTCCACTTTATAAATTCCTTCTTTAAAAAGTGTCTGTACCTCGCAACCATATGAAATGAGTTCTGATAATGCTGTTGCATGAATGCAGCTCTGCATTTGCTGATGAATATTCTCTACGTAACAAGCAAACGCTCATTTCTGTTTTTCATTTAATCCGTAATTTTCTCCTATGCCACATTTGTTATAGGTAACTAATTTTGCTAATTGCTGTCTAGAGATTGATGCCTATCATTATAGTATGATATAAAATCTCTTCAAGATACAGCTTGCTTTGTCCTCAGTGATCCTAATTTTCTGCTACCCTTTGATTCCCAGTTACAACATATTTTTTGCCTTTCTTGTAGTAGGAAGGCCAGCATCCATGCTAGGCCTGCCAGATTAAACTCAGACACTTGGTTTCACCTTGGGAGTTAATTATAGAGTTTATATTGTGATTAGTCCGTCTTTCTGCCTTGAAATTCTTCATGTCTCATGTCTCTTCATGTCCCGCTTTTTGGATAGCCAAAAAGCTACATTTTTTTGTGACAGGCACATGACAGACTTTCTGGTTTCCAGATCTTCAGCAGACTGCAATGAGGAGAGATCATAACTACTACATTCCAACTAATCTTCATCTCACAAAATCAAGTACATACAGCCACCTCATTCCATTCCTTTTTCTGATTTTTCTGTACCGATTTACTTCAATTTTGCAGCTTAAATCTGCTCCAGCAGTAACAAGTGAGTAAGGGCATTACTGATATCCTCTTATAATTATGTTTTTAGGGGGGTGTTCAGTTCTGTTTCATAAATATTGTATTTTATGTTTTTTTCCTGAGTCCTACCAACTCTTAGGGGATTTCCTAAGCTTTGTCATTTTCCACAGTATAGGACTGTTACAGTTCTAGAGCAGTTGCCTTGTTCTGCTGGTTCTTGTTTCACTTTGAGTAGTATTCATGCTGCTTCACGTTCTAACTGTGGAATTCTCAGGAGCTGTCCGGGTTCTTTATATTCCAGGTCTTCTTCTCTTACCAATGCCTTTTCAAGACACAAGAAAATCTGTTTCCCTTAGTCTTCAGACTAGTCTTCTGTGCTTTGAATGAAGTTGGTATAGCATACAGATAGTTATGCTCTCTCTTATCAAATTACACATATTCGTTCAATGACTTTGAAGAGTGGTGAAGAGAGAGGCGGATTTTTTTTCATCTTTGCTTTGCAGCTAGCTGCTATCCCTCTAGGCTACTCAGAAACTTAAAACTCCAGCTGCCAAGTTGAGGTAGAAAATAGCAGTTCATTTGTATGAGCCAGTCTTGATCTAGGATGCATCATCTTCACTGCTTTACTGCCCTCTCTCACTCCTTTGTCTTTTCCCCTTGGAGAAGTGCTTTGCCCTTCTTTTCAGATGCTTCACCAATGCTTCTGAAACTGATCAGCTGTCCATATGTCAAGGGATACAAGTTCATCAGGAAAGCTGATGTAGTCTCACCTAGCGTCAGGGTCTGTTTTGAACTTTTATAGTTAACTTATGATGGCTGTTTTGAGATAAGTACCTGTTTCTTAGGTATGGCGATGCGTTGAACACTCTAGGCATATAGAAAGATTTTTATTGTTGTTACCTTTGATTTTCTTGCTAATTTACAATATGAGCCAGAAAACAAAATGTAAAAAAAATATTGTTACTTATTGCTGTTACATTTATCCATCTTAAACACAACTTTAAGAAGTGCTTCAGTTTAACCTTTCTCCACCTTGTCAGTCATCACTGAGAATTTAAAAAAAAAATCTCCACTGTTTCTTATATCAGTGAAGGTACTTTTTATTACTTATCTATACTTTTGTTATTCTTCCAACTGACTGTCGGAACTGTGCTTGCTAATAAGTCTGATACTTGCTACGATATTTCTTTTTAATTCAGATTGCTATCAGAACGTGTCATGACTTTAAATGAGAGAGTGGTCTCCAAACAGTATTTGTTGCATGCTGTCACTCCACTGATGCCCGTTGACTGGCTGATTTCAGTATATCATTCTAATTAGTTTTTAAATGAATGAATAACTTTGCACACACTTACCTTGGAAAATTTACTTAATAATTTTGTGAAAGTTATTGTTGCAAGATAGATTCTCTGTATCCCTGTTATCCAAGTTATATTGCGTTGTGTTCATTGGGAACATAATTTGCATTACCTTATCGTACCTTCATTAGTAAAGCACACTGGATTTCTTTGAAGTTAAGCTCGTGGGTTTTGACTTAATGAGAAAATAGCATTGTTTCTGAGTCTGAAGTGTTATCTCTGAAATTTTAATTCCAGAGCTATGTACAGCTATGTTTCAAGCACACCACAAAGCTCGTGTCTCACTTTTTTCTCAAAATTTAAGACCAGATTGTCACCTTTGCCAAAGTAGCATGCAGTAAAACTGAAAGACACTGAGGTTACACGGTAGAACCTTTGAATCTTTATGTGGGTGGCAATGGTGCATACGTGAGATTTTGAGCCAAGTGCTACACTTATGGTACTGGAAAACATATCTTTTATTATTCAAATTTGCTTTTTATGCTGCCCACAGAATCAGTAATTCTCTGTGCAACCTTCTGTATGGTCATATGCAAATAATTGCTTTTTAAGGAAAAACTGCTAGTGCATGATAGTAAAAAATGTTGATCAAATAGACCTTCCTTTTATAAGGCCATAGATCTTAAGCCTCTCCAGAAGCATTGCCCCCTCCATCCTCTTTGTAGAAGTTAATCCTGAAAACTAACCGGGACTCAGGTGTGCAATTATGAACACCTCTGTATGGGGACACAGAATTATAGCCATCGTAATATAGCTATCCAAAATGCAGTTCTGCTTTGATACTTTTATATTATTTGTTTACTTTCAAAACCTTCGTCTCGAACATTAAATTAACTTTTATACACCGGCAATGTTTGTTCCCATATTCAGACACTTGAAGCCTGTCTTCAGAGGCGATAATGTCATACACTTCTAAGCTGGTGATAGCATCCCAGAAAACCACACTGCTAGCATTTCTTGTGGGATACTGCCTCTGAAAACGTGAGAACAGTTAGCAGTGTACGGTAACAACTGTCTGGTGTAAAACTGCTCAGCTTTTTAGTTAGAGTATATGAATTGTGTTGTAAATGTATTCAACTAGCCAGCCTCTCTGTTAAATCTAGGCATCTGGTATTTAGTTTTAACAGCGTATTTTCTAAGTATTTTCTTGGTAAGTAAGTAGCATATGAGTAGCTGTGTTTTTGTGTGATTGACTGGTGTGGTATAAATTGTATTTCATTAGGTACTTTGAACATGGAGTGGAATAGTATGTTAAACTGAGCGCATATTGTGCCTGTGTTAGCTGCTGTTCTCTTCACAGCCTTGTTCCTTCCATGTAGATGTTTGCAAGTGGAAAACATTTTATATAATGATTTCTCATAAAGTAATAGGCAGAAAAATATCCAGCCAAATTGTTTGTATAGCTTGTGATGTGGGAATTATGTCTCTCTAAATCTGTCAGCTGTTTTGAGTAACTCTTTTGAGCTGAGAATATTTTTCTCGAAATCTGCTTTGCTTTTTTGCTGGGTGCCATTCTTCTGTCTTTCACTGTCCTGCAGAAGTTCTCAATATAAACGATCTTGAAATGAAATTTTGGAATAAAACATTGACACAATAGCAATTTTACTTCTTAATTTTCTTTCTTTATCCATCAGTGATTCTGCTTCAGATGAAGTTTTGAAATTGTTCTGTTCTTCTCTTCCCTTTCTCCCCGTGTTGCTGACTTCAGCATGTCTTGGAAACCTCCTTGACATTTTGGTGGCTGTTCTGGTTTACTTTTTTTATAAGACACCACCTATCCTAGTGCGTTTCACAACAAGTGTCTCACTTTCATCAGATTCATTCCTTAGGGGGAAGTAGTTTCATAACAGGAGGGCTATCGCTCCCCATGTACTTAATATCCAGCTGAAGTCAGCTGCACAGTCTTTTTTCAGGCAGTCTGCACTCAACTTTATTCTTGATGACATGTTCATCAGTCTTTTTTAATGACAGTTAACGTGTTCTGTTGTTTTTGTTTCCAATTTCTCTTTGATAATAGCTCAGAAAGAGGCAAAAGCTAATACTGATTTGAAGATGATGTGGACATACCGACAATCCCAGGCTTCTCATATGAAGCAATCAGAATGAGACTCATCACAACGTCTGCATTGCAGTAGAGGAGAAAATTTATTTTCTCCATGTTCTGTTTGGCGCTTTCTGTTTTAGCATGGTACCTAGCAGTAGTCTTGAGTCCTGTTCTCCTGAATTTTAGCACTGGTCATACTGGAAAGGGTTTTCAACCATTCTGCTATTTCTGGTGCAGATTCTGGTCTCAAAGTACATTTTGAAGCATGGCAGCGTATATTAATGAAGTTTGGGGTGTAATATTTCTCTAGATACAGAATACTTACCAGTTCTTTACTTGATTTTACTTACAATCAAACAACTTACTGAGGTTTGTCTCTTGTGCCTCGCATCCTACAATTTCCAGTACCTTTTGCTGTCTGCATGCTGGGAAAAAAAATGAACCTGCACCTGAAAGAAAAATGAAAGCAGCATCCCATTTGTCTTAATTTTAGAAATACTTTCAGGGATTTTTATCTTCTCGTGCCTGTATTGCTGAGTGCTGTCAACACCCGTCTCAAAAATGTTACAGTGTGAAATGATATCTTGAAAACTAACAGTGATATCAGAGGTACAAGGGATCTGTCACACAAAGGAAATAAGGGCTCTTCAGACTGGAAAAGCAGTATAACTGAGAAGGACTAGAACAGAAGTCAATAAAATCATGAGTAAGAGATGAGAAAGTGACTAGAGGTATTTCTTGTCTTTTCCAGGCTAAGAGTTAAGAGACATCAAATAAGCTTAGCAAGTGGCAGGCTCAGAACAAATAAGCTTTTCTTTTCACAGCGAGCATGTGTGTGCTGGAGGGTTTGGGATTCAAGGGCAGACCGGACGAGCTGATGGAGGAGTAGTCCATCACAGCCTGCTGATTATAAAACCACCTGACAGAATCCCATTGTTGGAAGGAGGAAGGGATTCTGGGTGACCATACGTCTTGGACACTTTGTGCTTCCCTGGGCTTCTGCTGGTGGCCATTGCTATTAGCAGATGCCAGGACTTAGGTGAACCTTTGATCTGATCTACCTTATCTTCAAAGTCCCTGAATCATTAGTAGATAGTAGATTACAGCGGGGAGAAAAAGAGTTCAGAAGGATTTTTCTTCTTTAATTAGCATTTGTTAATGGAGCACAGCTTGCAGTCTTTTCCTTGGATTTAATCATGCCAAAAAGGCATGTTAATCATTTTGGTTTATATGCCTGATTTCTTTGTCAGAGTGAAGAGCTAAATGACTGTCAGTGAAGGAGACATGCATGAGTCCTCGGGGCCCAAGGCATTCAGTATTGGTGATAGCGTTGTGTCAGACAGAGAAAAGATTTATATTGTTCTCAGCTAGTCATGACTGAGATCCTATTATTTCTGGCTATGCCTGACAGCTCTAATGTTAAACAGTGAAGGGTCATAGAAAGTTAGTGCAGCAAGCATTAAGTACATTCCCCAAAACAGGTCCCTGGTGCAACCCTTAGTAAATTCAAACTTTATTTTTAGTAATGACCTTTAGTAATGTGAGCCTTGATCCACTGAGATGCTGTTCACTTTCGTTGCATCTCCAAATCCCTTCTTTACGCATTTTAAATCAACACATGCTTATTCTGAATTTATGCATGTGGATAGATGGAGAGATGTAATTTAAACACATCTGTTCAAATATGCATTTCAGATCAACTTGGTGCCGGTTCTCATAATACGGCTGAGTTTTTGACGGGTATTATATCCCTAAAGTACACAGCAGATGGTATTTATTAGAGTTTGAATGGAAATGAACTTTAAGGTTGTTGAGCTTTTTGTCTTACGTCGTGGCTGTTTTGTTTTTGTTTTTATCATAAAGCAGTAATGATCCGAGGTTATAAATCTGCAATGGAGTTATGTAAAATGTGTCATCTTCATCATGGGAAGGGTTTCATCATGGGAAGGGTAAAACACCCTGTTGCTGAATGAAGTTAGTCCAACTCTTAACTGTGATGTGGGTTTTGGTTTATTATTGTTTTGTTCATGTGTGAGGTTTTATTGTGAGAATATTGATAATGGGAAATATTACAGTACTGCATATGAAGTATTTTGACTGCAACTAACAGGAACACCAGCAGCCCTCACTATAACTGCTTAAAGAGAGTAAAACTAGGAGTACTCCTCCATCCTCAGCCAGCAAACCATGTCAATTAAGAAATATATTTTATCCAGGTCAGTATTCCCCAGCACTAAGGACAGACTGAATCCCACCTCATATGGGATCCTTCCTACCAGTACCTTCTCAGATTGTTTCTGGAAATGTGGTCTCCTGCTTATCTCATGGTGTCATTCAGCCCACTTTGGGAACAACCTCTTTTGGGGGCATGAGGTGGGCTCGGTAAATAATGGTAACATAAAATACTCATTCTTGCTCTCAGTCTGTATTGACTGATCTCAGATACTGCTGTGCAGCCTTTCAGCCTTTCCGAGGTTGATGGATGCAAGTGTTGATGGGCTTGTGTCAAAACTGTTAATGGCTCCACAGTTTGCAAACCACCTTGTAAGCTGCATTTGCAAATCGGTTTGAAGTGGCTTTTTATCACAAAGCTCAGGTGCAACGTTTCCCCCTGTGGGAATCATTTTCAGTGCTCTGTAAAATGTAGAACACAAAAACCAGAGTGCACACCATGGTTCTCTGGTTGTAAGGCTGGGCTTTATGTAGTTTTCGCTACCCTGGAAATCTGAAGTTTCTCACTATGAACCACCTCTGAATTACGTGGTAGTGTTTGTGGTCTTCTCAGTTATTCTCCTGTGTGTATATTTGCATATATACCCTTCTTCATGGAGGTCTGCAGGCATATGTTGAGTCTTGCTCTGGGGTCACGTCTAGACTTTGTTTCATCTGTTTGTTGTTGTTTTGTTTGTTTGTTTGTTTGCATGTTTTTAATAGAAGAAAAAATTCACACTATAAATACAATATGGTCTTACAGTTTCTTTGTCTGATTTGTTGTGTTTGAGACATCGTCCAGCTATGGATCCAAGCTGTGAAAGCAATCATAAGAAAAAATCCTAAGACATTTTACATACATACATACATATATATATATATATATATATATATATAAACATATAACTTACTTGAAACAATAAATATTATCCAGTGTTTACTGTCGTGTGAAAGTAGACTAGTGAGTCTACTTGTAAATGAACCTAGAGACCTTTATAGGTTTCTACTAACAGTAACAACAAAAAGATATCTTCACTGTGATGCTTGCAAAGTGTGAGGTGAAGGAAAACTGGTTTGTTAGGCAGCCTAGAATTGCGTTACGTGGTGATAGAGAACATTTTAAAATACTTGAGATAATATAATTGCTTTGCAGATGGAACACGTACATGAATGAAAGATGTTAGCAGGTGCCCTGCCAGGGTGGGATCTCATTCTATTGTACTGAATAGAAATATGCACACCGTAAACAGGTTGAAATTTGCTAGAAGTGGTAAAACAGAAGGTTTGAAAAACTTATTTGATACTCAGTTTAAAAATAATGAAGTTTAACCATGATATTTTATTAAATGATTTTCTGTTTTTCTTTTGCACTGTATAATAGCAGCTTTCTGTTTTAGAGAGTGAGACCACAGATTTCACCCATTCCATTCGTGATTGTGTTTGACAATACTGGATGTGATGTACTTGTTTTCCACTATACATTTATTACGTGTTTTGTAAAAATTCAGTTAAAATGTGGTAAATTTGTGTTTTCAATTGGCCAAGTCCAGAACACTTTTATAGAAGCAAATGTAAGGTGTTTCAAACTTAATTCTTGGAGTCAGATACTGATTCTAAATACAGAAGAGCAGAAACAGTATAGTAGAATAGAAACTCTTCTGTGCAATGTATAGAAGTATGTATATTTCTATATGTGTACATATACTATGTTGTATGTATATAATAGATCTATTTTTATACTACGAATGTTTATTTTATTGAAGTCTTACTCCCTGGCCATGTTCAATGCAATATCTTTCTATCTCTGTGTTCTTTTATATTTTTTTAATTATATTGCAGGCTGAAATATCTGCCCTGTCTTGCTGTTTTTACTTTTATTGCTTAATTTTATAGTAGTGCTTTTAAAATATTAAAGTGATATTTTTATCTCCTCTACTGTTCATTGTGATTATTTCTGTGATGGTGTTACATGTTTAGAGCAATTGACATGAGTGTTTAAAAGAGCTCATCTTTTCTCACACAAAGGTTTTGGACTTGTATACCCTTTACTAGTTTTAAAAGCACACGGAAAGATTAACAAGAAAAATATTATCAGTGGATATCCATTTCTTGGAAGTCTATACATCCATAGCATAATTTAGGGCAAATCTTAAAAATATGGGAACACCTTTGCTTCAGAAATTACATTCAGGTTTATTCCCCAAGCTCCAGATTGGACCCTGGGCTGTACTGGATTCATAGTCCACGGAAAGAGAAAGATACAGCAAAGTGCAGGAGGGTCTCAGATCTGAGGTAGGCTTTCTGAAAGTGTGGAAAGCTCTCCATGGCTTAATTCGCAGGTGAATGAATCTCTGTAGAATCAAGGGAGAAGACTGGGTGAGATTTCGTTTCATTCCTAGCCTTTGATAGAGGCAGTGCTTCCAGCTGAGTACTCTGTTTCCCTTCTGCTTCAGCTCGTAGGACTCCTCAGTGAGCAGTACAAGCCTGGCAGAAGTCCTACATGGTTGGTTCTTTCTCCCACAAAACTGGTTCTTTAGAGGAAAAAAAGAAAATGGGGGAAGAAAAGGCCTGGAAGACCACGCAGGCCTGAGGAAGATGCAGCTGCCACCTTCAGCTCCAACCTAATATGGCATCATGTTGAGTTGCCTGTTAAGTTCTGTAACTATGCTTCAAAGACCAACTCTCAGGCAGCTTCAAATCATTTAATTTTAATATATTATCCAGATTTCATTTTCAGTTTTCCTACAAGGGCATAAGCTCCATAAAGCTCCATAAAGGCTCTTCAGAGAATAAGTCCAGGGTGATGTTGTGGAAGAGTTCCTTTTTTTCTTTCTAACATTTTTTTGTTTTTTAGCATGAGGTTCTAATCTATGAATGGAGAAGTTGCTTAGGTCATCACATCTTTGGTTTTGATTTAAGTGAACTCTGGACTTCCCAGGCAGTTCTTACACCTTTCTCTAAGAGTGTGTTGTTTTAAACTTATTCACAGAGCTATTTATTCCAATCCAGTATTTTGTTATGATGGGAGGGCTGGAGGATCTTGGTTAACAATCAGTTGGTGTCTTTATGTCAAGGCTGGATTTCAGTGGTCAGTGCTGGAAGGGAAATGCAAAGAATATGTAATCATGCAAAAGAATTTCAGGTGATCACCTGAGAAGGTAATTTTCTAAATCAGTCTACCAGGGATTTTGTTTCACAATTTATTCCCAACTCACATTTTGTCAGGAGTCGTCTGACTTTCTTCTGTTGGTGAATTCACTTATGGTAACTCACTGTAATAGCTGCTGTACTTCTGTTACTGCTAGTCCAGGTTCTATTTTCTCTAACAGCAGCAACTGAGTGCCCTGATTGGAAAAGACCAGAGAGCTCGTCACTAGTCTGAATTCTAGTCTGAACTGCCTGCTGATTGACAATGTGCAACAGAGATACCTCAGCAAGAAGAACTTCAGGACCTGCAGAGCTGTAGTAGCACACAGCTTGCTTGAGCCATATTTATTCTTCTGGAGTTATTTGGAGCTCCCTTATGTGCCTGTGAGCTGTGAGGAAGCAGCTCTCATGGCAGCAGTAGCATACACTGTGTTCATAGACTATGCTTCCAGGCATCGGCCTCTCATCTGGAAGGTAAAGCACATTTATTTTCTCTGACCCAGGAGGATTGCTTGGCTTGCCTTCAGGTAGTTGTATTAACACGTTTGTTTTTCCTTTCTGAGAGGCTTTGGGCATGTGACCTGTTAGCACTAGTTTATGATTGTTTGCTAGCGTGCTGCACCATACAGCTCCACTATAAAATGGACCCTACTCTAAAATGGACTCTACTAAATGATGGATTCCCTGCTCATTTTTGGATCGTTAGAACTGCCCAAAATGACGGCGATTGCATGACTGATCTTGTTTAGGATCACAGAAAATAACTTTCCTTGTGCAAGTGGAAGGGGTTTATGTGTGTAGAGGGAAGAAATGAGAAAATATGCTGCTTTGTTTCAGACTGTCAGAGCAGAGGTTGCCTTAATTTTCAAGTGTGTATGTTTTATACTTTTCTACAAAACGTTTTTCTTAATTGTGTATTTTATTCAGAAATTATGCTTGTGTGCAGAGCTAATTTCTCTCACTTACGTCCATGAAAGGCTAAGAGCGTGATTTTTGTCAGTAGCTGGGTTTTATTCTGTATGAAATTTCATACCCCTTTTTTCCCCCTTGCTGAAGATTTCTTTTTCAACAGTATAATCAACAGTGGTATAAAAATGTACAATACAGTATTGTATTTTGGGCAGTCAGGCTGGATTGAACCGTCATTAATTGCTGTTGCTGAGCGTACCGTGGTCCTTATTCTCTTTTCATACTCAAACTTTTCTTTGTGTGTAATAATTCCATCCAGAAAGAAATCTAATTACTAAGATAATTAACACCTTACCACCAAATGGAGTTCAGACATTTGTACCGTTTATGAATTTTTAAAATATGTAATTTCCTTTTAGCTGAGTGACAACTGGCGTTATGGAGAAAAAGAGCATATTTTATTGTATCTAGCTTGATTGGGCCTTATAATTCATGTTGCTATAGAAACAACCAAACCTTTATAAAGGATGGTATTACTACTACCATTGGTAATAAATGCTTTGACTGCTTCTGATAGTGCCATTAAAATGGTTAAAATAACTTCATTATAATGGTTTTGTCAAATGTAATGAATGTTCTGTGCACGTTCTGAGCAATGGCAGCTGATGTTACTGATACTGATTTATGAAGCAACGTAATTTTTTTTCCATAAGCTTACTGCTACTGCACGAAACATTTGTAACGTTTACGAAATCATGTTGCAGAACCTTTTATCTTGCAGTGTGGCAGCCTTAAGAATCCTGTGGTGATTGAAGCAGTTTAATCAAGAGTTTGGGAATTTTTTGCTATCCCGTGTAATATTGTGCTTGTTTCCCATTTACTGGACATCTTCAAGGAGTTAGTCGAATAACTGTGTTTTACAGGTTTTGGTTTGACATTCAAATTCTGTGTTTAACTGAAATGTCAAAAAATGGAATGAGAATCCGTGAATTCAAAAAGGAATTGAACTTGCTTTGTTTCTTTTGTGAGCATTTTTCGTAAGGAAAAGATGAAAGAAGATTCCAACCAGACATTGTCTAATAAATTCCTGTGCAGTTAAATGTATATGCTGGCATGTGTGAGATGAGGCCAAGACATCTACTTTAGTATAAACTTGTTGCCACTACATATATGCAGATTATTTAGAATCATAGAATCGCTCAGGTTGGAAAGGATCTTGAAGATCATCGAGTCCAACCACAACCTAACCATACTGCCCTAACTCTTACAACCCTCCTCATCCAAACAGTTTTTAAGCACATCCAGGGATGATGACTCAACCACCTCCCTGGGGAGCCTATTGCAGTGCTTAACAACCCTTCCTGTAAAGAAGTGTTTCCTCATATCCAACCTAATCCTTCCCTGGTGCAGCTTGAGGCCACTTCCCCTCATCCTGTCACCTGTCACCAGTGAGAAGAGACCAACCCCACTCTGCTGTAAGCACCTTTCAGATACCGGAAGAGAGCAATAAGGTCTCCCCCAGCCTCCTCTTCCCCAGTCTAAACAGCCCCAGTTCCTTCAGTCTCTCCTTATAGCCCATACTCTCCAAGCCCTTCACAAGCCCTGTTACCCTTCTCTGGACCTGCTCCAGCACCTCCATGTCCTTTCTGTACTGAGGTGCCCGAAACTGAACGCAGAACTCCAGGTGAGGCCTCAGCAGCGCTGAGTGCAGGGGCAGGATGACTTCCCTAGCCATGATCACCACACCATTCCTGATACAAATCATTTTCTTTTGTTCTGTTAAATAGTCACGAAAGATATTTACCACCATATACTATTTGTGCTAAAAACATTGGGATGAATATAACTTTGCATCCTCTAATATTGCACCTAATTAAATGACTAAGAAAAATACTCTTCTTTTCCCCTTTCCTGGGTCTTTTATCAATAGATTCTCCTGTTGCAGTAGACCTCGGTGTTGCAGGGAAGTTCTTTTGGCTATTCCAATTCAAGTTTCTCTGCCCACTGTAAGCACAGAATTATTTTTTCTATGGTGATGCACTGCAATAAGGCACCTCTAAGAGAACAGGTCTCAGCTGTTCCCTTGCTATAGCCAACCTAAGTATTGTAGAGGCATTTAGATTGGAAGGGATTTCTAGAAAGCATCTCATCTATTCCCCCTACTTGAAACAAAACTTACTTAAAGTCAGATGCTACCAGTACCTGTATGGTGTACTTACTAGGAAAGGTAAATTATATTTTCTCCACTTTATCATTATTACTGTCCAGAAACCAAGTCTTTTGGAACTACAGCCTTGTCTGTGTCAGTATTGAGCGCTGGGAGCTCTATTCATTTCTGCCTGTCAGCAGAAGAGGTTTGTCATTATTCCCACTTTAGAAACAAGCTGGCAGAGACACAAAACGATGCAGAGTTTTCCCAGCTTCTCATAAGACAGTGGTCATCCAGCTGGCTATCATCACATTCAGAAAACTGTGCTGATATCTCCAGGGTCCCATACAGTGCTCTGTGAATACCACGCAGTAATCTCTTGGTTGAAGAGCTCATTTTTTCCTTGCCATGTGCTTAAGGGTTAGGAGCTGTTGAACTTGATGAACAGAAGAGCTCAGTGGCTGTAAACTGAAGTATTTTGTTTTCCTTTTAGTGCAAAGAATAATTGCCTTCTATGGAGTACTGAGTTAGGAATTAAATTGCGACTTAAAGATGTCTTACTGATATTCATAATTTCTAGGCTTTGTGAGATGCCAGCCCCCTTTTTTGGATATCCTGATCTCTTCTGAAAGCAGTGTTAAAAATTCTAGTGGCTCAGAAGTCTCAGAAGTTACACATTTTGTGGATTAAGTAATAGGCTTTAAGAAATCTGTCATCACCTAGAATTTCTGATGAAGGAAGAGTTAGTCCAAGTGTTCTCACTCTTGTATCATGATACTGATCCATTATTTGCTGCAATGTCTTCTATATTGCTTGTGCTGTCTGCTGAGTGCCCAAAGTATTTTTCATCCCCAAGCAATCATTTTATGTATGTATTTATTTATTTATTTTTCTAAGGATCATTCTAGGCTGCAATTACTGTAGGTAAGGTTGAGGAGTTTTAAGTCTGTGTATCCTAGCTTTTAGGGGAATAAGACTTACATGTCCTAAGTTCAGTAATTCTTTCTACTTTCTTTACAGAGTGCCTGGAATAACAATTGCTACGGACATCATCTGTGGTTTTCCAGGAGAGACAGATGAAGATTTTCAAGAAACTATGAAACTTGTAGAACAGTATAAGTTTCCAAGCTTATTTATTAATCAATTTTACCCGCGCCCAGGAACTCCTGCTGCAAAAATGCATCAAGTTCCAGCTGCAGTGGTGAGACACAATTCTTCTCCTCCATGTAAATGCATACTCTAAATGCATAAAGCACGTGCATGTAAATGTAGACTTTCTGCAAAACTGTGCTACAATTCAATTAAAGATTTATGTAAATACTTGAATTGCTTTTAGAGATTTGCTAGATCACTGGGTACTTTGTCATACATTAATTATTGTTTAGATTGCTAGGAAGAGTAAAACAGTAGTTATACTGAAGTCATGTCTTTTCTATCAAGTTTTGATTGAGTAAGTGCTAAGAATGATAGCTAATTGCTTACAGTTTCTTTTTCCCCATTTTAAGACTTCTGTGACTCCAGCAGTCTTAAACCTGTTGTGAATAACTGTGCAAAGTTTTAACAATAGAGCAATAATAATATGTGATTCATTTGTCAGATATCAAATTTGAACACAATAATTCCACAAGAGCACCTATATATAGTGTTATAAGTTATACTCTAAGTTATATATATCTATATATATATATGTGTGTGTGTGTGTTTTACTCTATTTAAAAAATCAGTTTTCCTGATTTCCTGAAGAAATTTGCAGTTAGTCTTTCAGTTTTGAGATGGTTTTTTTTTCTTTCTGCTTTTAGCTTAGAAGTGAAGCCCTTCCCAATAACCCAACATTTTCATCTCAGAGTCATACATTAAAAGAAGCCTGTCTTCCTATAGAAAGCAGGTGGCTATTGACTATATTTTGATTGATTAGAAATAGTTTGTTGTAAGTAATAACAGAAATTATATATGAATGTATTAATTTCTTAATTGAATTTATTACTCTGCAAAATTTTATAACTTTTCTCCAAACAAAGTGTTGCAGACCGCCAGTACAGTAATTTAGATCATTATTGTCTTGCTATTACTGGCATAAGTAACATTTGTATTTCCTATCGGTATAAGAATGAAAGTTGACCAACAATGTAAGTCTGAGTAAAAACTGTTTATTTCCATTTGCTTATCTAATAGTACTGTAATAGAAAGTCAAACCTACGTATCTGTACTTGCATTCCTCCACTTGTATGTCTGAAAGGGAAGAGTCTCTGCTTACTCTCAGTGTATACCATGAATTCTGTAAGATGTCAGCTGCAGAAGACAGGAAATGAGAGTATATCTGGCCTCTGCAATTTATTATTCAGAGAAGTACCTCTTGAGTAATGATTGCTAATTTATTGTAGTCAATCTCATAATAGACAATACTGGGTTTTCAGATATAAACAGCTGTTGTTGAAATATTATACTTAGCGTAACAAACTGACAAAATTGAATTATTTTTATTAGTTTAGAATGCTTTCTGTAAGGTCATAAAAATGAAAAGTATGCAGAAATGTGATTTCCGGAAGCTAGGCAACTTAAAAACTGAAAAATGATTTAATTTATATTCTTCCATCGGCTAATTTGTAGGTGTTCTATTGCCACAAGAGGTGCAAAGAGCTTAGGTTGTTTTGCCCACTTCTCTTTAACTGTGTGCCCTGAGAAGACATAGTGTGAAGAGCTCATTTATCAAAAGAGTATTAGCTGTTCTGTGGGTGGGATGGTTACTTGGAATGTGGTAATGTCATTTTAACCCAATTTCACATTCCTCTTATTTCTAGCGTGAGCTTAGGGTTAAATAGAGTAAAAACACTCAAAAAAGATGAAACCTCTAATCCAGGGCTGATGGAAAATCTCTGATGAATAATTTTTTTTCTCCTTTCTTCTGTAGTTCTTTAAAAAAATCACATGAGGTCATAGAATCAGTGAATGGCTTGGGTTGGAAGGAACCTTAAAGATCATCTAGCTCCAACCTCACTGCCATAGGTTGCCACCCACTAAGTCAGGCACTGGATCAGGTTGCCCATGGCCCCATCGAACCTGACCTTGAACACCTTCAGATCCTTTATTCTTCCATGTTTCTTGAAGAGGAGAGTAACAAGTCAAAGAAAAAGGAAGGAAACTGTGCTGTCTTAAGCTTTACGTTTACAAAACCTCTACCTAGAAGCTAGTGGCCTCTCCTGCATTAGAAGGAATGTAGTGGCATTTCATTCCATGTCTACAGTAACTTATCCTGTATGTTGCTCTGCCAGTACAAGAAGCCACCATGCATGTTGTGCATACTTTGTTCTTTTACAAAATATTATTCCTGTCATCATTCTGTTGTTTGTTGCTGTTGTTGTTTAACTGCTTTTGTTTAGGGAAAGAAATAGCACATAAGTGGTACTGAAGTATTAGGTGCAAGTGTTTGAGTCTACGTTTATGCACTGGATTATACCACCAGTCTAAATATGTGAGCCAGTGCTTTTACAGGAAGTTTGTAACTCTTGGTAGGATCTCATTTTTTTAAAATAATTGTATCTGTATTATTTAACCACAGATGCTGAACCAGTGAATATATTATTTTATCATTGTTGTTCTTATATTTTTTCCTATCAGCTTTGCAGTATTTCTACAGTGATCTGCTGCTGTATGCAAACTGTTCCACTTCAGTGAAGTCCAGTTCTCTAACTTTGGTTCAAGGCAGCTTCAGTGCTTCTGCCTAGCTATCACAGCTGTAGTAATAACATACTTGCCTTGTCAGTTCCTTTTAAGTGAGCTCTTTCCAGAAAGAATGTGTTTTAGGGACAGCTGGTGCAGTACTAAGCATAATAACATTTAGTGCTTTCAGATCTTTAGTGGATAGTTTTGGTAAAAGTTACAAATACAATTGCTTTTCTGGATAAATATCTCACTTGGACTTCATGGTAAGACCAAATAGAAAAAAAAATAAAGTAAAATCAGTAGGTCTACAAGGAATCTTTTCTTCGCAGAGATGATTTGTCTTTGAAAACTTTACAGGCACTGATCTTCTAAAAGGGCAGGTGGCACCAATCCAGATGGACAGTTTGCCACCACAAATTCAGAAAGCACAGAAAAGGCTGTAAGCCTTTCTTGTTCCTTCTGGAGAAAAAGTGTCCGTGGAGGATGAGACATCTGTCTAAATGGTCTCATCACTTCGTAACAGTCGGTTAGGCTGTGCTTACTATAAATGCTCTCTTTGGTCTTGAGAAAAGTTAGAGCCCAGTTAAGCGAAAGTAAGAATGCCTTCCATTTGTAAGCAATGGCAGGGATTTGCTGAGTCAAGTGTCTGAAAAATGAATCAAGATGGTGTTTGAGACTTTAATGCTTTTACCCCCCATTTTGCCCACTTACTGCTAAATACTTTGTTTCAGGGATGAGTCTGGTTGTTCATTATCTCCAATGGGCTCTCTGTAAAACAAGTCTTAAAAAGAGTAAACTACAAAATGCTATTTTCTAGTTTGTTATTACTGTCTCTAACTACAGATAGTTTTTGTAGATAGGATCTGTGTTTTTTCACTTTCCTATTGCATTTATTCATAAAAGTGATAGTGCTGATAATTGTGCACTTCAGATTGCAGATTCTGGTCAGCTATTTATGCTCACTAGCAGAAATAATAAGGGAACAGGATTTTGAGGGGTCTGGAAGGGTCCACTTGGCAAAGGGTCTGACTACTTTGATTCTAAATGTAAGAAAATTACTATTTCTTTCAAGCATCTCTAGTATATTTTTTTTCTTTGATTCTAATTTCTCTACACTTTATTTTTCAAGGTAGCTGTTACTTCTCTGGAGGGGAAGAGTTCTTTCTCTGTCCTTGAGATTTGATCTGTCACCATTTCTGCGAGCATTAGGGGACATTGCCATCTTATGATCAGCTTGATTTCTGTCACAGGGAAACAAATTGAAATAGCCATTTTGCAAATAGGTGTCATAGTATGGAACAATTGAGTTCACCTCTGCTGAGAACCAGAGATGGCAGCTTTTTTGAGAGCAGTGAAGTGACTGTAGCTTCATGATTATGCTGCTCTCGGTGACAGTGTGGATTCCAGCCTTTCTATAAGGATTTTCAGTAGGGTAAGCTTTTTTGTTTTCAGATTTCAAAAAAGTATTGTGATGTCCAGATAGAAGACATGTAGAAGAAGAAATGTATTCAGTTGCTTCGCTACCTCTTTTTTTTCCCTCTCTTTATAGATATCATAAAATAATTACCTTGCTCCCAGCAGGAAAATTTAATATCAATCCCTTGGTAGGCCTTACCTTTAATTCCTCTGAGGATTGTCTCTTCGATTTTTTTTCACTATATTTAGTTCTGTTAAGTACTGTGATTACTATAGTGAGATAAATAACTAAGTTACAAACTTCATACCCAAACTGCTTTAGTGATACCTAAAATCACTTCCCTCAGAAACAGAAGTAGGCGCGGGATATTTTCTTTTATAGTATATAGTAGAAGAGTTTGATGTCTGAATCTGCGCACTACTTGCTTCCTCAGCAGCTCACTTCTATTTATGGCTTGCTATTCTGCCTGAGTAAGGACTTTTACAGCAAGTTTAGGACCAGAGAGTTAAAAATGTGAAGGCTGGAGGGGGAGGTAGACTGTGAAAAAAATATATATGTATGTATATACGTATATAGAATCCTAATTTGTCAGTGAACTATTGAGTGAGGTATTCCAAGCTAACCTCTTGCAGCAAGTTTTGTGCCTGCTTTCTAGTAGTTTTGTTTAGTCCATGTTTCCTTATGAGAATGATGTAAAGCACTGTAGAAAGCCTTAGTAACCATCAAGACAGCTGTACTTTCTCTTATGTAAAAAAGTACTTACTCTCTGATGAAATTCATTCTGATTGATACAGCTGCTGGTTACTGGGGGGAAATCTGTGTTTTCTTTGTTTTTCTTTCTGGATGCTTATAAGTTTGCATCCTTTCTCCATGTTTTCCCAAGAGCTGACTGATCCATGAGAGCCCAGTTCTATTTTTTACCCCGTTATAAAGATGGTAAAAATATTTCTCCTATAAGACTCCTGTATCTTTAAATCTACTCCAGTGTTTACCATTCACTATGTAGCCCAAACCGAGGTTTTGTGTGATGAAGTGAAAGGACGTTAATTACCTGTAAATAGTTTTTGTGATTCAAACTACTAACCAGAATTTTACAGAAATATAAAAACAGTTTTATTTTTGAGCTGGAAGCAACCCGAGTTCAAATTCCTTAAGTTATCTGAGCAGTGCTGAATTGAAAATCTGCTTTTGTTGTGGGAGACAGTTGAGCTGGTGTGTCAGCTGGTAGGTGCTGAGCAATTGCTTGTGCATCTCTTGTCACATACCTACACATATATATGGAAACATCTGTCATAACTATTATCCTTTTCCTTTTTTCTATCTTCAATAGTTTAATCTCAACCCGTGGGGTTTTTTTTGCAGTTCTTCCCTTATTCCACTGGGAAGGAAGGGAGTAAGCAAACGAGTGTGTGGTGTTGAGCTGCTGCTGGATGAGACCACAACGCAGATTCAGCATGACTACTAGGCTCCAGAGTTCATCAATCCTCAAAAAACTGTCCATGCTATCTTCTCAGTATCTAACATTCTTGTCTTTAGCCTATTGTTTTCTGTTAGGTTGCCATCTATACCCATGGATACCTATAGAACGAATGCATACAAGGAAACATGTATATTTCTATTTTCTTTCCTTCTTTCCCCTTCAGTGACTCATAAGTAAGCAGAAAAAACATGGAACTGTTAACGGTGGCTTTCTGTCATTTATACTTGAGTTTTAGTGAGGTAGTATCACATATCAGAAATCTTTTTTTTTCTTTTTTTTCTTTATTAGTTAAGAATTATGGTACATTTCTGAACCAGCATGCTGGGAGTTGGAAATAGTGGAAGTGGCTGTAGGAATTAGTGAATATTGTCCATCTCTTAGTCCATGAAAATGGATGTATGCATCAGAACTTTAAAAAAAAAAAAAAAAAAAGCAAAACAACCTATTTGTTTAAAAAAAACAACAAACAAACAAACAAAAAACCTTAGCTTTGGCAGTTCTGAACTTCCTCAAATGAGAGAACAGTTTCATTTTAATAATTCAGACTTAACACAGATATCAAATTAATAGTCTTTCCAGGTCTGATATTAATTATGTCACTGAAATGGTTTAAGCTTTACTGCTTATTAGCTTTCTTGTATAGCATAAATGGGTTCTGGTTGAGTGTATTAATTTTTGTGTCTATCTTTTACGTGGTATATTAGACTCCAGGAGACGAATTTACCTGTGACATAAATCCAGTTAAAAATATATTTCTAAAATAAAAAATAAAAATTACAGACTTTACAATATCTATTTATTTATTTATTTTGTATCATGGAGGTGACTAAGCTTGTCCATAATTAACAAGTCATGTTACATTCGTGATCGCCCATAAAATCTACAGTGGAAAGACACTGAAATGTCCTTAGGTGGATTCTTGGTGGCCCTTTCCTGAACTTCATGCGTCTTTGATAATGTAAGTGTGCCCCTTCAGAGCCATCACAGTCAGTTGAGTCACTGAGTGTTTTGGAACTTGGATCTTCCACTGCATTGGTTCCTGCACCCGCAGTGAGTGGGCTGAAAATCCGTGTGGGGTTTGGAATTACTGAACAACTGGAAACAGAATGAAGAACTGAATAATAGATTGGGATGAAACAGGGACTGGAGACATGGAGCGGTTTTTGCATGTCCAATCGGTGTGTGTCTGTAGGAATGCAAGCATTTGAGCATCCTTTACTGCTCTCTATTCCATACCGTGCTGTATCTTATCTGCTACCATCATTCTGCCCTTCTTGTTTCTGGGATGCTGAAAAGCTGGGTGCTTTCAAGGCAGCTGTGCTCGAAAGGACATGGATTTCTCCCCGTTTTATGAAAAGGAAAAGATTGTACTGTAGACTGGTCAGTAGTCTTGGACTTATATATAAACTCATGTATATCCTAAGTATAATATGTATGGAAGTATCATTTCATGACTAAAATATAGCTTGTGAATCATTCTACTTTTTATTATTTATTTTTTTTTCTGTAGAAGTGCAGTTCCAGTTCACTTTATCCCTTGTGACCAATGACTTTATTACTGATTCAATGTCAGTCTAATTCAAAATATAGCCGATACAACAAGCCAAATTTCTGCCAGACACCTTTCATCTGTGAGATCTTTTTGAGCTAAAGAATTTTCCTACGTGAGTGGCTCCCTTAGAATTTGCTCACCTTACAGAGATTGAGGTACATAATCACAATTTGAGTCTCATTTTCAGATATAGAAATCTACCAGAAGTGAAATGCAGCATTAACTTGGTATATCCTGTGAAGACAGATAAAATGTAAGGTCCCATGGGATAAATGATCATTGAAGGCCCTTTTTTATAATAGATTTATTTGTGAAAGTCTTCTTTGTAACTTTTGTGTAGTTTATCCTCTGCTAGGGGGGAGATTTTGTTACAGAGAATGATAGGAAAAACAAATGTTAATCCTATGCTAAATTAAAGAACTCGAATATACTGGAAGGAATAGGAATTCATTAACATGTATAAAATACCTGAGCTTGCAGAGTCTGTTACATAGCTGAAATTATGAGAGTTTAGGAGAAAATCATAATGCCCATAGTTTAATGGAAAATTGACCCTCCAAGAAATTACTTTCATATAGGTTGGCACATACTTTTAGGAAGATCTTATGCTTCTTTTTTGGAAACATTTGTATTTTTCATAAATAGGAATCTCTACTTAAAATGTAAAACAGGCTAATCGGTGATTATTTGTGCTGCCATAATCCTGAACACAGTTTAATGTTTGTGTTTCTAGATTGATGTTTTCAGTAAAGATGTGTGAAGTTACGTATATATATATTTTTTTTGGTTAGGGGAAAAAGCACAAATTGTATGGGCTCATAACAAACTTTGTTTAAAATTTGTTTTTATAAAGAATCACTGAGTGTACAGAATATACAAAGACTAAAGATCTTAATTATAAATATATAATTCTGCTATTAATTTCAACTAGAAAAATGTCCACTGTATTGGGACACTAAGACAAACTGCTGAGTATAATATACTGTACACTAAGTGACCTTTTGCATGGTTACATAAAAAAAAAAATTAGAGCAGTTTCTTAAACCAAGCTAAAAAATAATGCATACATACATACATATATATGTATATGAATAGTTAAAGCAGACACGTGTGTCTATTTTAACACAGTAATGCAGGTAGGTTAGGTCAAGACTCGCTACTCCCAAAGTGATTTTGTCTGCTTCATTATAGATACGATCAGAAAGATAGTAGAATTGAGTTAGCCATAGGAAGTGGGCGCCTATGGGAGGGTGTATGGGTAAGGCAGTAGGAGGCTCGCTTTTCTCCCTGCTGGGAGCAGCGCTCTTGTGCAGTCAGGGCTCTGTACCTTGCTAGCAAGTTCACAACCAGAGGAAGAATTCTTGATCTCTGGCAGTGTGATGGTGGACACTCACCTCAGAGCTGAAACTGATGCCCCTACACAGAAATCCCCAGAGATGTCTGATGCATCCACTCAGAACTAGCCAAAAAAGGAGATTTTGGTTGAAATGGTCAGTTGAACCAAGTGCAACTTCGTCAGTGACCTGCATGAAGGGGTAGAGTGCATCCTCCGCAAGTTTGCTGATGATAAAAAGCTGGGAGGATTGGCTGACACACCAGAAGGCTGTGCTGCCATTCAGCATGACCTGGACAGGCTGGAGAGCTGGATGGAGATGAACCTAGTGAGTTTCAACAAGGGCAAGTGCAGAGTACTACAGGTGGGGAAGAATAACCACATGCATCAGTACAGGTTATAGGGGCTCTCCTGCTGCAAAACAACTCTGTGGAGAAGGGCTTGGTTGTCATGGTAGACAGTAGGTTGGCCATGAGCCAGCAGCCTGCCCTTGTGGCCAAGAAGACTGATAGCATACTTGAGTGCATTGAAAAGATATGACGAGCAGGTTGAGGGAGGTAATCCTCCCCTTCTACCCTGCCCTGGTGAGGCCTGATCTGGAGTACTGCATCCAGTTCAGGGCTCCCCAGGTTAAGAAAGATAGGAAACTTCTAGAGTTCAGCAGAGCCCCACAAAGATGATTAGGGGCCTGGAGCATCTCCTGTACAATGAGAAGCTGAAAGACCTTGGACTGTTCAGCCTGGAGAAGAGAGGACTGAGAGGGGATCTTATCCATGCTTATAAATATCTAAAGTATTGGAGTCAAGAGGGATGGGGCCAAGCTCTTTCTGTTGGTGCCCAGCAACAGGGCAATGGACAGAAAGCACCAAATATAACCCAGGAAGTTCTGTCTGATTGTATCACTTTCAGGGTGACATAGCACTGGTACTAGCAGCCTAGAGGTTATAGTCTCCTTCTCTAGAGAGATTAAAAATCCACCTGGATGCTTTCCTGAGCAAGCTACTGTGCAGAACCTGCTTTAGCAGGGTGTTTGGACTAATTGATCTCCAGAGGTCCCTTCCAACCCCTACGATTCTGAGATTCTGTGTTATCATTCCTGCCCTTCCATACTTTGCAGAGCACAGACACAAAAACATAAGGAACACTGGTTTTACCACAAAATCTGACCTAGTCACGGTATTTTTTCAGGCTTATCCAAAGGCAATGCATGGGATAACTCAAGGTCAAAGGTTCATTAATTTCTGATCATTTCTTAAAATTGTTTTGCAGAACAAAAGGCAATCTGTAAACTTGGGTAACCTGGCAGTTTCAGTGACCTCGCTCTTTTCCATGTTGTGGTTTGAGTACAGAGATTTAAAAATGTATGGACTGAATCTCCCAGCAAGGCATTTAAGTATACCTTGGTTACAGCAGATGCTACACCTTCCTATTATTTTGACAAATTACTCTTTGGAGATATGAATTAGACCAGTCAGTGTCTTTTGGTAGGATGCTCCTAACTCAATTCTCCTATAAAATTCTGAGGATTGGGACTGCCTAAGGCCCTGAATTACAGAGTAGGGGGGAGGATATAACTTGGTTGCTGTTCTGAACAAGTATGATACTGAAGTTAAATTCCATGACACAAAGTGCATTGGACACACTGTTTCAGCAAAGGAAGTTGCTATTTCCTTGCTTACTCTTGAAAAGAAGTGTATTGCACTGTGATACCGGGGAAGGTACTTGCAAAGTGACTTCCTTCTTCTCCTGCAGTCTATCAAAGCATTTTTTGCCATGGTTCCTACAAAATACAGAACTCTGTGGACTACATTTCCAAAAACACTGCCTGTATACAGTATTTAATACTGAAAAACTACATATTTTACTTTATTCTCCCCAGTAGCATTTTGTAACCTGGCTCCCACTTTTTTGTTCTTTGTCTCCTGCTGTCTTTTGAGTCTTGAACCATCAACTGGGATTCCACAAACAATAGAGTAATAGAAATATTTATGAAAAACTTTCAGTAGGTATATGATTCATGTTACAGTTAAATTCTAGCCAGGCTCACAAAGTTTAATGTGGTTTAATCTCTAAATTAGCTAGTCCATTATATTCTATACAGGTGGTGTGGTTTTCTGGACTTGTTTGGGAAAAAAAAGTCATTGCTATTGTTTGGTATTGTGCTCTAGAGTATGAGATGCTTTATAAGGCCCAAATCAAGTCCAGTTCCTGAGGCAAATGTAAATTTTGTTTTAATTCAGACCAGTACTGTACAGAAGAGAGGGATTGTAAGAGATGGAATCGGAAGGAAAAAAAAAAAGAGAGAATTTTGTTGGCGATATAGTTGAGGCTTACACCTTCAATGAAACTGGTGGAATCTGCAGATCTGTAGTGATATTTGACTAGAATTATTATGAACCTTGAAAGTGATAAGGGACATACTAAAGCTGAACATTGAACTTATGGGGAACCAGTGCCTCACTCATTTCTTACTGGGGAGTAATCTTGAAATTCTTTATGAATAGGTGAAAAACTGAGAGCATTCCGTTTGTTAGCTTCTCCTAAGTAATCTGTAATAAAAGTGGGCAATATTTGAATTCTCCTTCACACTAAACTTTACAGATTTATGATGCTTAAGAGAAAGCAAGCAGTTTACAAGTTACATTAATGCCATCTGAAAGGTAGGTAATTATGAACCAAATAAGGAAAGAACATCGACAGAAAAGTCTAATATACTTGTGTGAGTCCACAGTGTTTAATATTCAGTAGTTACTTCATTTCCCAGCTTATTTAATAAAGTATTTTCTTCTGTTTTTTATTTTATAATTGCATGTTGAACACTGCCTGTCTTTTGAGAAGTGCTTGATTACTTACATGTATTTTAGTAATAAGCTTGAAATAGTTCATTTACAGTAGCTGTGCTTTACTTGAGGAGGGCCATCCATCATGGCCTTGTGTAAAATATATGATTGTACAGTATTAAACTCAGTCCTGCGAGTCCACTTTCATCTATTCTTCGTCAATCTTTTACATGCCTCTTCAGCTAACAATAAAAAGTATGTGTTGTATCTCCTGTATAATTTAGCATTTTAAGAATGTATTGAAGCAGAGAAGTGAAAAAAATGTCTGCATGATCACATACTTTATTTTCAATGATCAGTACAAAAAGGATGTTGGCTTAGTAGTGAGTAGAGAGACATAGGAGTCAAGCTGCATCAAGGAAAGTCATAGGAGATGCTTATAATAGGCTTAAGCTAAAAGAAAGACAGAAATTTAGTGTCTGGAATAGTGCCTTAGTGGTAGAGAAAGAAGAACTTTATCTCCTTGCTTTCCTGTCCTGTCTAGATGTGGAGAGACGTGCTTTTCTCCTCTTGCAGGTGAGCTGGGAACCATGCCTTTTCTCCATTTAAAAATCTTACAATTAATGCTCTACGTTTAAGGAATTGAAGGAGTTACTATTACGACAGCTTAAACTCTGTGCTTGTCTCTTAATCTTTAACAATGGTAAAAACACTTTTAAATGTTTTATATTTCTTATGGTTTTTTATTAATAGATCCGAGTTGAGTGAACTCGGTGTTCTAGAATCACACAAATTATTACTGGTCAATCTCAACTCTGTAATTAAAGTATCTTTGTCTTAATGTATCCAAAGTTCCTACAACCCAGTCAAGTACAGTCTAGATTTAGGTGAACTAAGCATGCAGGACATCCTGTGACTTTTCTGGGAGCGTTTTTTCAAGGTATATCTCCAGAAACTCCACTGCATGTTGCTCTTTTTCATAAATTTTCAGCATTTCCTCAATTGGGAACATTTGATTTCATAACCAACCAACCATACAAACACAAAGCTTCTACCTTCTGTGAGTGAGTGGTCTCCTAAAATACAAGAATGGAAGATGGTGGTAAATGTTGTGTAACAGTGGGCATCTTCATTATGTGTAATGGCCAACGGAGTGCTGCAGTGGCAATCTGTCTCGTGTGTGAGGGTGAAGAATGAGGGTTTTCTGTCACAAATGTTTAATGATATTTACTAAAGATACTTCAGTGAAAGTATTCAAACTCACTTTGTAGGCAGTCAAAATGGAAATGAGGGAAGTAGCCTTAACTAGGAAAAAGCAAGAATTATACTTCATTTTCTGAATTTTGTTTTGGCATTTTTCATTTGCTTGCTTGCTTGTTTGTTTGTTTATTTTCCTGGGAAGTTTAGTGGAGATCTCTAGATTCCTTGTTAAAATACTTCTTGCATGATTACATATTAAATTAATTTTAAGTAAGTTTTAAATAATCATTTTGATGACTCTTCAATTTATTATGGCATTTCTCAATCTTTTTTATAGTATTGGAAGTACTGTTGCTGTGCATAATTGTACAAGGATTGAAGTCATTGCAGGGTGGAAATGGAATTTGAATTGTACTACCTGAGCCTTTCATTAGAGTGTTTTTATCCCTTTGAAAATAAAACAGGTATTAATAGGGATTAGAGGGCCAAGGTTCCTCTACTAGAAGAGTTCCTTTCTTTGGCATATTAGATCTCTGAGAAATTCTATACCATCAAAAATATCTTTATTAATATTACTTTGTTAAAGTTGCTTGGTAATCTCACAGAAGCAAAGCTGGTTGGGTGTATTAGGTGTGCTGTATTACTGTGGTACAATTGTCTATAAGAGAGGCAACCCTCCATACTGAAAACAAAATTCACCACTCTTCTTCAAATAGGGGTAATTATTTTGACTCTTTAGTGGCCATAACTGAAACAGAGTTAGTGACTTCATAGAAGGAGTAATATTAGTCTGATACTCTGAAGTTCGAATTATGCAGCTGTCTTAAATTTGTACCAGTAACTGAAGTTACTGCCTGTACAACTAAGTGCGTCTGAACATTTAATAGAAAATAAAAATGTATGGAAAGAAAATACATACTCAAAAATTACAAAATTGTCCCATAGTTTCCCAAAGTGCAGTTATTCAGCTATTTAGTTAACAGCATGCAGGAAACACGACCAGATCCTGCCAGTCAGTTGGAAAACTGCTTTCACTGAAACAATTGCTAAAACAAAACAACAGGACAAACTGCAAGCAGAGAGTTTTTGTCTCCTCTTTCCAGTTTCCAATGTGGAATGCTCTGCCTTCCAGAGCTATTAATTAAGTTAACATAGGTTTTGACATAATGAAACTCTGAACTTACATATGACTCATCCCTGTATTCAAGATGAAGAGTGGTTTGTTTTTTCTTTTTTTTCCTTGTCCCATGCCCCTCTCTATAGAATGCAGATGAGATTTCTGTTTAACATCTGCTGAAATCACTGAAAGGTCTTTCAGTGATTTCAGTAGAAACTGGATTAAGCAGGTTTTGTCTTTGAACTTTGTCCTTAACAGAAAAGAACCTCTTTCCTTTTGACTTGGCATTTAATGGCATATTACCTATTAATTTTCAACAATCAAGGCAATGAGAGTATTAGCATCAAAAGAGAGAGAAAAATAATGTATGATTTGTCTTTAAGCCACCTTCCTTTAAATTCAATCTGCTGAAAGGCAAGAGTGCAAGTAAACACTAGAATAACAGACAGGTCTTTGCAAGATTGGAGCCTTATCTTCAAAGTTAATCTATATTCTAAAACTTTATGTTTTATTGTTCAGGAATTAAAACAAATATGAATTCTTTACACATTCCTCTGACGTTCTATATATTATTATTTACTTTTTATGAAGGTTATGTTCTTAGCATTGTTAATGTATATGTTGTTTCCTGTGATATTTAGTATCCTTGATCTGCATACTCTACTCTTCATACTTACAGTTCCTTTAATGAAGCGAGAATAGAATTTATACCTACATGCAACTTTTTAAATCTGTAGTTTCTTTCATTTTCCTTTACTTCTTCTAACAGAGATTATTTATTAATATTACTTTTCAGAAAAAACAAAGAACAAAGGATCTGTCCCAGCTGTTTCATTCGTACAATCCATATGATCATAAGGTAAGGAAAAATACGCTATCTACATTTGTTATTAAGAATAATTCCAAACATCCATGGTAATTGTATTTTATGTTTATGCAAAAATGAAAGAAAATTGAAGGCATTAGTGCATTCATGTTACTTAAATTACGCTGTCATATGAATGATTTTTTGTTTCTTCAAGCCAAACTTGAAAAAACTTGCATTTTCTGATTTCTGGAATCAGTAACTTGCTTTAACCTCTTGGAAGTATAATTTATAGATTGCTGATAAATTATGCAAAGTGACCGTTTGTGGTATCTGATTTCCTTCTTTTTTCTCTCTATTCAGAAGCTATATTATTCCTGAATATGATACTTAGACTGTTGTGTCAGTTAGGCCTAGAGATGTATAATGATGCTAAAGAATTATCTATTGGTTCTGAAGCTATCACTGAAAGATGCTGTTTTGCTAACAGCCTCCTGGTTGTTTGGGAGAAAAGAAAAAGTAGTTGTCGTCACTATAATTTGATCCTTTTTTTGTAAAGTCTGTGAACCCTGAAAGACTGGATCCATTGTTTGGTGCATCTTGTCTCACGGGGGTAAGAAGGCAAGATCACTTCCCAAAGAATCATGTGGTGTGAACTAAAAGAACTAAAGCTGTTACAGGGAGATTCTGGAGCACCAGGAGACACAGACAATAAGATAGGGTTGAAAGGCAGCCATTACAACATTTCTGTAATGCCAATAGTCATAATGCTTTTGTGTAGACATTAAGAGAAAGAATGCACTGAACAGTTTGAAGAGAGTTAAGAAAACCTGTAAATATTTTCAAGGAGTGTGACCAATCCTGGATCCATCTGTGGGCATGCTTTTTTAGGCAAGTACTCTTGATTCTTCAACAATTTGTCAGCAGTATGACATCACTGCCTTTGCTTCTGTTTTGCAAAGCATGCGCCATTTTGTAAGCGTTCATGTGTAACTGTACAGTGGAAAGAAGAGCTGAGCTTTATATTTGGGGGAAGAAGATAGCAGAAGATAGACATGTATGCATGTCTGTCTGTATGAATGAACACATGCAAAGTGTGTGTGTAGCTCTACAAACAGGTGTGAGAAACAAATACATTCTCTGTATATCATGGATTAAATTCATCAGACAGGCTGCTGCTACGAGAGTTCCACAGGTAGCACCTGCTTTGGCATTTACAGTTTCCAAAAAAAGAAAGAAAAAGAAAAAGTTGCCAAACAGTAGGTATTCTGCAATTTTATTAATTATATGTCATTTCAAGTGAAATCCATCTCTTTGAAGTATTTTTTATAGATCGTCTTTGATTGTCTGTGAGACCTGATAAAGCAGAAGTTAAGGACCTATGAAAATTGATAAATATGTAGCATAAAGGAAATTAGTGTGATAAGATTTTGAATGGGACTTATTTTGTTGAGTTGAAGTGTATTAAGTTATATGTAATAGTAAGAAAATTAATATCTAATAAGGAGAGGCAACTGATGATCCAGAAGCTTTGATATTCTTCTCCGTATTGAAATTCTCCTGTGTCAAACCCTTGTTATTCATAGAACAAGGAAATTCCATTATTCTTTTATTAGCACCTTCAATGGACCTTGGCCATTTGTAACTCCTGCTGCCTTCCTGCTCATATCCTTTGTGGCACTGTATCAAAGTATCCTCAGACGATTTTGGCTTGAGTTGTGAAGACTTTTGCACTCTTTACAAATTAGTCATCAGGTAATGTGGAATTGAATATAAATGCTCGGATATATTCCCTTTTGATCTTTGCTTTAGGACATATAATAAATTATTAAAAATAGCCCAATTGTCTGATGAGTGGTTTTGACGCTCCCTCTTTTTGCTGTTTCCAAAGCACATTCCACATTTACATCTGAGAGCAAAAAGGAAAAGAAAAAAAAAAAAGCAGGCAAATGGAATTATAAAAACAAAAAAAATCCCAATTTTCCATTTGACAGGAAAGGTTTTCCTTCTGCTAACTGCTTCCTATTTGCGGTGGTCTGACTCATTCCAGGCTTCTTGCTTTGTGCTGTTCATTTTCACCTTAGTTGCCCACTTCACAATTGTTTCAGGGGAAACAATTCACAACTGTTGAGGGAGTGGCAGCAGGAATCAACATCAACAGTAATCAACATTATTTGAAAATACAGACATTTCAAGTAGAGATCTGTTTTACTAGTTTTACTGAAATTCTGTTTATCTGATTAAATATCACACAAAGGAATGGATTTTGGGGGGATTGTTATTTTGTAGGTTATTTTCAATACGAGTAAGGAGGATATTTTGCTTTATGAAAGTATTGGTGATCCAGAATCACTGGCAGTACTGACTAACTTTTTTCTTGGTTGATTCAAAGTCTTTTCTCTGAGTCCCGTTCTGGAGTAGAAAAGGGATAAACTTAAGGATAAGGTATGGCTTGGTTATAGTAGTTAAACCAGATGAAATAAAATGATTGAAACAGAATAATCTACCAAGCATTGATAGAATTTCATGCTTTTGTGATGGGGTATCACATAGGAAAGAGAAAAGCTAATCAGAAAAAAGTTCATTCTTCCAAGTTCATGCTTCACTCACTAAACCAGAAAATGATGTTTTGATGGAGTGACCACACTAACCTTATATACCTTACCTTATGCTTGGTCAGAAGACTGATAGAGATTGTAGCTATTTCTTGAAATTCTTCTTCAGTATATATTTGCCTTTGTAGTGCATGTTACTGTATCGTAATAGGCATTTTAAAGCTCTGTGGTTGTGCATTCCCACATGAAAAGCCAGGTCTTCTATTAGTAGAGAAAGCAAGCATTTTTTTTTCCTTCTATTTCTTCTGTGTAGTCTTGTCACATACCTGGCTGAGGCTTCAATTAAGCAGCAAAGGAACAGGATTGTTAAGTTCTTCCATGCCAAAGAGATGGAAATGTGGGAGAAAATCTGCACCTGCTGATGACAGAAGAAGAGTAGTTAAGCTCCTGCATTATTTAATTCATCAAATATGTGAGCTTTACTTGCCTTTGACATTGGCTAGATGAAATCATAGAATCGCAAAACTCAAAAAACTGCCTTTCAGTTGTATTCTTATCCAGGGGGATTTGGTCCTGTTCTGTTCCACCCAGTGTCAGTGTGAAGTTACAGAGCCTATGGGTCCTCCAAAAATTGTGCCTTGCACAGAGCTTGTTGTAGCATCAGTCTGGAATGGGTAGGAAATGTCTTGAACTCTTGATATAAACATTTGAAAGGCTCCCTTTTCTTCTAAAATGTATGCTTTCTAAAGCTAAATAATTATTTTGAAAATGCTGATATATATCTTGGTTATTAAAAATCATTCCAGGTAGATGTTTGACATTTGTTCAGTCTTATTTCAGGATGTATAATAACATTGTATTCTATTTGTAGACAATGCCATTCCTTATTCTGAAATACTTACTTTTTCCTGTGTTTATGTAGAGTAGAAATATCAACTTGCTTTCCTAAGAGTCAAGTTCTGGCTGCTGTCTATTCTTGTAGTTATCAGTGTAACAGTTCTTCTGATAACATGTATAGCTTATCCTTCTCTAGCACAATCAGAAAGGTAAGATACAAATGAGACCCTCATAAAGTACACCAACCATGGTTTAAGTGAATTAAATTTATAAAAGAATTATATCTGAGAAATATGATATATAATTCTTTTTCTACCTTTGGCCATTATCTGGCCTGTTGTCTAATAGCTCATTCAATGAAAAGTTGTTCACACACAAGTAAGTCATTTCAAGTGGACCTTTCTTGTGTGTACACTGAGAGCTTTCACGCTGCACACCTCAAGAATTTTATTCTGTCTGCTATGGATGTCTAAATTCCACGGTATCTTCCAGATGGTGTTAGCCCTCTGAAACTTGGCCCTATTTTGATAGCAGGTTACTTGATCAATGCAACAGGTTTGAGGAGCTTGATGTGAGTTTCAGGATCCAGTAATGGAAAGCATTCAAATTCGCCATCAGAGAACCTAGTTCCTTTTTTCTTTCTGTTGAATGAGTAAGTATTCTTAGTCTAAGTATTAGTCTTAGTCTAAGTATTCTAAGTCTAGCCCTCTAGCAGATGTTTAAAATGATAATCCTCAATTTCTGCTCTGCAGAACACTGTTTACACTTACAGAAAACAGAACATAGTACAACTGCTGTTCATTTTGTTGCTCTGCCTTCTTCAGACAATAGTCCGGAATAGAGACCTGAGGACACATTTATCTTTGCACTAAGCTCCCGCAGTCAGAAGTCCTCCCTGAATTGTGCTCAAACTCAGCTCTGGATTTGTTTCTTTTTGCAATCTCAATTTGCTGCCCAGGAATAGGACATGAGCTCTGAAAAAATAAGGTCATGGAATACATACAGCACTAGCGGGCTATTATAGCATGCTCTGTATCCAACCACATAGGAAACAGTCCATGTTTGCGTCGTTTGAAAGGAGTTTTTTGAGAGAATTCTTTCCCTGCTCAAATTGCCCAGGATTATAAAAAAAATGACTCTTTCAGGAGATGAGCTCTAATAGATGCAATGCTAATCAAATAATTGTGAAATCTTAAAGCTTCGCACTTTAAAATGTTCCATATTAATGTGTTACAGGAATGTTAAAACTAGAGCTAGAACTTCACAGACAATGCCTGTGTGATTGGCAAGTTGTATGGACTATTGTATTGTGGCACACAATTAAGTGACAAAAAAGGTTTCTCTTTTCTCTCTTTTCTCTGTCTCTCTTTTTTTTGTGTTTTATGCTAGCTCTTAACCTGGTATGCAGTTGGGGCTGGGGTGGGAGCTGTCTCTTATATTTGTTGGGCTTTGATAAATGTAGAAATGGTCATAACTGGCTCAAGGAAGATTAGCATGAAGATTATGCAAACCTCAAAGGTGAGGTGCTACTGGCTGCTGTCCTTTACATGTTTGCTGTGAGAATCGTTTTCAAGCAGTTATTTCAGTAGTGCACTTAGTCTTGCTCCTGTTTCTAACAAAATAATTAACATAATGTCAGCAGCCTTAAATCTGTGGTTGCAGGGCATCCTTTTCTTCTGCAGGGTTCTGTAGCTGCTCTGGAGAGCGCGTGCACTGGGAACCAGTGAAACTGACTTTGTCATGATGTGTGGAAACAGGAGTGGGAAGTTAAGAGATCTTCTGAGACCGATTTCTCTGCTTGTGAACTCTTTCCTTTTGTTTTCTTCTGTGTTCGGGGAAGCTGGACCCTATCTGCATCCTTCACAAAGAAGCAAAATTGAATTTCTGATGCTCTCTGAAAGAAGGAAATCTAAATGCCTGATTCTTGGCTAATGATCTAATGACAGGCATCACTGTCTTCTCTATCTGCTTTGTTAACTGGATCCTGAGAGCTACTTCTGAAGATGTCTGCACTGTGGTGTGACTTGATTACATGAGAGGAGGTGTAAATGGAAATGTTGGACAGCTTCTGGAGTTGCAGGTGTTCCTATGAGAGTAACTAATTGAAAGAAGCTAGTGAAAAATTACAGTACTGTTGTGGTGTTAAACATATTTGGCTGATGAGATTTACTAGTTTCAGTAATCTTCGCTCTTATCTCTTTGATAATTCCTTATTTCCCAGGCTTCGTTGTCTCCTGTTTCTTTATGGCTGACCATAGGTGACGTTCCACTGACACTGGTATCAGGAAGTTGCCTTGTTTCATCCAGAACTGCATTAGCATCACACCGACGTTTGGATGTTGCTGAGCAATGAGAGAGCATCTGGGGCCAGGCCACACAGTAAGGCAACAGAGGTGGGGTGAGGCCAGGGCTGTGCCTGGGTTACAGCAGGGGTTATTCTGTACCCCAGACACCAGGCAGAGGGCTGCTGTGTGAGACAGCTGCTGGCTGTCAGGCAGTGATGTTGTTGTGCATCGAGTGGCAAGTGATTGCACTGCAGCTATATATCTTGTCATTGTTGCTCTTCTGTTCCCATTTTCCTCTTCTTAGTAAGCAGCTTTTTATCTCAGTCCGTGAGCTGTATTTTGTTTCCAGTTTTCTCCATCATCCCACCTGAGGGCAGGGGATAGCGGACAGACAGCTGCATGGTGCTGAGCTGCTGTTGGGGCAAACCTCAACAGAAGTGTTACCAGCTGGCAAGTTTCAGTAAGCCAGGTTGGGGTGCTTTTAGAAATATGGGGACTGGCAATTTCACAACTGCTAAAAAAACATGAGCAATTCTTGGCAATTTTTTGAGCAGGAGAGAAAGAAATTTGTTCTGAGATTTTTCAGGTATTGACTTGGGTATATGATTCTGAAAAATAACAAAAATCCTTTTAAACTGCTTTCCATTTATTTGAAGAACAGCATTATACTTAATCGTAAGGCAACTGTGAGTTTGCAGAGACTGTGATATAAGCCACAGTATGAATTTCCTAAAGCAGGTGCTTTGAGTTGTTCTGCTGTGAGATGAAAATGCTTTCTAGATTACTGCTGAAAAGAAACAGAGCCTTTTGCTATCTCCTGCCTACAACTATAGGTTGTAGTTTTCATGTGATAGCTCAGATGGCAGATACAACCGCATTTTATGGAAATATTCTTATTGTAACCTGTATCCATTCTTCTCTTTTCCTGTCCCTCATGCTTAGAGCTGCTTTTTGGAGGAGATTGCATAAAGCTGTTTTGTGCTCTTGATAGGATGTAAGGCTTCAAAGTAGACTGCTGAAAGAGAAAAGCAATTTCTATTTGGAAGCGTAGTGCAGTGGCCTTGTGCTAATGGCATACTTGAACATTACTTCGTGATAGTGAAGAAAATCTAATGGCCTGAAAAGCTGCTTTTTTTTTTTTTTTTACCTGAACTCTTAGCTGTATTGAAGTTTATGCAATCTGTAACACAAAGAAAACTAATGTATAGACAGCTTAGAAATAGCTGTTCAAATACCAGGAATTGTTTTAGGGGTTTGGAAGTAGGAGCAAAAAAGACAACAGTGCGATGAAAGGGCTTACTTTTCTATTGAATAGGCTGTATAGAAAAAGATATATCTGCTGTCTTAATTCTGTAGCTGAAATGTTGAGATAAAAGACATGCAATCTCATTTGAGGTGTATCATGCCTAAAAAGAAAAAGGAAATAAAAGCAGGTAGTGTATATATGCTTAACGCTGCAGTTAAAATTCTATTTGGTGCTATTAACTTTCTGTAATTCAGTGTTTAAAGCATCAAACCCAAACCCATCTGATGCTAACTGAATTGTTTGGGATTGTTACCTCAGTTATCATTCAAAAGGGAAGCTTTTGCTTTTTTAGCTTAAATAGATGCCCCTGTGTCTTTCTACAGTGTAATTAACAGTAGCTTGTAAATTAACAATTTCATTTGTAGGTAAAGGTAATGCTTTGTGATAAGTTATCACAAATATTATTGAAATATTTTTTATCAGTGATCTTTGGAACAGTTAATGAAATACACTGATGGCATCCACACATCCTCCCCATTTACTCCCATGTAAAAACGTTCTGGAAAATGTGGGAAAGAGTAAAAGAGGCAAAAGTGATCATAGAAAAAAAAAATCATGAAAAAATAAATAACCTAAGTAAAATACTGTTTCAGGAGTTTCTAATTTGCAGTCTGATGAGGGCAGTTGAATAGAGAAAACAAGTTCTGCACACATCATTTTGCATAGCACAGAAGTAAGTCTTTCTCCACACGGCTGTGGTTGTATCCAAGATATAGTCTTACTTTTTGGACAACTGGTTACATCAAAGTGACACTGACAAGTAGGAGGGACTGTGAAGAATAGCAACAGAATTAATTATTTGGGGTTTGTTATCCTGCATGGGGAAAAAAATAAATTAATACAGCTTTCATCTGTGGCAGTTGCATGAGATACACAGAACATGTATTTTTTCAATTGAATCGTGAAAATGATGTCATTTACTTTGCAGTTTTTCTCCCTGATAAAACATGCAAATGCTAGCATAGCAGATTGCCTAAAATAAGCATTTTCTACCTCTAAAGTACTGAATTATAAAGTGATGGACAAGATTTATAGGGATATCAAGTATCTGTCATATCAACTCAGACAGAACAAGTGACTTGGGGCACATTAATCCTCTTGTTGCTTTACAAAGAAAGGCAATGCCTCTTTTCACCTGTATAGCTTGTCCATCATAATTGTGATACTGACACAAAAGTATGAAAAATAAGGGAATTTCTAGTTTTCTTAAATTAGTTTCTGTAAAACCTTGAAGGCACAAAAAGTAAACAGACACAGCCATGTTAAAATTTCTTCCAAACTCTGATCTTTCTTTGGCAATGAGATGGAGTATGTAACTAATGGTCTATGGCCATATGAAATTCAGATCAAGTTCAAGTATCTTTTCTTCCCCTACTTCCTAACATCCCCTTTGACTTACATTTCTCTGTCCCTATACAGTGTGTAGTGGATTAGATTTCTCAATTGTTAGGCAAGGGGGAATGGTTTAAACTAAAAAAGAGATTTAGATTAGACATTAGGGGAAAATTTTTCACTCAGGGTGGTGAGGCACTGCAACAGGGTGCCAAGAGAAGCACAGTCCTTGGAGGTATTCAAGGCTAGGCTTGATGAGGCCCTGGGCAGCCTGATCTAGAGGGTGGCAGCCCTTCCCACAGCAGTAGGTTGGAATTAGATGGTCTTTAAGGTCCCTTCCAAACCAAGCCATTCTGAGATTCTATTAATTATCTTTTACTTTTTCTCATTTTTCCCCCTTCTTCTTTCTTTATTTTGCTACCACTTCTCTCCCTAATTTTTTTTTTCTTCCATGCAGTTTACTTTTTTTTTTTCCCTCCTGTTTCTTCCAACCTATTTTTGTTTAATGTCTTCCTGAGGTTTTAATGTTGTATTCTCTCTCCATTTACTTTCTGTCACTTGTTCTTCCATCCATATCAACTGCTTTTCTGTTGCTGGCTTTTTGTTGGTGGTGTTTTTTTCTCAATATGTAACCCAGTATCTCTACAGATGAAGTTTATGGTGGTATTAAAATGAATGAGTGATCAGTGTCACTTTTTGAAGAGGAAGTGCAGCATGTGTGCAGTAACCAACCCACAGGAACATGAGCGTATTGTTGATAATGATGTTCTTCTCACTTCAAAAATTTAAACTTTGGTGATGACTGAAATGTTCTTATGACCAAGCTCTTCCAAGCTTGTTTGTTTTTAATTAATTACATATGTGGAGATTCAAATTTGGGAACCTCCCTAATGAATGTGATAACTGACTTTACCTTCTGTCCACCAACTTTTTGCTGGAGGCAAAACTTGGTTTTGCTCATGAAATTATCATAGACTTTCTGGGTACTTGATGAGTAAAGTTCAAAGCGTTACCCAGACAGGTGCCAATGTTTTTATTTGGGATATAATTGGTCTTTCTTGCATGGAGTGAGCATATTAGGTTTACTTATCTTTTTTTCTTACTTCTGTTTAACAACTTCTTTAAAAAAAAAAAAAAAATCGCTGATGTAAAGCAGTGTTGGCAATAAAAATATGGAAATGTGGATCTACTTATCCTTTCTTAACTTTCTTCTGCATAGGTTTGCACACACCTGTACACACAAGTCTCAAAAAATTTGAACTGAAGTTGATTTCCAGTATCAGCCAAAAAGAGGCTGATTTCAAGTAAGTTAGAGAAGAATGAGATCACATTTTTCCCAATCTGTAAAAACTCATTTCTGGTTTTTGGAACTAGAAGTATTGTCTGTACTATATTCCACTTAACAAAGAGAGTGAAGAGAAGTTAGTTACCATATGGTGAAAAAAGATAAATTCAGGTAGAATGGCCATGTTGAAGTATAAATTGAATTTGGCCTTTAGATTATTCTATGCAGGAATCTTGTTCCAGTGCTGTCTCTCAGCACAGCACACAGTTTTCAGCATAAGCTCAAACATCTTCCTTTCAAAGGCAGTCGAATGAGATTATGAAGAATATTCTAGGAAGCCATGTGGATTTTGTGGAGTAAATCTTTGTGAACCAAAACACCTGTTTTAGCTACCTGGGAAATTTAGGGTTCATACAAACTTGCTTTCAGACGTCTTGTGCTTGGTCTGACTGTATGTTGGCTCATGGTCATAGGAGAGTGCTTGTGTTCAAGCATAACTAGAGAAACGTCCTACATTTTTTACCAGTTGCTCTTCCTTTTTGAGAGTAATAAAGTACTCTTGTGACTCAGTATGCACACTGAGTATAGAATAGTAAAACTGACAAGTTTCAGTTAAATTATCTGGATGCAAACGTACTCTGTGTAAATCAAAGTAGGTTTGTAAGACCTCCAAACCTTACTCAGAAGTTGATAATCAGTCATTAGACTTTGATCTAACTCTACAGTATAGATAAACCATGGAGGTTCAGATCTCAGATAAGGGCAGAAGAACGTCTAGAACACATGGTTCAGCGTTCTGCACACTGTTAGTTGTGCTGAGCTTTAGCGTACCAGGAGTGATCAAGAGACAGGAGGAAGACAAGTACAAACCTAGAATGTGTTATAAATGCAGGTTAACAAAACATATTTTGTTCTGTAAATGTGAAGTGCTCTTCATATTATTTTTCCTCTCATTTAGGAACGTAGTCTTCATCCAAAAATTGTATCTATCCAAAGATATATTCAGTACATTATCCATTCTTCCATATGTTTCTTGAAAGAAAGACTCCAGTTTGATAAGCATGCATGGCAGTCTTTTTTTTTCAGAATTTACGTAATTTAAATTTCTGGGAGGTTCCAACTTCAAAAATTATCTTCCCAAGAAGCTGCAGCTTTGTCCTGTAATTCTGCAGAGATTGGTTCTGAAGTCTAAAAGACGTGGAGCCAGCGGCAGATTTAAGGTTTGGTATCTTATGATCCATCAAGATAAAAATGGGGCATTTTATCTCCTTAAAGAAACAGGACTTTAACAATTTTTTTCATTATAAATGTGGCATTTTTTAGTATCACTTTAAAATTTGATATCCTAGTGTCATTAAGATGGTATTTTAATTCAAGTAAATGCTGCTTTATTTTGACTTTTGAAGTTTTTAAATATATTAGGCTTAATTTTTCTTTCACGCTTCCCTCATACAATCCTGATAGATCTAGCCATATGGCTTTACTTAAAAAAATAAATAGATGAAAGTAGTTGCCAAAGGTCATTAGAACACTAGTTTTTTTTCTTCTAAATTACATAGCTTGTTCGGAAAGTAATACCTCCTACTTACTTCCATGGAAACTACAACAGATACAAAGAGCGCAGTAACACTGTTTGATAGAAAACACTCTCAGCTGCAAAATACTGTTTTTCAACATAGTCACCACTATTAGCTATGCATTTTTTTCAGCAATGCAATAGAGCCTGCATTCCGTGCTCAGAAAAATCTCCACCAGTGGAGGTTGCTGTCACTGTCACTGTCACCACTGTTGAAGTGCACCACCCATCTCTTCACTGTGCTCACATCCCCTGTTTGGTCTCTGTCGACATTAAGCAAGCATCAGTGAATGTCAGTGGGTACCTTTTTTTTCTGTGTGGAGGAGTTCAGTGACACGCTTTTGCTTCATACACACTTCCATGTCAGGCATCATTTTGTTAGACTGTCCCTTTGCTGCCATCGGTCACACAGCAACAAAATGCAACAAAATATTGGCGAAAAGGTTCAACCTCTGCTGCCATGCTACCATGCCTCTGAAGTTGTGGGCCAACATCATAAGTTGGCCCACAGCATCAAGTTGTGGGCCAACATCATAAACTATGAGGCATTACTTTCAGAGCAGCCCTTCTAAATTTCAAAGACATTTGGTTCAGGTAGTACACACAGGAGAGCTGTTGTGATGAAGCACTGATGGTGCAAATACAAGCAGTCATTCTGACAAATCCTTTAAGTCTTTATTTCTTTCCGTCTTTCCTTTTCCAGGAAAGAATACCAGTGTTCTTACTGTTGTTCTTTTCCACGTCTCCTCTAGTAATTCAGCCATCCTTTATTGTTGTTTATTGGAAGAGAAGAAGACCATCAGGAATAGTCAGCATGGATTCACCAAGGGAAAATCATGTTCATCCAACCTCATAGACTTCTATGATGGCATCGCCAACTGAGTAGGTGGGGAGAGAGGAGTGGATGTCATCTACCTTGACATCCACTTTGGCTTTTGTTACTGTCTCCCACGACATCCTGATAATGAAGTTGAAAAATTGTGAGATAGATGAGGAAGGTGAGGTGGGTTGAGAACTGTCTGACTGGCCAAGCTTAGAAGATGGTGATCGGTGGTACAGAGTCCAGTTGGAGAACCTGTGACTAGTGGCGTTCCCTAGGGGTTGGTGCTGGGTCTGGTCTTGTTCAGTATCTTCATTGACGACCTTGATGAAGGAACAGTGTCCACTCTCAGTAAGAATAGCGATGATACAAAGCTGGGAGGACTGGCTGACAGACCTGAAGGCTGTGCTGCCATTCAGCAAGACCTGGACAGACTGGAGAGATGGGCAACAAGAAACCAGGTGAGGTTTAACAAAAGCAATTGTAGAGTCTTACACCTGTGGAGAAATAACCAGAAGTACCAGTACAGGTTGGGACATGACCTGCTGGAGAAGGACCTGGGGGTCCTGGTGAACAGAAAGTAGGCTGTGAGCCAGCAGCCTGCCCTAATGGCCAAGAAGGCCAGTGGGATCCTGGGGTGCATTAAAAGAAGCGTGGCCAGCAGGTCAAGGGAGGTGATCCTCCCCATCTATTCTCCCTTGGTCAGGCCTCACCTGGAGTGCTGTATGCAGTTCTGGCCTCCCCGGAACAGAAAAGACAAGGATCTCTTGGAAAGAGCACAGCAAGGGGTCACAAAGGTGAATTGGGGCCTGGAGCATCTCCCCTTGGAGGAAAGGGTGAGCAACCTGGGTCTGTTCAGCTGTGAGAAAAGAAGACTCAGAGGTGATCTGATCAATGTCTATAAATATCTTAAGTGTGGGAGTCAAAGGGGCATGGCTAATGTCTTTTCTGCAGTCTGTGGGTACAGACATAGGGAAACAGCCATAAACTGAAGCATGGGATGTTCTGTACCAATATGTGGAGGAACTTCTTCACAGTGAGGGTGAAGGAGCACTGGAACAGGCTGCCTGGAGATGTTGTGGATTCTCCTTCTCTGGAGATAGTCAGGACCTGCCTGGACGCCTATCTGTGCAGCCTGCCAGTGTAGGGAGACTGCTTTGCATGGGGGTCAGACTTGATCTATAAAGCTCCCCTCCAACCCCTGCAATTCTGTGATTCTGTGATCATTTCTGAGGTGCATGTATGGGGAGTTGTGCTCTTTTATGCCTTTTATTTTACACTTCTATATTTAAAAGGCTTGCTTGCTTTACAGTCTTAGAAGACATAAGCCACCACTGTTCTCTGTTACAAATCCCAGCCTTGTTTTCCATAGAACATTTGCAGAAAATGCCTAATATAAAACTAAAAACATGAACCATTTGTAAGCCCTGTGCTGGAGCAGCCATTAAACACCAATTCACATGGCAGACAGACGGTGGCAGCTTCCTTGTTAACGCGTGGCACAATTCCATAGTAAATCAAATGGAAGTGGACATTTTGACAGATATTGTCATGAGTGCAAACGTTATTAAAGAGTTTGCTTTTAATTTTTTACTTAAAACACATACATTTGCCTCGCAAAGTCTTCTCAGTCAGAGCCTACAGCAGTGAGTACTACTTCTCCAGGTTTTACCTAACAAAGCCTGCTCTGTTTCTGTCCATTCCTCAGGGCACTGACACTGTGTTTATGGCTTCCTCTGCATGCTATGTGTTAGGGTCTGTGACCACAAATTCCATTTGTGAGCACATCGCTGTGGATAGCACTCAGTGGTCTTTTCAGTTTGATTGATGCTTCTGGTTTTGCACCATCTGGCTTTTGATAGGCTACATTAATCATATCCTGAACTAAGAATATTTATTCAGGATTTTTTTAATAAGTACATATATATGTAAAAGTGTATTTATGTGTTTGTGTATTTAATTCCTGTAGGTTCTTGTCATACAAAGAGCAAATACACAGATTTCAGTTTTACTTCTACTGGTTCATTATGCTTTCTATCATCTACTTAGAGTTGCTTCCTTCTGTTGACATTGCTTTCTGTTAGGAACAGTGGACTTGAGTAAAGTATGCTTGCATATCAACTGTTTGGAGTAAATCTTCAAATTTCTCTCTCCCATGCTTTGGTACTAAACTACAGTCCTTTGCTTCCTTAGTAAACATAGCTTGAGAAAAATAGTTTGTGACAGAGGATGTTGTCAGGTTTTAAATTTTGTTGGTGTAAAATACTTTTAAATTGCTGTATTTAAGTTTACATGTTGGGAAAATTTAAGACTTTAAACAGTACATGCAGTATACAAAAGGCAGTGATCTGCCCTATTGAAGACTTCTGATGAAATCTGACATTGTAGTACAGAAGAACTCAGTGCGTAACTCAGCAGGGAGGTGGACTGGAAGGAGGAGCAGCATTCATCTATAAATCCACCAACTAAAACAACACTTCTTGTATTAATTTTAATTCAGACAGGCTTGATCTACTCTTTAGAGTAGATCAGGTTCATTTTGAGTTATCTGGCATTAATTCTTTACAGTTTAAAATTGTACTTAGGGGTCAAAACTAACAACGTGCCCGAGTGGTGTTTGACACACTGCAGCAAGAAGCAGTACTTAGCAAATTATTAGAAAGTTCATAAATTATAGATACTTCAGAAAATTTAGAAATAAAGATGTCAAGCTCCTTAAAGCATAGCAATGTACTGGTGCTGCAGCACTTTCCTCTATCTCAAAGTTGTTGCCAGTTTTTCTGTAAATCTGTCCTTTTTCTATTGTCTTCATTTAATATACTCATAGTTGTAAGCTTGTTTTAAAGACTTGTTTACAGTCTCACAGCTTTCTAAAATAGACATCTGTGATTGAGACAATCTGAGTTCACTAATAATTCATACTAAATTTACTATAGATGCTGACAGAGTCGTTATTATAAAAGCACCTTCTTCATTTGTATGCCATGGAGAATTTTAAAAAAATATCTTCATGTCTATAATGCTCTTCTATATTTGCTCAATGTTAAAGTCAATTCAACATCTGATCCTGAATAATTTTGCTTTGTGCCACTTGGATACAGAATTCCACCCCCCTCAATCAGTAGCACCTCCTAAGCTCCCTGTTGGTTCTTCATAGAACCCTGATTCCCCAGGCTAAGTAGAGGCCCTCAGTCAGCATACTACTCTCTCTTGTTCTCATTATCAAGGTTCCAACTTTGAACAGCAGCATCACCTTACAGATCTGTGCAAGCTGGAGCAAAACTAGTACCTTGTTGGTAGCCAACCTCTGGAGAAAAATGAAAATTGCATTCAGTCACATTCTGCTAAGAATCTGGGCACTGTAAGATGTCATCAGGCCGTATTCACTACTGTGTTATGCTTGAAAACATGGAACAAAAGGTAAAATATGTTTGCAAGTGTCTTCCTGAAAACCGAAAGGAACCATTTAAACACTAGGACAGAGTGTCAGGTGGTAAGTTCAGGGCCTGCAGGGTGGATAAGAGATATTCCTGAAGAGTGAAACGTTTATACCACAGAGCTCCTTTCATATTTTTCCAAAGATATATACTTGTCAGCTTAGGAAGATTGCCCACAACAATTTGTTATGCCTAGATACGGGCTATGGTGTTTTCATCTTATGACTTTCAATAAGCAGTTCCATATGAAGAAACTTTTATTACCATATTTTCTGAAATGCAAGCCCTGCCTGTGCTTTCCAAGTGAAAAATTCCTGTCAGTCATACCTTAGTCCATGTAGATTTAGTGACTCAGCATCTTGGCATCAATGTCAGTCAGTTAGTTCTGAAGATATGGAGCTTGCGTTGCATTGCTGTATGTTACCACTACTGTGTATCTTGATTCTGTTTCGACAGGGAGAAGAGATGAGTGAAATTTAGGGGAGTATTTTTACTTCTTTTTAAAATCTTACTTCACTTTTTTGTATTGAAAGAAGTGTAAGAAGTAAATACTTACAAATTTGTTAACTTTTTCCTGTTTCTACATACATATTCCATTCTTTATGAAGCTTTCAAATAGGAAAGCAAAGGCCTACAGTTGGGATGATAAAACCTTTTAATAGAGTCCTTTCCAGCACAACTTAATACTCTGTTGCATATTTTTGATTATTAGGAACACCGTATCTGATTTATTGCAAGGTTTTGGGGTTTTAAAAACAGGTTTCATTGCTAGTTATTTTCAAAGAATGAATTCTTGATATGTTAAAATATACTGAATTTGGTATGAATAATAATGTTGAACAGTAAATATGAAGATTTTTAAGAACTCTTTAGAAGGATTCTTATTTCAGAGAGGTTACATACAAGTTTTTGGCTCTTTTAAATTCCATCGTAAGCACTGTTTTTTAGTGATTTCTTTTAACATGAGTTGCAAAGCCTTGAGAGGGAAGAACTTGGTACACAGCAAGTGTATTCTGTGGAAACATAACATTTGTTTTACTGGTTGCAACTGTGTGTACTGTGCAAGATTTGCTTGTCTGGTTAGAAGTTGAACCTGTAAATCAAAGCATTTTTTGAAGCAGGGAAAGCGAAAGAACTGACTTAAGAACTTTTTTTGTAATTCTTCATGTCCTAGCTGGCGTATTTTTTCATTCTCTATTTGTTTATAGCTTACTGCCGTTCTGAGAACGTATTTCCACACAATAAGAAAAATCTAGAACCAGTGAGAACGAAAACGTAACTACTATAAATATTTTCGTGTGTATGTTGGTGGTGGTGGTGATTTTTGAGGCGGAGTCTCTTTGTTTAGAATCTTGCCAAAATCCTAGTTCCACCAAAATATTTAAAATAAGTTAATCAGCCCATTTTTTTTCCTTCTTGAAAGTGGAATAGCTTTTGACTTCTAAGATGAGGCCTCCAAGTTATCCAGAAAGGGAAATCTGTAGCTGCTTTTTTTTTATTACTATTCTTGATGAAGATGAATGTGCACTGCACAGGGTGTCAGGTGAGTGAATGTATGAGTAAGTCTTGGCTGACGTCTTTTTTGTGCGTAAGTCGAGTATCAGTCAGAAGTCATTGTTCTGCTGTATTTCCTAAGCAGTGAACAACAAAGTGACAAATCAGGCACCATCTGTGTTGTGAACCCTGCCATTCTGTTCTTGCCTGAATGTGATGAATTTTACCTTACTTTTCCGAGGAAATAAAAATAGTACTTCATCTACAGTCCAAAAGCTGGAAAAGTTCCAAATGAGACTCTGTACGTGGTGCTGTGCGTTGTCTCTGGGGGTGTACGTGTGGGCTTACACCTAAGCATATGTGTATAAATATTACAGATTTATTGCTATGTGTGTTGTGATATGCTACAAATACAAGTCTGTATACAAACATGCTGCGTAGCTAAGTAGTCTTTTTAACAATTGCAATAATTTGTATTCAGAATGAAGTAATTATTTTTATCTTACGTATCTACAGTTGAAGACTTCAAAGGTATTGTAATGTTTAAGGGCGTGGGTCTTCCAATTTGGTTCAGTTTGGATTTTCATTTATTTCGGTATTTCAGCTCCTCTTTGGTGCTGGCACATTGTGAATTTCAGGTATTTTTATTTAATTTCAATATAATCAGAGTTGAAGCTACCAGCAAATTTTTCAGATTCAACCTTTGTCTTTCACGGGAACAAAATTCACTAGGGTAGAAAAATCTTTCCAAAATACATGGTGAAGTAGTTATTTTCTCACTGGCTCACTGCGGCGCTTTCCACTTTTGAACATTTTCCTCATACTCTGTTTTGTTGCCATTCAGTTGTACTCATGATCTCAGGCCTGAGTTGTTATGCTGCACCCCTCTGACATTTTAATACACTGGACAGCAGCTCAACTACCTGACTACAAGCTGGTTCTGCTCAGTGCTCACTCTTCAGAAGACTCTAATGAGTAGGCACTTAAAATTGTAACCAAAAAGCATGTGTCTCTGAAGAAGCTTGAAACATGCGCTTCACTTCTAATTTTAGCATTTTCTGAAGTCTACATGTTTATAGTGTTGCGTTAGAAATGCAGTCTTCTGTACTAATTAAAGATCACGTTGTAAGTAGGCTGCTCTGAAAGTAGTGCCTCTTATTTATTTCCATGGAAACTACAGCAGATACAATAGAGCACAATAGCACTGCTTGATAGAGCAAATTCTCAGCTGTGTAATATTATTTTTCAACAATCACCACCATTGGCAGTGAATTTTCAGCAGTGATGAATAAGAGCCCACATGCTTTGCTCATAAAAATCTGAACTGGCAGGGGTGACCTGCTTTCATCACTGCTGAAGAACACTTGCCACACTGTGCTCACATCCACTGTTTGGTCTCCAGAAATGTACACAAGTGTTAATGAATGTCAGTGGGTGCCATGTTTTTTCACACGCAGGAATTCAGGGACACACCTTTGCTTCGCCCTCACTTCCATGTCAGACACCATTTTGTCAGACTGCCCCACTGCTGCCATCTGCTGCACTGCAACAAAATGTAATGGAATATTGGTGAGAAGGTTCAACCCCTGCTGCCATACAACCAACATCCAACTCTGACGTTGGGGGCCAACATAATAAAAATAGGAGGCATTACTTTTGGAGCAGTCTTTGTATGTTCAGAGGAGGTGACCTCACATGAAAGACTTAATTTTTTTGAATGCTTTATTTTAAGAAAATGACATCCACACAAAGCTGTTTGCAGTGAGCCTGGGTAATGAAAGTACAGTGCATAAAGCCATGAATACCAATTAGGCAGTGCTTGATTTTACCCATGCCAAATGACAGCAGATTGTGAATACAAGATATCATATTAAAGTAGATACCTTATATATATTAAGCAAAGAAAGCTTTTATAATGCCTGAATATGCAGGTTTTGCAACATTTATACAAGACCATTACCCTTTCCAGTTGCTTAGAATTTTTGGTGAAAATTTTGTGAGCACCTTTTCACCTTCAAAGTGTCTCTTCACAGTAATTAAGTATTTTTTCTGAAGAGCAGTAAGTCTCTTGTGGTTTTATGCTTTCTGTTATCAGTATTCCATATCAAAACATCCTATAGTGCACTGGGAGTTAGAGTTAGTGCTCCGGTTCAGTGTATTGTTGATAGTTCCAGATACCTTTCACAGAAGAGAAGAACTGCGTCTCCTGGAAGACTTCATTGTTCTGTTTCATTCTGCCATTCAGAGGGAAAGATAAAACTGTTTGGGAGTCACAAGACTGCCCTTCTTGTTTCTGCTCGTCCTTGCGGTGCGCGCTCCACAGCCTTCTTGCCTTCAGAGTAATACCTTCAGGTTTTAGACACCCTCTCTCTCATTTATTAGATTTATTCACTTCAATTCCAATTATAGTGTATTATATTGTGTTATCTCACATTCTGCTATCATGCGTAGTAAATTAGTTTTCTTCCTTAGTTGATGGCCGCTGTTTTGTTTTTAGGCCCATCTCCATACCTTTCCCTTTCCCCCGCTTCCAGGGGATGGGTCCATGGGTCCCCAAACCCCATTGCTCACAGAACCAGGCTGAACTGAGCCAGAACCATGACAAAGCCCTTTACTGTTTCTGAAAAATCGGAAATAGTGTGTTAAGAATTTCATTCAGAAGTTGCTGGGAGAGCAGACTGCTTTGGAGGACAGAAAGTACATTTTCAGTTGTTATTTTCCTCTTAGTTGTGTGTTTATAAGAGTCAGGGTTTCCTGCAGGGCAGGCACGATAAAGGGTTGGCAGGCGTGATAATACAAGGTTCTTTCTGGATCTCCATAGAAAGGTCTGACAACAGGTGGCTTCATGAAAAAAACTGATAAGATAAAATGAAAGGAGTGGTGCAGATAAATCTTGCACCTTGCCCAGGCTGGATGGGATCCTGGGCAACCTAGTCTAATAGGAGGTGTCCTGCCTATGTCAAGAGCTTAGGAACTGGATGGCCTTTAAGTTCCTTCCAATCCAAACCATTTTATGATTCTCTGGTCTCGTCAGATGTTGAGAACCTTGCTTTCATTCAGCATCATATTGCTCACAATACACTGCACATCACATTCAGATGGAGGTTCCATCTGGAGTCTCTAAGGAAGCAGGGAAAAATTACTCCCCTCTTTCACTTTTACCTCCTGTTTGAAAAACACACAGAAAGGTTTTGCCACTGTTTCTACTTCATTTAAAGTATTGTGCAAACTATAACACAGCTTGTACATGCGTTATGTTAGATTCTTTCTCTAGTCTCAGTGAAATATTCCAGGTAGGGGAACCCTAGAAAAAGTGCTAATGATAAAGGAAGCAATGTTGTGAATGCAGATGAAGTACAGTTGTACAGTTATAGTTAATAATAAACACATTTAAAAAAAAAACAAAAAAAAAACTTTTAGTATCTGGTCCTTCTCCTCGAAAAGTGGTGTGGATTAGGACAGACAGGATGTTTAAAGCCCTCTTAAGGAAGTGCAGCTCATACAAACATCGTCTATGAATGCCAAGATGAGCATGCCTTCTGATATAGCTCAAGAAACTTTATATATATGAGCAAACCAGCAAGTGAGGAAAAAGATGCTTAAAAAAGACAAAACAATCCTACCACACAATGTCTGCTTCGTTTGGAGAAAAGACATGAATACAGTTTGTCACATATCACTGAAAAGCGTGTGATGAATGTAGCAACTGTAAAACCCTCATTGTTCCTTCATCTAAAAGAAACACGGCGTATAATTAGTTGTCTGCTTCTGCTTAATGCTAAGTCTAAAAAAGATTGCATACCTACTGAATCATTGTCTCTCTACCTGTTTTTCAGTTCAGACATTCACAAGCATATATATCATATATATATACCATCCCGTGTTTACATGCGTCAAAGCTCCGCAAAACAATTGAATACAGATAACAGTGGCCTGACATGCTACTTTTAGGTAGTTCTAGCACCATAAAGGCCCAGCTGTGGTTCACTGTCCTTCCTTGTGCTCACACAGGGAACACGTGAGCACTGCACGGCCCTGGCTGTTTTTGCAAATGCTGTGTCATAGAACAGCTGATCTGTTCGAACAACGTGTGAAATGTCAAATATGTGGGTCAGGGCGTTCATTCTGAGTTATATCACAGGTGTCTGAAAACCTCAAATGCCACTGTGGGGTTGCAGGTTGCTGTAGAGGACACATAACAGTAGCCGCAAAGTTTCCTGAGCGCGGCAGACTTGCTGCACACATCACAGGAAGAAAATCTTAGATGTAGACTATGGGAAAGTCCCTCAAAGCCAAAAACGAGAGTTACATCAGCATCATTTTGATCAAAATGTGCTTTCTGCTATTCTGGACAGCAATCTGGACAGGATGTGGCCTGACTTGAAAGTTCATAGTGGCAGGGCAGTATTGCTTATGGGAGAAATTGCTACTCTTACGAAAACCAGGCAAACTCTTATTTAAAGCTGGTCTGTTTTTTTCACAAATATTCTGGCTAATCGTACTTAAAATAAATTTTAAGATTCCTACCTCTTTTTTTAGACATCCCCCAACCCCAGTCTGGGGTTAGGAAGTGGATCAGACAGTTAAGATAAAAGCGACAATCATAGGAGAAAATTCAGAATTGAGGGGAAACAAACACTAACAAAAGGATATTTGTCAAGTTGGCATTTTATCAAATGAATATTTGAATTTGTATTATATTTTATAGATGTAACTATTTTTTGCCTGAATACAGGCAACTTTAGGTTTCATGTGTAGCATCTCTTAAAGTGTTAGTACAGTTAAGCAGGTCTGAGATTTGCATACTGTGAAGTCATACGAACTTATTCAAGCCAGTAAAAAGATCTCCTTTGGTAGACTAGAGTGTTACTTGGGCTAATCTGCCTCTATGAGTACATTAATGCATTAATGCTTTGCATATGGCTCTAAGACATACATGCAGGTGGGTGGTATAGTTCTAAACTACTGGAATGATTCATGACACTGATTTCCTTGCAGTCACCTCCTTTTCGTCTTTAATAAATGAATGCAGTCTTAACTCATTAGAAATCCAGGTTTTCTTTGCACTGCAGCACAAGAATTGTTTGTTCTTTATAGCTAAGTTCAAAGGATGTATAATTTTTTTAAATAGCAGCAGGAACCACAGATTGTAACTCATTGAAATGATTTCCCCTCTTTTTAAATCTTAGAACTATACTTTTCTGGAATATTTGTTGTTTTATTGTGGAGTATAGATGTCACTGAGCGCCATTCTGTTGATTCAGTGTGGCCTTTTATATATGTTTTTCAGAGCTACAAATGATTGCACTTAATTAAAACCTGCACGTTAAACCAGATGCTCCTTTACATGGAAAAGCTCATAATGTGGGCAAGGAAGCCTCCCCTTTTTCTGGGCAGGGAATTTTCCTCCCAGGAAAATACATGCAATGAAAGTGACTGGTATAAACACACAGGTAGTATTCTGAAAACTAAGAGGTACCTAAAAAAGCTTGCTTTGGCTTCAGTAGCTTCCATCCATCCTTCTGTAAAACATGTGCTTCCCCTGCTTGGAGGAATTTTATTGTGCCAAGGAAAAATCCTGGTTGCTGTGCTGGTTGTGGCCTCTTGTTAGTGTCTGTGGATGAGATCCAGGTAGGTGGCTGGAATGTAAGGGGATGGGAGATGCATAGATTGTGTAACAAAGATGTGTTACATGCCAGTGCAGTCAGCAGGCTGCTCCCTCACCTCCGTATTGTTTTTTATCACTGTCTCCTGTCCCTGCTAGTTTCATTCCGGAGCATCAGTGGCAGGAACTATGAAAGAGCAAGGGAGCAAGATTAGGAATGGTTTTGTTGTACCTCAGTTTCACGTGCTCCATTTTGTGATCTCTATACACTTCCTGCAGCCATCCGTCTCTCTTTCTTTAACTGTGCCTTTTGTAAATCACCTGCAGGCCAGCTAATTCACATGCTACAGGTAAGAAAGGAATAATTGAACTCTATTTAGATTTAGCATAAAACTCCTTCTTTTAATTGTTTGTTCCAAGAATTCACTTGTAAGCTTTTTATACTTTTCTCATACTTGTTAATTTCTCATCTGACTTCTGTCTTCTACCTTCTGTGCTAAAATAGACATTTGTTCATTCTAAAGCCCCCAATTTTATTTTTAGAAGTTACGCAGAGAGAAGGTATAAGAAAAATGCTTTTCTTCCCATAGGTTATTCCCATGCTTTAGTGCCAATAATACCCTCCTACACTCCTGTTTTATGTGAAATTATCACGTTGGCATTGGGTCAGAAAAGATAGAAACTCTGAAAAGTAGGGGTGGGTGGTAGGGAATGCAGTTTCTAAACAGTCTTCCTTCCCCACCACATAGTTTGGAAATGCTCCTGCCATGAGCTTTTGTCCAGGGCTGGAAACCAGGTCTGTTATTTAAATCATATTAAGAAATATGGAAACAACTTGGCTTGATTTACCTTTTCTTTTTCTTGGAGTAACTTCAGTGTGTTCTCTTCTACTTGCCAACTTCTGAAGCTGTAAAGGTGAACATTTAGGTTGAATACTTGGAACATTCATCAGTTTTGTTTGGATTCAAAAGAGACTTTTAAGCAGGTTGGATTATAAATGTTAGGGGAAAAAGAAAGGGTGGGGGAGGGACTTATCTACTAAACATATTCAAGGACATGTACACTTTCCCCCTTGTTTCCATAAATTATCACACTTCTTTGAGCATCTACGAGCATAGCTCACATCTTTGTGTCCTCCTGGCAAGAGAGTAGCTTGAGTGAGCATCATGTGATGCTGTCTGCTGGAGGCTGAGATTCCTCCCTTAAGATTCTCATCTTTCATCTCTCTCTTTCCTCGGAAAACTTCCCATCCTCTTATCCTCTTGAAGTGAAGAAGAAATGAACACACTGGGACAGTGAAAAGAAAGAGCCAAAATTCTAAGCAAAATTCTGAATGAGAAGATTACTTAAAGGAAAGCGCTGCTGAGCTCCAAGTCAGCAAATACTCTCTGGGCTGAACTCAGGGGACACCAATCTTAGTTGTGTCCCCAGCACTGGCTCTTCAGAGACTTGAGGGAATTTCTTGTCCTTCTTGCACCTTCCCCTGTTAGCAGTCTGTCCTTGATACTGGCTGCGTCTGTCTAAAGAGGAGTCCTTTGTATCCACCCAGTTTTGGTAGTGCACAAGATGAAAGAAATTCTCACCTCAGTCACTCATCTCTATTAACTTGACCAATAATTATTTATACTATCAGTAAAAAAAGCCAAAGTAAATTCCATTGTTATAATGGTACTTAAAAGTACCAAGCATCCAGAAGTTTCAGGGTGTTACATGTTTGCTTCAGATACCCCCAGTAGCACCAACTTTGAATGAAAGCAGGTATTAATAGTGTATGGATGGGATGATAGAGATGATTATAAACTTCCTTCAAATCATATTTCTTAGAAATTATGTATGTTGGTTTATAGCCCTGTTTACCTTGATTATCTATTGCTTTTCTGCTGCCCAAGTTGATACGAACCTTCAGAGCTGAGTCAGTTTTCCACATTTTATATCCTAATGTCTTACCCAGACTACAAAAAAAGTTATTATCTTATGGTTCTAACTCAATTCAGTCATGTTCTATGGGAATAGGTGTCAAGATACAGAACATTATCCTATTAGATATGTCAAATGCGAGGGAGAGGAGCAATCAAATAATTGTTTATTCTTAATAAAAAGAGAGATGGTTCTGGAGCAAAGTCAGGCTTCCAACAATGCATTTATGTTCATAAAAAGAAAGAGTCAAATCTCGCCTCATTTTTATGATTTACTTTCAAGAATTATTAGTCAGAAGTGCTGGACTGCTAAAAAAAAGAAGTCAAAGTACTGTTGAAAGTGTTACCATTTCACCTTCTGTCATATGCATCAATACAATAATGTCTAGCGTGGTTGCAATTGCATGATGTGGTAATTTTTTCTGAGGTGAGAACTGCAGGCTTTTTTTATTTGCAACATCAGCAGGGCTCACTGTTTAATATATGAAATTTGTAAGTTATTCTAACGTGCCTCTTCGTTGTCTTTTCATTGTTTGTTGTAATTTCTGTAGTAGCAGCACAGTGGCAGTTCAGGAGACAAGAACTCTCATTGTGGCCAGGCATCCAAAGTAAATGTCTTAACACATTCCTGTATCATTTCACCCCAGTCTTAAAAGAGCAGTTTACTTCTAATCTGTACTTAAAACCTTTTTTCCTTTGGGGACCTCTGAAGATAATCTTACTTCTGAGCACAGTCAGATTGGGTTTATGATCAGGATCGGTGCAAAAGCAAATGCTCCAAAAGAGCTGTTCTTCTTCAGTGCATAGCATCACTATATCATGCCACATGCCTGAAGGTTAATTTTGTTCTTTTCCTTGTATTAAACCACTGTTACCTAGCCTTTCTACTGCTATGTAGATGGGCAGAACTTTATTCAGAGCAAATCTTGAAGTACTAATTAGGGTAGTTGTGGCTAATGGATAGCCAAGTTCCAGCACTGCAGGATTCAGAGGATCTGCATCGAGGCTATGAGCCCTTGTTTTGTACATGGGAATGTGTTCTAACTGCTACGTCTTCCAGAATTTTTCTCCTATTATGCTAATTAATTGCAATCTAGTTTTAATGACTGGTATGCTACCTTTTTTTTTTTTTTTTTTTTTTTTCTTTTCCATATCTTTATGTAGAAAAAAGGATTAGTAAACTTGCTGGAGGTATGGCAGTAAACATCACATTCCAAACACCCATCTTATGAAAGGAAAACCATATTAAGTGTAGCATTGGAAACTGTTATACGTGAAATAGGCTTACTGTGATCCAAATTCTACTGGGACCAGGATATTACTAGTACCATTATTTTCATTAAAATCATTCTTACACTTTTAAGAAGAAATGTTCAACTAATTTATTGTTAATATGTAAGGTCATCCAGACAGGTCTGTTGAATTTAATGGCTGTTTCATGATTAAGGGAGAGTAAGAAGTCCTTAATTGAGGAGCAGATAAAAAGCAAGCTAATTAACTCCAAATGCATTTCTTCAGCAGCATCCAAACAGCCCTTTCTGGGATGAACCTGGGTTACTCAGCTTTTGAGCTTTTAATCATATTTTTAGATTGCATTTTACACCATCTGTACTACAAAAATGACTGTAATTTCTGTCACAGTTGGAAGCATCAGTTAATAAATGTTTTCTATTTTGATCCAGGGAGGTGTACGAATTGAGAGGGAAAATATTCTTAAACTAATTGGGTTAATTTACAGTAGTTTGGGAGAGAGTGTAGTGGGAATGGTTTACTCCTATTCTTATCTACCTTTCCTCCAGAATCATCTTCTTTGTTTTTATTTAAATACTGTCCCAAGTCAAACCTTTGCCCCAGCCCTCTGATCTGAAAATTACTGCATGTGCTGGGAAACCAATGGCAGTACATCCATGTTCTGTCAGTCTATGTACAAGATATTTAGCAACTCAGACCATCTATTACAGCACAGAATCAAACAGGATCAGAGCCACTGTGCTGTGCGTTAGGCATTGGTGTGCTAAAAGGCTGCCTGCTGCCTGTGGTTTCTACATCACTAGGGGAGAAAATGAAATAATGCAGTAAATTGTGTTATGGCAAGCTGGCAATCTGCAAAGCTATTGTTCAAGGATTGCTTTCTTTTCCTGTACAAATGGTTAGGCTAGAACAAAACTAAAAGTGAAGGCTATATGCCAAGCGTGTACAACATACGAATCATTTAATATGTATAACCAGTAATATACGTGCATAATTGGCCAAGTTAATTTTGTTAAATTCTGTGATGGAAATGGGGAATATGGATTCCCAATAGATAGACAGTATTAAGATTATTTAAACATATTAATCATTTGCTATCCTAATCTATTCATTCATAAAATGCTGTTCATTAACTTCAGTTATCATTATATAGTCACCACTCACTATTTATACATATCTTCTCATTTTGTTTAGTTATAGCTATTAAGCATTTCTATTTTTTGCACAATTTAGTGCAAAGCTACATGTAGCTTTATTGTTCTTTTTTCTGAAGACCCGAGATTTTTCCTGAGATGTCTGAACTGTCGTGCAGTGGAGGATGTGGAGAGTTTCTTTGTTTAGAAGGAGGTTCACACTTCCACAAGATTTTTTGGGTGTGTTTTTTAGTCTGTCCAACATATTAGCATGTGCACAGTTTACAAGAAGTTTAGCTAGGGAACACCAGCAATTATCCTGATACTTTGCCAGAACGTTAATGACATCTGATAAAGCTGTCGCTTTTGTGATGAGAAGGTAGCAAGGGAGATTGAAAGAAAGGCATCTCCCAGCATCTCTCATCTTCAGAAGTTGTGTGCCATGACATTTTAACTGTGCTTTGTGTATTTTTTATTGTTCTGTTGTTGCTTTTTTTTGTTTGTTTGTTTTGTTTTTGTTTTCACATTACTGGTCAAAGGACTCTTTAATGTAATATTAATTGTCTTAAAATGTATGTAAGTATAATTTAAATCATCAGAGCAGACTATTAAATCCTGTATTTGTATATTTTTTATTCCTGCCTTGAATACAAACTATTATTTGGAGCAGAAATGATAAGGTTTTATTAATGAAAGAAAACAACCCAAGGTCATCTAACACGAATCCTATTTTTCATCTTTACAAATAAAAGTATTTGGTGGCCGTTAGGTAACTTAGCTGCTGTGAAACTGTTGAATCGCGTTTCACAAATAGGATTTTAATCATGGTTGCTCAGAACAGTCACAGAGACAAAGAATCATAGAGGTTGGAAGGGACATCTGGAGATCATCTAGTACAATTACCCTTTTTATGCAGGTTCTGCAGAATAGGTTACACAAACCTCAAATGTCTCCAGAGAAGGAGGAAGAGCAAATACTTTGGCCTCCTCCACTTGATTGCCCCTCTTTAGATGTTTATAAGCACTGATAAGATCCTCTGTCTCCAGGCTGAACAATCCCAGAGCTCTCACCCTTTCCTCATGTACTCTCTTTTATTTTAGCCCTGCAGAACATTTAAACATCATCTTGGGCTGTGCAGGACAGTGCATGAAGCCCATGGTAAAGATTCCTGATAGAAGTCAGATCTTTAGGAAAAGTTCTTTCACAACAGATCTCCTCTGTACCACGTGTAGACTTGACTCTTTAATGCTACTGCTCAGAAGTGGTGCCCTGCACATCTGTGGCAGTTCACAGGCTTTGAAATGGGAGATTTAATGTAAAGGAAAATGGAAGAGCCGTAATATCTGTAATGTGAATTTGCATTCCTCAAAACTATTTGTTCTCTAATCCTTTTGAAACTCCAGTGAAAATGAGGTGTTTAAGTAGCTGTTAAGCATATGAGTATTGTTGTGCACAGGTTCCTGAGTCCGTGTTTTGGCACTGTTTCTGAAGCTTTCAGATGCTAATGTGGAGACTTAAGAAAAGATGCATAAATAAATTATATCACACACTGAAATCTTCTTTTCTTTTTTTTTTAGCAGCTCTTAATTTTTAAGAATGCTTCATTATTGCTGTAAGCAGTTGTGTAGTTGGCTGTTTCTGTAACTCAGTAGTTCAGCTCTCTTGCTCCATGTGCAGAAGCTGATTCTAAGAGCACAGCATCTCTGCTGTGACTACATCTACAGCCTCAATTTTCTTTACTACTAAAATCACAGTTACCACGTTTCCATACGCTGATTTGTGCCATTAAAGTTGTTCTGCTGTGATGACAGTGAGATGTTTCGTTTCCTCCACTCATGAGCATGCTTTTATTGACCATTTCCTAATGTTCTGCACTGAGATAATGTCGTGCTAGAGCACTGAGTTTGCTGATAAGTCTTCAGAACGTCCAGCCTTGCTATTGCATTGCAAATGCCTGGTGACTCAGTAGCATTTGTGTTCATTTCACAAATATAAAAGACAATAGTTAATACAGCAAAATGTTGAGAAATAGCTCTGCAAAAGGAGAAAATCTTGAAGTGTAGGGGTTCTTTTGTTTGGTTGGTTTCTGACGTATTATGAACACAATGTGTTGTATATCCTCTGGTATGCATTCCATAAATCAAATAAACAACAATTTTGAAAGATTTGATGTTATGAAGGACAATGATAATTTTTTTCTGTAATAGATCTGTGTACATAGCCTGTGAGCATCAGAGCGTCATAAAGAAAAGGAACAAAGGAATATATTTTCAGATTTACAAGCTTGACAAAGCAAGGGCCTGTCATCTCAGTTATCTCCCTGAAGCTTACCCAATGGTCTCAGGTGATGATTTTAAATTCTTTCTAGTCTTTCCTTTTTTCTTTCTTTCTCTTTTCTTTTTTTTCTTTTAGTGATTGTGTGAATGGCAAAACTGAATTTCAGTTGTGTGAGGTTGGCTTGAAAACTGGTTCCCACGTTGGGGTACATCTGTTAACATGATAGCAGTAATCCAGGCAAACCTACTTAGTATGCTTCTGTAAAGAAAAAATGAAGTGGGTTATCTTAGCCAATGAATGCATTTAGAGATGGTTTGTGAGTTGTGAAAGCTTCCAGAGTGCCTTTCTGTGCCTCCGGATTTGTGACACTTGGAAAAGTACAGGTTCATCTTTTCAAACATGTTTCTATAGGCCAAACGTAGAAGTCAAGCTGCAAGTTTTGATTACGTACGATGAAGTTAAATCTTTTTAGGAACACTGTTGATACTAAACTGGGATGTTAATGACAAGCTTCTCCATCAGTCACGGCAGTTCTGTACTTATTTCTTACTTTCTTTACTTTCCTAATTAAAAAAACAAACTACGACAAAACAGCTTTAAAACTCTGCGATTGAAAGCAAAAATTTCAGTTGAATGAATGCAGACATTTGTTAGAGATGTTATATTCTCCAACCTTTCAGTCCATATATATTTAAAAGAAAGAAAAGCATATCTATATATCTCATTTTTCACTTCTTGATATCCAGTGACAGACTAATCACAAAATGTCTCATCACCTTTTTGCCCCTTTATTTCGCATGTGATAGTTTTAAAAGTAATTTTAATGTCATATTTAATGCCTTGAACTGTATGTGATTAAGGCAAATTTTTTCATGTTTTACAGTTGATATCTTTTTGTTTGTTTATTTTTTGAGTGGATTTCTTCTTTCCAACCATGTTTCAGGCCAGCGCCTCTGTCTCTTAAAGAATGAGCATGTGACTGACAGGCTACTATTTGGAGAGTGATGTGCAGTCTCAGAGTAATATGACATTTTATGAGCAGCTTGACTGTTTTTATTACTGGGATTTATACTTTTATTTCTGTGTGCTGAAGAATAAGTGAGCAAGGCAGCTGCGGGAAATGGAAAAGCTGTCAGGATGAAGTTGATAGGACAGCCTTGAAATTATGCCATCGTCTCTAATAAGACATTACGGCTGTTATCTTCAAGCCCTTTAAATACAAAATCTGATAGAGCAGCTTGAATCGTTGTTTCGAGCAAAGTGATTTTGTAGGGTTTGCAATACATTAATCTGAGATACTGAGGAAGACTTGAAGCAGAATTTAAGAATCTTTTTACCAAATTGCCCATTCTGCAGTTGGTAAAATGTTGCTGCTTCTGCTTAATGAAAGCAGAGGAGCAGCAGTCCTTTGCACTTTTAGTTACCCCAGCCAGAGACCTCCATTCAAAGGCGTTTGCCAGTTCTTTGCTGCAGACACTGTAATTGCACCTCTGAAGCACTCCGTAGGCTTCAGAATGGTTTTCTGACAGCAAGGGAGAAATCAGATTACCATTATGTGGCTGCAACTTTTAAAGGCTCTTGTACAGTTTCAGCAAGGAGGCCAGCGGTGATATAAATTAAGACTTATGTAAGCAATTATGTCATAATTGGTTCACAGTGATTCATCTTGCTGTAAATGGAGATAATTGCAACTGCATTCAGATAGCATTATAGACCAAGTAAAGTTATGGCTGTTGAAGAAACACACTGCTTAAGAGACCACTTGGATTTCTGTTTTTAATTAGCAAGTACTGTAAAATTGGTGGTGGCAAACATCTGCTTACTAATAACTAAAAATAAATTTTCTCTGGCCACAATACATCAGTGGCAACAGCACTAATCAGGGACTTGTAACTGGGTAGCTGGCTGATTGCGGTGTCCAGACTAACAGCCAGTATAGCAGTCTCTTCTGGTGCTTTCAAAATTGTGACAGCATCTTTGGGGGAAAACAAACAAAAGAGATGTTCTAGCAGAATACAGTGGAGTGTACTTAACAAAAAATTTAAAAAGCACAATTTTGTACGTCAAAAGTATTGTTTTGTGTACTTTTAAGTTATTTTTATTTTAAAAAGACCAAAGCAAAACAACAATATTCGGAAATGAATTTAATAGAAAATAACCAATTGAAGTGCAGTTCTCTGTGGTGGAAGTGAACCATAATTCTTATGAAGAATTTGGTTTTTGTTCCACTGATCCATCAGGACAAATGTTGGAGTAATTGGGTAGTGGTCTCTACCTCTCAAATTTACAGTAGTAGAAAGGAGGCCACAAAAACTGTTCAGGAACTGCTGTGGGCAGGCTCACCTGAAACCTATTCCCTTTCCAAAAATCGTATGGGTTGGTGAGTAAGGATTGCTAATGCTTCTCCTCACAGCTTGCAGTTCTGCAGGAGTTTGCTAGCAAGAAATGGCTGCGGTGAAACTACCGTGATAAATTGTTCTCAGCATGTAATTCCTAGATATTCACAGTACAATCACTTCTATCCATTCATCACCTAATTTATCACCCAGTTTTCTCGAACGTTATTTTGCTCCCTACCAGATTTGTCCCCTTCTTTTCTGTAGCATTCTTGAACACAGTAGTTGAGCAAAAGATACCAGAATCATCAAACACTAAGCAGACACAATTTACATCGTGATGGCTGACGGTAGGCATAGCAGATATGTTTGCTTTGCTCTGGTTAACTGTCTGCTTATCATACAGCTATTCCAAGTGCTTATACTGCAAAAAAATCGGCCGAATGCTCTGAGTGGAAATGAAATGAATTAAAATGAAATCTTAATTGCTCAGAAACTGTATTTATCATGGAGTTACAGACATTCCAGATTTATTCAGAGTGATTAAACAGCACTGTAAACCTCTTAGCTAGATATATCTTCCATCTCCCAACTACAGCTACTGTGGGACACTTGAGATCTCACTGGATGTGAAAGGAAAGAAAACACACCATGATTCTTAGAAAAATAATTTATGTAAAGCTGGCAGGGTAATTAAAGGAGTGATACAAGTAATCATGGTAGTATTAGTAACAAGCCTGGTGAAAGAGAAGCACCTAATGGAATGAGAATACCAGCAAGTATGGGTTAAGGATAAAGGTTGTAACTGGCCAAGTGTTTACATCCTCTTCATGTAATGTGACAATATTTCTCTCTTCAGATCCTTGAATATAACAAACTAATTTTGAATATGGTATCTGATCGTGTCCAGTTTTAAGGGAACTTTTTAGGTTTTGGGGGAGAGAAGTTTATTATTTCAGTTAAAGTTTGAAGGAAATAGCCAGAACGAACATATTGAAGTGCTGATACCTCATCAGCAGATAAACATCTCACCTTTGTAGCTGTCTGCAGAGGAAAGACCTGAGTCTGGGTCTTTCCTGAATGAGATTTGGAGAGAAAAGAGATCAGCATGTACAAACAGGTGCATTACAAAAAAAGAGAGAACCTGTTCAAGTAATGATGTGTGGTCTCTGGTAATAATGGAGTAACATTGAAAAAGCTCCTAAAACAGAGGCCTGGGAATGGTACAAACAGAGCTGGTAGAAAAAATACTAAATCAAAAGGATATGAATGAATTTGACCAAGAGAAGGATGCTTTTTCTTTTGTGTCCCTTAATATGAATGTATAAATGTGATATATAAATACAAACATACGTTTGTTACTGAAAATGTCAGCAATCTTTTGCCATGCCACAAATTAATTGCTCAGAAATTCTCAGGTTGCTCAGTTATGTGGCTGCTCTTTATTAAAATTTATTTCTGCAGGGCTGAACAATGCTTGAATTTAGTGAGCATGTGGACATAAAGGTTTCAAATGCCAGGCACTTGTAAGTAGCATGCAAGCCTAGACAAAGTAATGTATGACTGCATGCATTTCACAGCTTCTTTTTCTTCATCACAGTGGAGTGGAGAAACACATTATGAACTTAGTTTCTTCTCTTGTGTATTCATTTTTCTAGTGATGTATATCATTCTCCTGATTTTAACCAATTTCTTTCTTCTTTGTGTGACCTTGCAGTTAGCTTAGACACTTCATGAAGAAAATATGACCTTCTTTTCTTCTGCCTTGCCCAGGCCTCGTTTCTTTCTTTTAATTCTCCTACATTCTTTCAAGGCCCCTTGAGGCATATGATCCAGCTGTAGCATGAAGGCTTTCTTCTTGCTTTTAAGAGTAGTCCAATATCCCAAACTTCCTTTTCTTCAGGCAAGCCTTGATGGCCAACTGTTCCAATTTCCCACTGTTTCACCAAGCTTCCACTTGAATGGCAGCCTTCAGGGTTTGTTGAGTCTTAATTTTAAGTAAGATACTTCAGCAGCTCTGAGAAAACATGTGTGACTCAGGTGTTCACTGGTGCAGCATGACCATCTTTTCTTCTGGATTCTATATCTGCAAAGTCCAGTGCCCTGAATCAGCAAGATCAAGTTCTTGGTTGCCTAAAAAACTTCAGTTCTGCTTCCTTCCACATTTGATTTTTATTTTTTTTTTTGATTATGTGATCACCTACTGCTGTATTTGCTGCACAGGTCTATAACATTTTATCAGTCTTGTTTGCTGTGTGGCCTCTTACTTGTTTCAAAGGAATGCCAACCAGCTAAATCTGTATTCACAGATTTTTTCACAAGTATTTCAGAACACTTGTGAAGCGGTAGAAAAACATTGCTCTCCATCTGAAAACAGGTATCTGAGATGCATAGAACTGATGTCCTTGCAGAAATGCCTTAACTCTTTTCTTCAGGGTAGGGTTATTTTTTGGATTTCATTTGTGTACGGAGTGGTATTTTATGCAATGGAAGGTGACTTGAGGAACAAGTTTTTGAGAAATACTGTATATATGTTCTTGTTTCCTTACAAAATAAAAGTGACCAGAAAAGCATTTGGCATTGAATCAATAATTCAGAAAGGAGAAAGCTTTTGTCTGTTAACTAGGCAGAAAACTAAAGGTTTGTTAGTCACCTATTAAACTTCAGTGGTATCTAAAGAAAGTTTTTTACTATTTCCTGAATAAAAAACTTAATGACACTCAGCACCAATTCCCTCTGCTGCTTACTTTAATTCTCTGAGTACTGTCTTAACAAAAAGAAGGGAAAATTCTGCAGAAAATCCTAAACGTTTTTGTCATTTTGATTCAGCAACAAATATTATTCATGGTGTGAACTTGGTAACTTACGAACATTTGATTTTTGTGTCACAGTGTAATTTAAAACACTGCTGAGTAACCAAGCAGTGACTTTCAGTGTTATGCTTTCAGGGGAAGCTGTGTGAGGTGAGTACTGTGTGTTTTCCAAAGCTGAGGGATAGAAGTTAATTTCCTTGAGCTTGTTTACATTTTGCTACTCTTTCTACTATATATATATATATATATATATATATATATATATAAAAAATAGAAAGATAGATATCTATCTATCTATATAGAAATAGATACAGATATGTATTTTTATATAAATATATAAATAATATATCAAACTTGCAGGTTGTCGATGGACCATTAAAGAATATTTGGCATCTGTGGAAATAATATATCCAAACTGCTTATTCCAGTGTATGCTATGTATTTACTGCTTAAGATATTTTTTTGTTATACTTTGTTCATTTGCATCTTTTTAATACTTAAAAAATAACATTTAAACTTTGCTATCAGTTTCTGAGAGTGAGATCAGTTAGTGGGAGGGAGCTGTGGGAATTGTATATCCCATACAGAAAGGAGATCCATTTCCTCTCTTTCAGTAATTCCGATAGAAGCAGATAGCCTGAACTAGAATACTCATGAGCAATTTCTCCATCCATGGAAATTTGGAAATGAGGTGATGGAAGCAGCATCTCTAGAAAATTGTTCCTCCTATATAGCCAAAATCACAGTATTTCCCTGACAAGTGAAATGTAAAACATACGTTCTTTACTGTTCTTCAGAACTCGGAGTGCTTTGAGATCTTTTATCACCCTGGAAATACTGGCTTTCACTTCAAATCTGGCAAACTTCTTCAACAAAGAGTGGATAATAAAGTTTTTGAGGAAGAACTGGTATTAGCAGTTGCAGGAAATCAGTCATTATTAATAAATTTTGTTTTGAGTTTTACTAATGAATTTATAATATTACAATAGTAAAGTAGTTTAACATTTACTGCAACACATTTTGCAGTCAGAAAATGAGGGGTTTGTCCCTTCAGACATCATTCTAGAATTCTTGTGTTTTGACTTTACTGGTTTCCAGCTTTCTAGATGTAGTGGGGTATTTATCTGATATGATCTCTAATGGATGCCAACATATTAATGATAACATTCTACAGGCAGAGCTGTTTCTTGTCATTGTGCTTCTAGAAGGTTGTAACGTAGATGAGAAATTTTAGTTGTTTTATTCACCGTGATGCTTTCTACAAGGATTTGATGTTTTCCACGTTTTGCCACTCAGACTGATATCATTTGTATTTCCCTGAATTCATTAAAGGATGTGGTGTGGCTTGCTTCTTGTCCTAAAATTCTTGCCCAGTGTGACAATACACAGTAAATTGTTTGATATGCTTCTTATAAGGACAGCTGTAATTTTAGGGAGGGATAGCATTGTTTCGCCCTTTGTGGTTTTCATTTTCTCTTACAATATTTGAAGAGCCTTGGGGATGGAACTCACAACATTGGGTTACTGTTAAAATTAGCATGTTACACCAGCAGGAAGCTATTTTTAAAATTGCATAGCATGAGACAAAACTCAAACTTAGTTCAGCAAACATTTTAGACACCAGCTGCTGTATGCAAAGGCATTCCACGCTCCATGTGTCTGATGATACCTCCTATTTTGATATTTATTTGCAGAAGCATAGGCAACATTGTTAGACTTAGAAAAATAGCTTTTTCACCTGTAAAATTTATGCTCATTGTGTTTTTAATTGTGCTCTAAAACTGATGCTCAGAATTTTTCTGTTGTTGGGATCAGAGAAGGACGGTTACCCTGCGTGTGGAATATCTTTAAATAACAACTTAGAAAGGCTGGACTGAATGCAGCATGCATTAGTTATTAAGTTATTATTTACAGAAAGTAATCCATTAGCACCATCATCCTGTGAATCTGCCTGTGTGCCATGAGAGGGGCAATTTCCAGAGCGACCTAACTCTGCTTGACTGTTGTGAGTGCAGAGATGCTAAGGTGACACAGTGATGTATGCAGGTAGAGCTTTATGCAGATTTCAAATGGCACACAGCAGCTAAGAAGCTACTTCTGTAATTCTGGCAGTAAAAGGAGAGGACGTTTTCATGTATATGAATTGAAGTTTTGGTTTCCCTTGGTGGTATCAGTGTAACGGTGTAGCACAAAATGCTTAAAAATTGATTAGAAATATTGATTTTTTTTTTCAGTCTGCAGAACATATGACCTGCACGTAAATTGCTTCAAAAGCTGATGACTAAGAAGAGATTTAAGGGGGAAAAAAAAAGTGTGTGGATTTCTTCTGCTTTCCTTTTCCTTGGTTTCACAGAACCAGACTCTATCCAGTGAAATAATTGCTGTCCCCTTATCTCGCATCCCAAGCTGAGTTCAGCATCTGGAGAAGCTTAAGACCTCAATGCATCAAATTATCCCGCTCAAACTGCTGTTTATTGCAGGCCATTTTGTCCTGTCATCTCCATGACAGGATGTCAAAGCTGTGCTTTCTGTTGCCTTCAGCTTGCAGCATCTGCAGGGATCTGATACGCTGGCTGTGCATTACTCAAGGGAGGACCGCCGCATGGTTGGGATGAAGGCAGCGAGCCAGGCTGCAGGCCCTGGGAGCTTCTTGCAGTGCTGCCTTCTGTGAAGGATCAGGTTTCACATTTCTCAGCCATTTGGGTCGGTTTCCTCAGTCTTCTCTCTTCCCACACAACACAGTGGAATTTCTGTACCCCTCTTTTCTCGTCTACTAAAATGTTCCAAAGTGTGATTGATGGCATGAAGCTCCTATAGTTTTGCAGGGCGTGTGTCAGTGTTACTTCCTCTCTTAACTTATGGGTTTACATGCTGGTTTCACCTACATAACACCAACTCATTTTGCTGGTGTAAAGAAAGCAGTAGAGGATGCTTGTGAAAGAAGGGAGACAATCCTCTTGTGGATCTGAAGCGTTTATTACTTCTGCTGGATTGCTTTATTCCACCGTGTTCCTTTTGTCAGTAATTATAACATCTACCCAAACTTCTACTTCAACCTGAGCCTCAGCAGTGGGAATTCATAGTGCTGCAGTTTCTCTGTTGTACCTTTTTCCCCAAGGAAAAAATAATACTTTTGTTTATGTACGTACAAGATTTTTAGAGCGCACATTTTATCACACATTTTTAGATCACGCATTTTAGATTTTTATCTCTACTTTTACCTGTCTCTCTCTATACACAGCTCTTCTGTTATAAAAATGGTCACAAATATGAGCATATAAAAGGACTTTGACCAGTTTCTAAAATTTGGGGTGTGTCAGTGAGTCGTCTTCTGAAGACTCTCAGCATGGATGCTCTGTCTCAGCCTCCCTCCACTGGCCACATAGGGAGCTTACATCTGAATGCTGGTGTTCCAAAGCACAGCTCTTAGCTTCTGCCTAAAGTAAATGTTAAACTCCAACAGCTCGTTTGTGCTTTTTCTTGTGAAATACTGTGACACGAAGAGTCTCAGAAAGGTGCTTAACTGGTGGCTTGTTTTAAGCTTCAGTAAGCTGTGGCTTAAAGGGTTTATAACGCTGTTCTTGGTTATACAAAACAGGGACAAAATAGCTGAATTTGAGGGGAGGAGAGGAGGAAGGAGAGGAGGAAAGAAAGGAAAGAAAGAAGGAAAGAAAGAAGGAAAGAAAGAAGGAAAGAAGGAAAGAAGGAAAGAAGGAAAGAAGGAAAGAAAGAAGGAAAGAAAGAAGGAAAGAAAGAAAGAAAGAAAGAAAGAAAGAAAGAAAGAAAGAAAGAAAGAAAGAAAGAAAGAAAGAAAGAAAGAAAGAAAGAAAGAAAGAAAGA
>JAPSGF010000098.1:961088-1011565 GCA_035772895.1 Perdix hodgsoniae | reverse complement strand
AAAGAAAGAAAGAAAGAAAGAAAGAAAGAAAGAAAGAAGTTTATGTTTTGTTATAGATCTTGACTTGCAGCATAACTGCAAGCTGGTTTGGAGATCCAAGCTCACGTTCTCTTATGAAGTTGTGAAATGTTATTCCAGCAATACAGTAGCTCTGGGGATGAAAAATAGCCTTCTTTATATGTTCTTCATTTGAACAACTTCTTAGGTATCATCAGTATTGGAAGTGCATTATAGAAAATCAGCAAATGTAATGTTTTGTTTCTTAATTCTGAGGCTCCAACGCCAGGATAGCATCCCGTAGCATATATTCTTCTATGACTGAAGGCATTCATACAGAGAGTAGAAATACCACCTAAATTTGTTGTTATCAATGATTGTAGCCTGCTGTGTGTAAAGTACAGCCAGCACATCAGGCTCTGTGTTTATGAATGACAAATAGTAAATGCTAGAAGAGGGAACTGGTACTGTCACAGGAGCAGTTCATTCTGATGATTCAGCTCCAGTCCCATGTGAAGGTGTCAGAATCCTCAGAGGGTGCAGGAGAGGGAGCAGGTCTCTGGGTAATTTTCAGCACACAAAGCTCTGATAAAACCATTTTCCTCTTTTGTGGCTTTCTATCCTAATGTGATCCTTAAAGGATAATGTGCATTTTGTGGCTTTTGTGTTTGTTTTCTTTTTCACACCAAATTGCATGTGGTACATAAATCACTTACTTAGGTGAGAGTTTTTTTTGTCCTGGATGTATCGTAAACAAGTAGAGATGAAGAATTACACCTTCAGGGTGGGATTTAGAGTGCATGTCGGGGAAGGCATGTTTCTACATTTATAACACAGAGCAAATTCAAATTAGGACTGATTGGGTACATACGCACATGCATGTGTTTTAACTTAGAGAAAAAGGTAACTGCAAACAGTCAAAGCAGGGCTTACATGAGTGAAAACAGAAATGTATAAATTTGGCATTTAAAAAAAAAAATCAAATTTTAAATTGCCTTTAGTTTCTTCATTAGATTGTGTAAAGTATCACATAGAGGAATAAAGCCCGGAGGCTTGCATTCATTGTCATTGTGTAGCAAAAGGCACATTTACGGGGTCAAAAAGACTTATCTTTAGATCCTTTGGGTTAAAAGAAAGAATATTTTCACTTAAAAACAAGAACAGTTATGAAACACTGCTGTTCAAACACATTGATGTCCATCCTGCTTATAGAGCTTCCAAGAAGTGAGATAGGAATTGTTTGCACAGAGTAATTTCTGGGTGGGTTTTTTGTTTTGTTTTGTTTTGTTTTCTTGAAGTCCTCTTGTTGGAGGGTTGTTTCACTGTTGAATAGAGTTTTTCTGGTCTTGGCAGTCATGCTTACTATAAGAATAGATGGTAGGTGTTTAGTATTGAGCGATTAAGGACAACACGGTGATTACTGAGGAAACCATACAGTATATTGAACACTGCTGAAAGGTAGCATGTTAAATGGCATCTGGCTGGAAAGAGAAACCTCACATTACACGGTTGATTCCAGTGTATCAGTTTTCCACATAATGGAATGGATAATTTAGAAAGGGAAAGAAAAATTCACTTAAATACATGCAATCTGATTCTAACCCAGGATATCATGGTATACCGTGGAGCCACATGCTATGTATGTAAACTATTAGTAATTAGTAGTTTCCATCAATATTCTCTGTATAGAATCCAGTAGCCTTGCAGACCTTGGCAATGTAAATAGTTTTGATGATGACCATCGTCTTCATTGTACCATGTTTGATTTTGTTCAAAGTGCCCCATCTAGTATTCTGAGTATCGTAGAATCAAATCATCACCAAGGATCATCACCAAAGATCACCCAGTCCAACTGTCCGCCTGTCACCAATAGTTCTCACTAAACATGATTGGCCTGGATTTCTAATAAACAAATCAGCAAGTTCTGTTTATTCTGCTTGCTTTGCCCCCAGAATTGGAGGCAGAGGAGGTACATTATTCACAGTTGTCAGTTCTTTGGGAGAACAACAGGGGTCAGATCAATCCAGCAAAATATATGTTGGCCTGGAAGAGGGATTATCAACCCTGGTTAGATTTTTAATGTTAAAGATGCGAACAAACTTCCTGTTCAGGCACGAAGTGAATTAAAAGGTGTGGACAAGGATCAGGGAATATAAGATTTATGTTGAGCTTGCTCATTTTATGATAGCTGAACGATCTTGGCAGTCAGGTAATCTCCCTAAGGTTGTACATAGGTTTGATCACTAAGAAACCTCTATAGAGAAAAATCAAGCACTTCTAAGTGATATATATTTTCTTTTTTTTGTCACCACATCCCTTTTTTTATTTCCAGCGCCTTCATAATAAACAGATTTTTCATACAGTTTCAGTCACGTCTGATATTTTAAAATTGCATTGCGTTTAGTCATAGCTGAGGTTTAAATAGATTGAAAGGATTTATAGAAAGAAGAGTTCTTTGTTTATGTTTAAAATATTTGTTGGGACACAGCTTTTATGTAGCTAGAAATAGCAGTATTTCAGTATGGCAAACTCTTCTGTGATTCTGTTAGGTACATTCACCACAGAGTAAGTGTGCTTGGATGCAGAAACTGCTTACAACACTTGTGGAACAAAAAGCTGGGGAGGTTGTATCTGGACTTTCTTAAATCTTAGATATTTGTTGTCAACATGTCTCAGATTGTCCATCTGTAAAATGAGAAAGATGACAACATGCTATTGGTGCTTGCTAGTGCCAATACCTCATTTTATATACTTAAATTGCAAGCAGGTAGAAGTTTCATAATTCTCATTTGTTTATTTGGAATCTGGGCTACTGGACAGCTTGTGAATGCAGAGTTGGCACAAGTAAAGAGAGCCAGTTATGTCTTAAATATCTTTTCAAGAGTGACTGCAGTCTTTTGCCAGCTAAAGATTACTGTTAGCTACTCCCTGAAGTATAGCTGACAATCAAGGCTGTCAGTATGAACAGAATATTTTGTGATTAAGTTGACTATTGCAAAATTTCCAACAGTTTTAGCAAATTCATAATGCAATTCTAGCTGCTAGCGGACTCATGCTTTCAATAGCCTGGCTAAAACCAGGGAGAAAAACACTATTAGTCTGTATCCTTCCATTAATTCCAGAATCCATAAATTTAACTTTTGCAGCTGCAAAGGAGCACATTAGAATTACCTGACTTATGTATTCCTTCCACTGCTAAGCTTTTATTCTCTCAGTATAATCTAAGCAGCTAAATGAATTGTGTGATCTAAAAGTTGAAGCAGTTTGACTGATTGACATCTTATCAAGCTGCTGTCTTCCAACAATATATTCAGTAGCACATCAGAGAATATGAACCAGTACTGCCTGAAAAACCATGTGTGTAATGCAGACTCTGAACAAGCTTCATTGATTGTCTCTTTGAAAGATAAGAGAGGTGTTGATATTAAAGGATCAGTCATTAAAAGAGCACATGCCACTTTGACTTTCTACCTCACTGATGTTTTATGCTTGCAGAACTTCTTCCTATACTGAAGCTGAAAAAAAGACATTCCTTTTTATTTTTACATAATAGCTTTTTTTTTCTTTTTTTCACTAAATGTGCTTTCCACTCCATGCAAGTTGTGAGATTAAGCAAGAGACATCAAAGTATGCTGAGGTTAAGCATCCATTTCTCACCTAAATGAACTTCTGAGAAATAAGCTGAGAGCATTTTATTCTGTTTTTACATAATCTCTTGAAGTCCAAGTCAGCTTCATAACTGCTACGTAGCACAGTCTTTCACAATTTTTTCTTTGGATGGATTTCCAAAAGATCAGTCAAGTGGTGTCACGCGCCATACAGATGAGATAACATGCTAATCTTGTCTGCAAAATTCAGTTCAGTGTTACACAGTTTAAGATGTGGGTGAAAGCTATTGCATCTCGCGTCTTTAGGTGTGAAAAAGAAAAGTTACTTTCATTTTAAAAAATAGAAAAGAGGCTTCAGGTACTGAGTGACATAGCCGAAGCTACGTCCATCCACCTTTTTCCTCCTTGTCTTTTTCAGTCATGTGGACTTCACTCTTTAGTTATCATCTCCACATTTCTGGTGTTTGTTCTTCTCAGAACTCCAAATTCTTTCTTTAAATTTATGCCTAGAACAGAATCTGTTCAGCTGATAAACAACAGAGCACTGCAGAGATCTGACTGTTCATTTTTCTGTGCATTTTCTTCTTTTCCGTACAACCTAAGTAAGCCTTTGAAAATTGCAGATGTCTGTAGTTTAGAGTAGGCTTAATTTAACAAAACTCTTTAATGGGAAGCTGAGGGTGAGATAGTGCTAGCTACTTTGGTTTTGACAATAAGATGTTAAAACTGTATTTCCATGGTCCAGAAAGAGCATTCAGACTCAAGGGCTTGGTGCCATACTTGTGATACAGTTGCTATGCATATTTGCTCTGAATAATTTAGACCAGTGTTGTTTTTTTTTTTCCCCCACTACTGTATCAGGTTACAAATTCGTGTCCAGTATTCTATTTTCCCAACAATCTTTTTCAGCACTGTTGCTTTCCAAGTTTCCCAGAGAGCATCTTTGTTTCAGGTTTCATTTTTCCAAACAAATTAGTTGGTATTTTCAGAATGGAATCTTGTCTTTATTATTTTCTGTACAAACTTCAGTTTGCCTGCTTTAGCCAATACTTGTCTTTCAACCCATTTTAATTTTCTCCATAAATTTCAATACTATATTGCTTATTCCCTTTTTACATCAAAATGTATGAATATGTTAAATACAGATGGACTTGCAACTGATGGCTGAAGTTTTCCATCTGACACTTCCAACAAATCTGAGATATTGCAGCTTGTCTCGAATAAACAGTTGTCCCTCCATTATCAAGACATGACAATGTTCTTATCCTGAAAAGAAATTATCCTTATTCAAAGAGAATTAGTGCAGTATCATGCTATTTGTTGTTCTTGTGACTTTCCTCTTAGAATATTTTGAATCTGTAAAAAAAAAAAAAAAAAAAAAAAAGGGAAAAAAAAGCCACTAAAGCCTTCCCTCCCACCTAGGGAAAAAAAAAAAAGGAAGGAAAAAAGGCAGATAAGCTTTTGTTTTTTAATTAAACACATTCGTTATTGAAGGCATGAGTTCTGATAATCTGAATTCCACCATGTCCATATGGGTAGTGCTATCTCTTAAGAAGCCTCTTAGGGTGATCTACTCCGATCAGAAGTTCTGCATTAGTGACGAGGGGTATTCAGTCTGTTGAGGACAGCTGAAGTGAGCTTTCAATGGCTTTTGGATCTTCTTGAGCTGTTTTAAGACAAAAGTTTGATTTAGAGACGACTGGAAGGAGCAGACTCCTTTTCTTTTGAAAATTACTGACAAATTTTCTCCTCTCTTACAAAATGTTTTAGGATATAGTAATTTTTTTAAGAGGACTGTTAGGTAGAAAAACAAGTGATATTTATTTTCTTATACGCTAAAAATTCCATTATCATGACTGGGTATTTAATTGTGGATTATTTTCTTTTTTACATGTCATTATTTTTCAAGTACTTCTTGTAGGACCTACAAACATGATCCATTATTTCTAGTTATCCAGTCTTTCTTAATATTGTTTACTAGTTAATTCTTAATGTGGAACCGAGGAGGATTTATGCATCATGTGATCGAGAGACCAACAAAATCTTTGGCTGCTTCCAATCCTTGTACTCCTGACACTGTGTCTAGTCATGAGACATGATGGATACAACACTTACAATAAATTTACTTTGCTGTCCTTTAAACAAAAGATAACTTCCAGTTATATAACATAAATAATACATGCTTGTCACATACTAACGTTTCAGTATAAGACTTATTTTTCAGTTTCTTCTCCGTCTTTTCCACATAGACTCAGTGCATTTTTAACACCCTCAGTTATGTATTAGGCAGTTCAATGCAACTGTGAAGGGTATCCAAACCAGTAAATATTTTGTTTATGTTTGTATTCATTTCCCACTGCATAACTCATTTACCTAGTAAGAGTTGTTACTCTTCTTGTTGGACTTTACTACAATCTAGTGTCTGCTATTTAAGTCAGTAAGAGATGCCTTACCCTCCAGGGATGCCTGCTCTCTCACTGAGCCCTTGGCCAGTGGCTTAATTTTGTTCTATTACTATGAAGAGTCAAATTTATCTCAAATAAGTATACCTACAGATTTTATAATCTGTGAAAGTCCTCAACAGGCCTCAGAAATACAGTTCAAGCCTTAATTGAAAAGTGGTGCATAATCTAACATACCAAAATTGTTAATTACTTTGAAAGATTTCTTCTAGTTAAACATAAATAGCTTCTGTGCCATATTCATACTTGCAATATTCAGCTCCCACAGGTCAATTAAATGTTTCAAGGTTTAGTCAGCAAGCAGACACCCATCACTGCTGCATGTACTTTGATGGAATGGAAGTTATTGCTTAATTGTTCCATTTAAGACTGGATGGAAAAGGGGTCATTAAGGGTTTAAAGCTTTGCTTTCGATTTATATGGCTTGGAATCATACTTACAAAGGCAAGAGCTTTTCTCTTTGCATAAATTAATTCAAAATCATAGACTTTTGAGTGCTTTTCAGAAAGTAAATGGGTTTCTGATTAATTTTAGTTCTGCAATTTCAGAACATAGTAATGAACTAGATGTAGACTGAGCACGTTGAAGAGCTTTTTTGAAATATGTGTGAAAATGTCAGATGGATTTGCTAAACGTGTGTTTCTTTCATATGATACAACCAAATGTTAAGGTTTCCAGTCTATATAATAAATTGTACGCAGTGCCTTCCTCAGCCTTCTGTGGCATGTGTTCAAGGTGTGAAACCCATTATTTTAAAAGCTTTAAGTTGTCAGTGAAATCCTAGGAAAGCAGGAAAATATGTGGCACTACATTTTGTAAAGAAGCAATCTGTCTGCCCCAGTGTGTTGTATTTTTTGTATCTGATTTATTGTCACTGCATCCATATGCACAGCTTATGTGAAGTTTTGGGACACTTGCATGGAGAAATCCTACATTTTTTAAATAAAGTAAACGTCTGGAATGTCTTTCTGTTTTAAAATAGGTTCCCTTGGAATAAGTCCACAAAAGCTGAAGAGAGATCATGAGTATTTATCAAAATTGGAATATCAGGTGTGGGAATATTGAAAGACATGTGTCTTCCTCCTCAGAGATTAGTATTTCATATTGAGAATTTTCCTTTGTGTATCCTATACCTTTTTTGCAACAAACAAAAATAATTATCAGTAAGATTAATTATTTTTATCTTAATTTTTTTTTAAATCCATATATACACTGCAGTTCTCATAGGAGGATATTATAATACTGAATATCAAGACTATCTTCCTATTTCTTTTTTCAAACTTTTTATTTAAACTGATTGTTTATTTTTTTTAACTACCTCAAGCAAATGCTCAAGAAACTGAAATCAGCTTCAGTGAGTGGAGTGAAAAGAAGTAGGTGCTGCTTTGATGTTTGTTCAGATTGGTTTTGTATGGGGGGAAGGCTTTTGTTACTTGAGATGCCTTCTCTCATCCTAAAAGACAAAAGTGTTAGTGAAACTTAAATGGTGGATTTGAACTCACTTTTACTGCATGTTCTATTATTTCATTAACATAGACACGAGCAACAGTACAGCACTTTAAGGAACTGTTGAGTTCTGTTCAGTGTCACCGGATCGCCCACGTATGTGCAACCTCCAGGCTGCACTTGAGACCAACTTTGTCTATGACCAGCACTGCTGTTTTACGTATGGAGCTGCCCTGGAGAGATAAGATACAGCAACATTTCAGAGCACTTTGCCTGAGGTGGAGACACAGCAGTTCACAACATAGCAGCAACCTGAGGGAGAAGAGCTAGGGTCAGGGGATTGAATCAGCTAAATTGAAATCTGCATAAATCAGAAATTATCATCTTCTTCTCAAATGTTGCACTGAGGGATTAAAACCAGGAAGTATTCTGCATTCGATAAAGTTATAAGAATTATTTGGCTAAGGCCAGAAAAAGAAAGGGAAAAAATAAAGGAAAGAAGGCTCCCTGATACATCACTGGATTTGGTTTTCGTAAATCAGACCACCCAGCTCAAGTGCTCCTGTCAGTAATAACGTGTACACAAAACATGCCTATTTACTGTTAGCCTCTCAGTGACTTTAGATAATAGTTTTGGACACGTGCATTGTATACTGTAGCCCAATTTACCATTACAGACACTTCAAGGTGACTTCCCAAAGAATTTTTTGGCCACCCAGTGAGCAGCCAGCTCTTATCTGTAAAGACAGTTTGAAGAGCAGCGGCAGCTCTGTTGTAGATATTAGCTTGACACCTTCACTAAAACTAAATCTTTTGCTTCGTTGATCATCAGCCCCTGTGTTAAACAATCCAAAACCAAGCAGATAAAGGAGAGATTGGAGATTGCTGTAAAAACTGCAGCGATAAAATGATCTGAGTCATCTGCCATTTGCCTAGTAGTCAGCACAACCAGAAACTGATGTTTGCCTTACCATCGTTTCTCTTTATTTTCAGCCTATATTTTGTGCATCGTTCCATGCATAGCAGAATGATCATTTTCTTTCTAATGCCTAAGGCAGCTGGTGTGCCTTGAGTAAGAAGATTACATTTGCAATAGCAAGACGAGTATCTAAACAAATTAAATTATTCTGTCTGTCCTCCCATAATTGGAGAACCTGCTTACTGAAATTTTGCTGCCTGCTGAAAAATTTCAAAAGCATGGAAGGATGGGAGTCAGACTGTAGTTAAGCTGGCAATTATATCGTTGTCCTTCACACAAGTCACAGTGAGAAAGAGGACTCAAGTGGCAGGGGCAAAAATAAATCCTTATTATTGTATTGCTAATCTCAACCCTTGTGACCTACTCTTAAGCAGGCATTTGCTACTGAAACAGATACTGCATTTAAAGTATTGCCTTATTTGTTTTCTTCCCGCTTTCCAAGCTAAATCTATTGTTAGTTATATATTCAAAACTGTAAATTTCCTAATAGGCTTTGTATAAATATAAACTGTAGCAATTGGACAGATCTGTACAATGGAAAAGGTATTCCAACAGATGTGTGATGACTGAAGGACCAGCAGCACAATAGAAAGGTGCTATAAAGGAAGGAAAACAGATTGCTTTCCTGTGTCAGAAGATTCCAGGTTTGCAGGGGAAAGCTTCACCAAGAAGGGATCTCCAGGAAGAGGTCCTTCCCCAGTGTCAGTCAGCCCTTAAGTCGTGTCTAAGAAAGGTGCAGCCAGACTCCAATCCTTACCCCATTTTTATACAATGCATTTAGTATAAAGAGGAAGGCAACAGCAACTAGGAGGTGCATGTTTCCAAACGGGCTGTGCTTTTTAAGTCTACCTGTATTAAGGGGAAGAGTACCAATGCCCCAGAATTATTCTCCTCTCCAAAGCTTAAGCCACATTTTCATTTATGTGTTCCTACTGAGATGTACATTTCTTGCTCGGTATCTATCTCTGGATACCAGAGAACAAAGAAAATCTGTGAAACAAGTGGTCTAGACAACTAGGTGTTTTTTCTGTGATGCTCTGGAGGATTAGACTGTGTTCTGGCAATATTTATTTATTTTGTGTGTGTGTATGTGCAGCTTTTTCAGAGTCATGAGATGTGAAGTGCTAGAACACAGAAAAACTGTTAAACTACTTAACGTGAAAATAAACAGCAGTGTTTCAGTTTCTCAACTTCACTGTCTTTGGATTTTCTGTCTACACCTACCATGACATTTCCTTAATAACTTCTTCAAGGATCTGTGTTTTAGGGAAAAAAAAAAAAAGTTCCCTTCACATTCTGTGCCATATTTTTAATTTTGCTTGCTAAAAATATAGCAGCATTTCTGGAGTTGTAGAAAGAATGAAGAGTTGAAATGAGTCAAGAAAAGATGCATTCCAGTGCTCAAACAAAAAATATGTCCCTTTAAGAGTATGTTTTTATTAATGTACACTCTAGCAAAATAATGAACATCCAAACTCAAGAAAGGTTCTAAAATGGAAAAGCACTCTGCTTGAATTACAGATTGCCCCTTTTTTACAGTTGGGAAAACTGGGGCACACGGAGGACTTAATTGATTTCCCTGGTGCAATTGTATAAATCATTGATGTGACAAGACCTAGAGCTGATTCTCTCTGAGAGCTGTGCAGCTCAGTGGTTGCCTGAGTCTCTTCAATAAACAGATTCCAAAAGCATGTTGTTTTTTTTTTTTTTCCATCCAGTAATTTATAGTTGATGTGTGAGAAGCCTGAAGTACAAACAGATAAGGCTATTTGAGCTTCTTTTGGAAAAAATAAAAATAAAATCTCTTTTTGATATTATGTTCTACTCAGTCCACTTATCTCATAAACAGATTCTGTGTTACTTTCTTCCTTCCTTGTTCAATCTCCTTTCTCTCGGTGTAAATAAAACAGCACATCCTCTCACCCAGGTTATGCATTTATTTCATGCTCTCTTAAGTTTGGATCATGTAACTCAGCATCTGAGAGGCTAACCTATTCTTGACTGAAGCTGAGTCATGAATAATTTCCTTGAAAGTGAAGCATTTACCTCTTTTCCAGCCCTGTGGCAGAGGGAATGTCATCTGTGAGCAGTTATTACCACTACCAACTATTCAAAAAGGTAAACCTGTGACACCTAAGAGCCCTTTCTTAGCAATGGGCCACGTGGCTTGTGAGGAATTGCTATAGATAAATCAGTGCACAACTTAGCAGGCCCTCTCCCCTTCCTTGCCTCTGTACTAATCCTGATTTTCTGTGAAACAGTCCCATTTGTTAGTGCTCTTGGTAAATACTGGACTTCACCCATCAGTGACAGCCTGTTGGTGTGTGTGGCTATTACTGTGTGATAGCAGTCACAGTCCTTTGCTGCCTGGGCTTGATAAAAGGAAACAGTCCTGGGACAAGACTCGATTGAGTTCTTTCTTTGAGAACATCTTATCTGCCTTTAGAAGGGTCTTCATGTCACCCATTGTTTACTTCACTACATCGTAGCTTAAAGGAATTTTGAAAAAGGTTTGACAAATTAATAACATTTTCAGATTTGTTATGAGAAAAGTGTAAAAAGTGTATTTTGGAAGTGCTTCAAATACAAATCCTTTTTTTTTTTTTTTTTGGCTTGTTTGTTTTGCATGTGCTAGGTATTTCGTGATACCTGAAAAAAACCTGCTCTTGATTACATGTAAAAGGTGAAAGACCAGATAGTTCCTTTCAGTGGAAGCATTCATTGGAGATTAAGTTACCGACATTCCTTAGAAGCTGTGATGAGATAATGTGCTTTCTCTACTGGCATTTAAGCATATTAGAATATAGCAAAACCCACTGAAATGCTAGCTGTTTTTTTGGCAAACTTGTGTGTAATCTCTTTTAATCTGTGACCTTGAAAACTTCATGCTGAATTAATAATGAGGTGACTAAGTCATAGTTCAAGTATTGGTTTGAAGGGTGGAGTTTCTGTTTGAACAAACTTCATTTTGTAACAGGGGTTCAGCCAAAAGTGTTAGGAATTGGGATGTATCAGTTGTATTTTTTATACTCTTTTACAGTGTTCTGGAGCTGTGCTTGAAATGTAGGCTTTCCAAGCTATCATCTTTGAGGACTTCTGGAAAAGTAATGCCTCCTATTTTGTTATGTTGGCCTGTGATGACAGAGGCAGATGGTGGTGGTAAGGCAGTAGAGGTTGTACCTTCCCACCAATACTCCATTACATTTTGTTGTCATGGGACGGATGGCAGCAGAGGGACAGTCTGTCAGAATGGCATCTGACGTGGAAGTGCAGATGAAGCAAAGGTGTATCACTGAAATCGTCCAAAAAATAGCAGCCATCACATACATTGATGTTTGCTGAATGTTTATGGAGACTAGACATGTTACCAGCGCGGTGTTGGGTGGTGCAGTGCAGGAGTGGCAGTAGCAACATGAAAGGCAAGGCATGTACCAGATAGCCGTGCAGATTTTGATGAGCATGGCATGCAGGCTCTTGTTCATCACTGGTGGAAACACATGACTGTATTGAAAAAAAGTGCTTTGCAGCCAAGTATCTCCTCTATCAAATAGAGTTATTGTGGTCTTTGTCTCAGAAATAAATAGGAAGTATTACTTGCAAAGTGACCTAAGTATTTTCATGTAGGTATCATCTCTTTAATATATGTTATTGACACGCTTATTGATGATCTAATACATGATTTGGAAACAGTTGTGTGTAGTATTAGTGTTTATAGTGTAAATAGCAATGCAACCAATAGAAAACATGGGGAGAAAGATAGCCCTGTCAATATCTGCAGAGTTCAAGGAGTTGTTAAAATGGCTTCAGTGCCTGGCGTGGCTGGTTTCTTTTCACCACCTTTCCTCAGAAATCTTCTTCCCAGCTATAGCATATATATGAAGATATAGCATTTTTATTGTGGTAAATTGTGGTGCTATTTCTACCAAACACTTTAGGAGAAACAGTCCTCAGATCCTCTAACCAGGATATCCAGATACTAGCCTACATTCCCATTTCTTTTTTTAGTGACCTCTAATAGAACTGTAGACCTCATGCTGGATGGCAGTGTTTTTTTATTGTGCAGTGTTAACCGATACATCAACTCCAACCTGCTTATTAGCAAGGCTGATGAAACCAGCTACAGCTATTGTGCCAAGCAGCTTTTTCTTCATAATGGTGTGAAAATGCAGAAAATCGAAACACCAGTCTTTTCTTCTGTTTTACATGCCTATTTTGTGTGATCACCTAGCAGAAATTAGCTTATGCATTGCTTCTCACACAAAGAGAGAAAACAAATGATGAGAGGCTGAATCTGATCCAGAACCCTCTTCGGAGAATTCATTGTTGGTTGCTAACAACTGTTCTTCAAAAGACAATTTTGGGTTAATTACCAGCATTTGCCTTTGGAAACAAGCTGCTTATCATGTTGTCTTCTTAACTAATGTACAGTCTTTATGCTCTGTCGTAGGGGAAAGGGACATATGTGTTCTGAAGGTGTAAGCGGAAAACTGCGAGCTTCATTTTTTTCTTGGGAACTTCGGTGTTTCTCTTCCATGCTTATTTCAGTGTGGATGAAATTAAAGCAGTGGTTTCTGCTGCTTCTTGCTCAAATAAGACATGTTCACAAAGTCCCTTTGGGAGCAGAGCACTTCTCAGGGAAGATAATGAGAACAATTGTCTCATGCCAGGTTGGCAGAAAACTAGGATTAAGATTCGAGCAATTAATTAAGATGAAGGTAGGAGAAAATTTCACCTGTTGAGTTTTTAGTCTATACTTGCAAAAGCATTTTCTCAGAAGTGGGCGTGGGAGTGTTGTTTAGTATTACTGCAACGTTTTATTCCAGTTGGGTATGGAAAAATATTACTCTGAAAGGAGGAAATGCAGAAAAGAAGAGGGAAGGGCAGCAAAATAAAATACTGCACTCTGCTGTCCTTCTGATATGATCCAAGAGTGAAGAATGCAACAGCAGAAACAAACGTATGTAGCCCATATCTTCATGTAATTTTGGCACATATTTCCTTCTGGCTTTGAGAACATCAGAATACAGTATTTATAGCAGGGGAAAAAAAGTGATTTCTGCCTTGCATGCCCCAGCTATTAATTTATTTATTGTAGTAACTGGTGATTTGTTTCCTGTGCCTCTGATTTTATGTTACGCTTTAACTATGATTAATTGCAGATAGCTTACAAAAGGAAGTGACCATGAGTAGAAATTTGAAATACTTGCAAGTTTTTGTTCTTTGGAGAATTGCGTTTATGTACACACTGTTTGTATATGTGTGCTTTTATCACAAGGGCATAGAAGAATCTTTTATTACTAAAGCACTATCACAGCTAGCAAACTCCTTCAGGATGCTGGGATAAGACCTTAAAGACAGGCAGATGCGCTGCTTTCCTGACTGTTCAACACTGTTGGGCAATGTGAGAAAATCTCTCCATCTCTCCATTTTCATGCATGCTGAAGATACTTAAGCCTAATGTCTTATGGTTCCCCTTCCATACTCTCACAGATCTATCCAACTCATAATTACTGAAGAATGATTTTTTTTTTCCATTATTTTTCCTGTTAGTAAGGACTTTGCACCACAAGATGTTGCAGGCCTATTTGTTTACTGTATTGTTTACTGCATATATTCAAACCACTATGTTGGTTTTATTGTTTATGTGACTGATAACTTTGGTTGGGGAGTGGAAAGCATTGAGGTGAGTACCTAACAGTTTGATTAATTATGTGAGCATCTAAGAACTGTGGTCAAAATATTGATACCCACTCTGATTTATATTAAAATCTTTCTGTTTTTGCAGAAAGACTTAAAATGAAGTCTTGATACTGCCATTAAAGATGTTTCTTGGTGGTCTATCTCAATAATGAATTGCACTTGTTCGTACAGTTATACAGCTTGTTTCACTTTTTGTCGTGTTGAAATTCAGACTACAACATAAAATATTGCTTCTTTAGTTAGAAAGGTCATATAAACCGTTAGTATCTTACAATTTTCAAGTTCATGCTAAGAATACTTCTTAATTCAAGAGGAAAGGTTGCATGCCATCGAATAGTTACTGAAGAGGATTTTTTAATGAATTTCTGAGGCCTTGAATTTGAGTTGTTTGTAGTGTTGTGAACATTCTTGATTTCTCTTCTTTCTTCCGACCAACCTCATCTCCTTCTACAACTGTGTGACCAGACTGGTAGATGAGGGAAGGGCTTTTGATATAGTCTACCTAGACTTCAGCAAAGCCTTTGACATGATCTTTCACAGGCTGCTTCTGGGGAAACTGGCTGCCCATGGACTGGACAGGTATACCCTTCTTTGGGTGAGAAACTGGCTAGAGGGCCGTGCCCAAAGGGTGGCGGTTTATGGAGTTAAGTCCAGCTGGCAACCCATTACGAGTGGTGTCCCCAGGGGTCAGTACTGGTGCCTGTCTTGTTTAATATCTTTATTGATGAACTAGACAAGGAGATTGAGTGTACCCTCAGTAAATTTGCAGATGGCACCAAACTGGGAGGTGGTGTGGATCTGCCTGAGGGCAGGGAGGCCCTTCAGAGGGATCTAGATAAGCTGGATCGCTGAGCTGGGGTGAATGGGATGAGGTTCAACAAGGCCAAGTGCCAGGTCCTGCACTTCGGCCACAGCAACCCCATGCAGCGTTATAGGCTTGGGGATGAGTGGCTGGATGACTGTGAAGAGCAAAGGGACCTGGGGGTGTTGGTTGATGCTCAGCGAAACATGAACCAACAGTGTGCCCAGGTGGCCGACGGCATCCTGGCCTGCATTAGAAATAGTGTGGCCAGCAGGAGCAGGGAGGTGATCATCCCCCTGTACTCAGCACTGGTGAGGCCGCACCTCGAGTGCTGTGCTCAGTTTTGGGCCCCTCACTGCAAGAAAGACATCGAGGCCCTTTGAGGAGTGTGTCCAGAGAAGGGCAACGAAACTGGTGAGGGGTCTGGAGCACAAGTCTTATGAGGAGTGGCTGAGGGAGCTGGGACTGTTCAGTCTGGAGAAGAGGAGGCTCAGGGGAGACATCATTGCACTGTACAACTTCCTGAAGGGAGGTTGTAGTGAAGAGGGGTTTGGCCTCTTCTCCCAGGTAACAAACAGGAAGTTTGGCAGCAAGTTGTACTAGAGGAGGTTTAGGTTAGACATGAGGAAGAACTTCTCTCAGAGAGTGGTCAGGCACTGGAATGGCTGCCCAGGGAGGTCATTGCATCACCATCCCTGGCAGTGTTCAAGAGGCGTCTGGATGAGAAGCTGCAAGATCTGGTTTAGTGCTTATGGTAGCAGTGGTAATGGGAGGGCGGTTGGACTAGATGATCTCATAGGTCCTTTCCAAACTTGTGGCTCTCTGGTTCTATGATTTTGACAGTTGCAAATGGTAGAATGCTGAGGAAAAGCACACAACTGAGATTTGTGATAAACTTAGCTATATTCTTGGGAGTTGAATAAAGATTTTAGAACAACTTACTTCATAGCTTTTTTTTTTTTCTTTTTCTTCTAGAACAGAAGTGATTTATCATAGAATTTTCTTGATCTTACATCAGTTAACTTCCTTTAATGGATAATAAAGAATTTGTCGGAATTACTATTTTACTATGCTAATGACATGATACTTCTCTTCATTACCTATTCTGTATGGAAATAATTGGCGTACTATTTAGACATATTAAAATGCATCATAACTACTTCAGAAGCAGTGACTATTAAATTATAAACATCGTGAAGTTATAGTACAGGCATCACTCTTTTATGCATCATTCACTCTGGTCCCTCTGTGAGCTCTTGATGTCATTTGACATTCAGCACTGTACATCTAGAAAAGTCACCAGTTGTAGGCTCTTACCTTATCCTAGATTGAAGAAAAGCCCTGAAGTCTGCAACTTTTCTTTCATCTATTGACTACCTTCAAAAGAAAAGAAAATGGTATCATTATCTGTCCTCATCAGTTTCTGTGATTTCAGGTATGCCTGTGACTTACTGAAGTTATGCCCATGTTAAGAAGTTTTATTAGGGTTGGCACTTCTTTCCAGCAGCTGGTGATGCTGAATCCGTGCTGCAAACAGCATTACATTGGCCTGTGCTATGTCAGCACCACTCTGAGACCACTGGTGAACATTTTTGTTATGGAGGCTTCAGTCTGAGAAAACAGATTTGTATTGCAAGTTCCTGAAATAATTTCTGGAGAAGCTATTTGAGAGGGTATTTACCAAGATCATCTGTAAAATCTCATCTAACTGATACTTGTCAGGGCTCATGCAGCTGTTAGAAGAGATCAGTGGAACAGGAGTTATGTATTGTTGCCTTAGCAACTGCCACTTCATGTTGTGCTTTAATCACTTAGAAATTTGCAATGTATCTCAAGGAACTGCTTCCGACAATAGCAGCCAATCTTAAGTAATTTTCAGTGATTTCACTGAAGTTGAAAGGATTGCATTACTAAGAAAGACTACTATATTTTTAAGCTTGGTAGCCTTGTTTAGCCACAAGCTTAGCTTATTTAGAAAAAGGGATGTTTAATCTCAATTCTCAAGAAATTGTTTACATCGTGCCTTTGGAATGCATGGGATTGGCAAATAGGCTGAAAGTTACAGATAATTTTTAAAAATTCCTTGAAACTCCATCCTTTCTAGAAGATGAGCAGTAATAATTTCCTGTACTTACGTGTCAAACATCTAGCTTCCCTAAGGGCAGTCTGCTGTCTAGTTTTTGGTTTCATTTGTGCATTATTGTGGGTATGAAAGAAAGAACTCAAACATTTTATCTACTCTTGTTCCTGTTTTGAACGTTTCATTTAGACTTTTTCTATAGGTAATTCATACAGATTTACGGAGCTCGTTAGCTCATCAGAGAAAAGCAGGGAGAGGCTTTTGTCAGCATTACGTTGAGGCAGTTGCCTGAGTGCTCATCCAGCAAGACAGTTCCAAATACCAGTTCTGCATATAGTATTTTATATTGCTATAGCAACTTCCTCAGTTTTATAGTCACTGCTCTGTTAAGTTGTGCAATTAGAATTACATTTTGCACATGTGGAACAGTTTCAGAGTAACAGCCAGAGTCCCTTAGCAGTGGTGTGTCAGATCCAGAATAAATCCCAATTCTACATCCTCATCATGGGCTTTCACTTCTTAAGTACAAGTTTATGACAAAGATCCAAACAAGAGAAACTGCTTTTCAGCTGCAGTATGTGTCTCCCCTTTCAGAGAACTTGTTTTCCTTTTATAATTTTGTACACAGTTAACACAATTCAGAAAGGCAATATGACAGAGTTGTCAACATGCTACTTTTATTACCTCATTTCTAGACAACAGGAGCAATGAAAAGGAGAGACAAGCAAAATGCAGATTCACGGAATTTAAAGGAAATTGCATATTTGGAGGACCAGTTGTCGTTTTTAGGTCACAACTCACTTGTCTGAATGTGATTTTCTTCTGAGCTTCATGGCATGGCTTGTATGTGCTGGAAGAAGCTACATTTTCACAGCAGGATGCCAAATTAAAATGAAGCAGTCTGATGCAGGTGCACAGCAATAGAAAGGAGCTATTTTAACCTGAAGCAGGAGAAACGGGACAAGAAAGCAGAAGCAGTCTACTTCTGTCCCTTGTCTGCTTCTCTCCCTCCTACTCTTTCCCTCCCCCATAGCTGTGCCAGCAAATTCACAAGGGGGCTGAAGAGAAGGCGTTCCATTGATTTTACTGAGCTGCTCTGCCTGATGCTAATGGGCTATGGAAGATTTTGTTATACTGGTTGTGTCCTCGTAGAGCTGACTGTCTAATCTATATCTTGTCCTTAGTTCCTGCTGGCATAGCCTCAAGCCACTGGAGTGGTCAGGTTCCCTGTTTCTTTCCACAGCCGTAAAACGAGTCAGACACGCTGTCTAGTGATTGATACCTATTTGATATAAGAGATACAGGACTCTAAATGTTACTCCATGCTGTACTTCTATACATCATTATCACATCAGATCTTTTCTGCAGGTTAAATAAAATTGAAATTAAAGTTCATAAAAGATTTGATTACTAATTATGAGATTTGCAAACTACCTGGCAATTGTTACAGCGTGAGAGGGATAGAACTTGCACATTAGCTGTGTTATTTTCAGTGAAAAGAAGTTTACTTTGTATAAACAATGAGATCAATTTGTCTTAATACGGAGGAGGTTGCCAGGCAATTTTTTTTTTTGCTATCATCTGTTATTCTTTTCACTCCATACAGAAAAGAATGCAAGTTCTGTAGAGGAATTCTTCCCAAGTGAGATGTCAATGCAGACTTTACACCACTGCAAATGCTTTGTCACAATTACAGTTCTCTGAGAGCTGGAACTCGTGCATACTTGTCGAAACAGATGAAAGAGTAGGAATAAAAATAAGATACTGAATTGCTTTTGCTGATATGTGCCTGAAAAAAAAAAAAAGAAAGAAAAAAAAAAGACATCAAAGGTTATTATAATTATGACTGTTATTAGATATCATGTCTGGTTTCTGCATATTTACATTCTCTCTGAGAGAGCTGAAACTTAGACATTTAGAGATCCCAGGGGGATAATTGCAGAAATGATGACATATATTCCACTTCTTGAACAAATTTCAATACCAAAGCTGCATTCTGCCTACTTGCATTTCTTCTTAATTATAGTTGGATGCAAGGATAGTCGTTTTCTGTTGTAAGTATGTGTGTAGGCAATTAGTGTTGTAGATCATGAATACCCAATGGCTTAACTTACTAAATAGAATTGTCCTTTTCTGTTATGACAGAAGAGTTTGCAAATATCTGAATATTGTCTTTCTTTGTGAGGTCAGCCTTGGACAGAAGTACAAATTGAGTATCTGGAGAAAATGAACAATGTTGAATTTACCTCTCACTCCTTACAGGATGGCTGAGCTTTTTGTCTTGTATGTATGTACTCTAGATTGGTGTAGGGGGTTCTGCTGCTCTTCGTTTCTTGCACACATTTTTAATGCCATACTTTTGATGCTGTATGATTAATTCAGTCTTCTTATTTTCCTCCCCCTTCCAAGAAATTCTGAGCACAGAAAAGTTTTCTGTCTAGCTCGCTGAGATGCAGGGCCCTGTGCTCCTTTTGCTCATGGAAGCAAAGGAAAACTGGCAGTGTCTCTGAAGAAACCTCTGCTCATAGCAAATGATCAAACACGGGTATTCTTTTCTTCTCCCCTTTGATTTACTTTTTTTTTTCTTTAATACCATTAGTTGCCACTCTGACATTTGAGAGCATGAAGATAACGTGTGTAGTTTAGAATACCTCCCTGGCAGGATTCACAGGGACAATGAAGACAGTGTGTTATGACCAGAGAGAACCAGGGAACCTCAGGACAGTCGAGAAACGAGTTACTGTCCCAGTATTGTTTTGCTCTGGTTTTGTTAAGTTATGATATGGATAAATAATGGGTACAACTCAGTGAGATGGCTGGTTGATTGGTGTTTTCCAGTGGTAGCGTATTTCCCCAAAGGTGAGTATTGCTTCTCTAACATTTCCTCCTCCTCTTTTTTATAACACTGCGTGACATCTGAGGTTTCTTACTGTAGCACTGCAATTCCATTCTGTTTTGTGATTTTAAAGCCTGCAGTCTGAAATTTTGTAGAAACAACAGAACCTCTTAATTCAGGGAAGATGTTCCCTGTAATCTTGTTAGTGGCATAGTTATCTCCAGTGCCTTCTTGACATGTATCTACAGAAGTCCTCTGGGGTTTTGAATTGAGAAAATGTTTTCTTGGAAGAAAACAACACCTTAGCATTCAGAAGAATGATAAATGGCTGCACACCATTCTTTTTACTAGGATTTGAATGTGGTTGTATCTGTTTTTACATGTAAACTTCCAAGAGGAACATCAGTAGAAATTTTAAGTGTGCTATGAACAATTCTTAAGCACCTTTAAAAAGTAAGCAGAAATGTACATCTTTTCTACCATTAGGCTTCTTACATTGGGTCTGAAACCTGGGACTTGTGCCCCTTTCTGTGCTCCCTACAATTGTATACACAGGGAATTAATTTTGGCTCATGAATTGGGTGCCAAATTTCCCCTGATCTCTCCAGGGTGTGCTTTGGGAATGCCCCAGATATGTGCCTAGGGGAGGGGAAGCATGATGTCTTGCTAGGAGAGTGGGGAACCAGGGCCATGTGTAGTGTATATATGTACTGCGATGTAGCTGTGACATTACTGTTCTTATTTTTATCCGTTCTTTTTTCTGTCATTGATTTCAAGAAGAAATTTTAGAAGTCTTACGTTTTAACTGCTTATGCCATAAAGAATCAAAGCTTTATTATCTGATCTACACATTCATGCTAATTCACTTGGACCTTATGATGGGCTTGTGTTGGAAATCTTTCTGAGGGGAATCTTGAGTACAGCATTTCTCACAGATATTAAAAGTTTGGAGTAGAATATGAAATCTGAAAACATTTTTGGTTCTCAGGATAGCAACAGCAATAAAAGCAGTAAGTCAATTTAGCTAGCTAGACAGTTGTAATTTGTAGAATATATTTGTCAAGTAGTTTGGAAATAATCCATTCATTGACACTTGCTGAACATTTCTGGAAGCCAAACAGTGGATGTGAGCAAAGTGAAGTGGTGGGCAGTGCACTAAAGCACTGGTGACAGTGATGTGAAAGACAAGCCATGTTCTGGATGGTCATGCACAGCTGTCACATCACAAAATGATGTACAGAGTTGAATACTGGCTTCAGTGTATTGAAAATGATGGTGACAACATTGCAATATCACAAAGTTTGCTTCAGGTAAGTCCCACGTATGCTCACACAGGGACAGAAAGAACACTGCATGCAAGTTTGTCAGTACCTACTGAACCAATAAGAGGCTGAAGGTGAGTTTCCAGGATTGCATCAGTGTGACGTCATGTCAGTGCTACAAGCTGGAGTGAAAACAGCAGCCCATGGAGCCGCAACATGAGAATTCCCCTTTGAAGAAAAAGTTCAAGATGCCCCCAGTGAGTAAAGTGATGTGCACTGTCTTTTGAGATAGGCAAAGGGGTGATCCTTCTGGATTTCCTGGAACCTGGGCAAACCATCAACTTCGACCACTATGTTGCAGCACTGGCTAAGCTGAAAGCTCAAACTTGCAGTCTGGCCAGAGAAGACGACAACTTTTCCTTTGCATCAAGCTGTCACCAGACCACATACCAGTTTGAAGACTGTGGAGCACATCGGCAGTCTTGGCTGAACTGTCCGACCGCACACTCACCGTATATAGTCTGGATTTGGCACCTTCTGGCTTCCATCTGTTTGGACCGATGAAAGATGGATACGTGGGCAGCATTTTCCTAGCAACAACACTGTCACAGCTGCTGTGAAGCAGTGGATCACCTCCACTGGTGCAAACCTTTATGAGTGTGGCACGTGGGCTCTTGTTCATTGCTGTCAAAAATGCATAGCTAGTGATAGTGGCTGTGTTGAAAAACAGGGTTTTGTAGCTGAGAATTTTCTCAATTAAGCAGAGTTATTGTGCTCTTTGAAGCTGTTGTAGTTTCCATGGCAATAAATAGGAGGCATTGCTTTCAGAGTGACCTACTTAGGACTATGTAGTGGACAAAATCAAAAGGTGTTATGCAGATGGTTTTGAAGTTTGAGGAAAGCCAGGTTTTCATTCATTCATAGATGGCAACAAAATGCAACTATCTTGTCATGCAGCCTTCCATTTATCTAATTGCAAAATACAATTTATGCTTCCTTTAGACTGTGCTAATGCATTGAGAAGCTGGATGTCTAATTGAAATATTCTAGTTTTTTGGCCCAGGGTTTATTAGGCTTTTAATATTACTGTGTCTGTGATAACTTAAAAGCTTTCTTCTTCACCGAGTCATTGCAATATGTAGTGTTGACTGCCATGTCGTGGAAATTAATGTGATGTCTCAAGTGATATCTTAGCAGTATCAACAAGAAGGGATAGAAGTGCTCTATCCATCGCTGTAAATAATAAGAGTGGTTTTAAAAATAAAATAGCTTAGCGTGATGTTACCTGAAAGTTCAGCAATGCGTTACAGTTCCCTGCTTCTCTCCAATGCTTCCAATTGTTCCATTTGTCATAAGGTTGTTGTTGTGGGGCTGGAGGGCGTTAATTTTTCTCGTTGATTACAGAATTTTATTCTTAGTGAGAGTGTTTTCATTAACTAGATGAAGCAATAATTGCACCCTGTTTATATCTGATAAAAATGTATTTGTTATTTTGTTAATAAGTAAAAATAAATTTCCATTTCTGAATTGGATTTTCTTGTCAAGCCATTGCTGTACAGCAGATCTTAACCTGCGTTTGGACCTTTACCCGTCAGTTTTGGAGAGTGTGAGTTAGGGCTTTCTTTCCCCTGCTTTCTTGCTGATACAAAATGTCCTGAGAGGATTTGATTACTTCCACCAAGGGTGTTTGTTTATCAGTGCAACTCTTTTTTGAATGTTTTCTGAGCCATCTGCCTTGTTTTCTATTTTCCAGGTTGGAGAAAGGCAGAGGGTTCTGGTGACAGAAGAATCCTTTGATTCCAACTACTATGTTGCTCACAATCCATTCTATGAGCAGGTACTGCTTAATAAACAAGATAACATCTTTTGGGGGTATCTTTGCTTTCTGATAATCTCAGCAACACAGTGCACCACAGTGAAAAAAAAAAAGAAAGCCTTTTCCCAGGAAAGGTGTGACCATCAAATCTCATTTTTGAGATACTTTCTTTCCTTCTGTGTTCTAAATACAGCTTACCTGAAGTTATGTTAAGAAATAGACAGTAGTTTTTCAGCCATGCAACACAAGGGCACACTGTATCTCCAAAAAACACTGCGTGGTTTCAAGGAGCTGTTCATTACTGCAACAGTTTTACTTTCCAAGTCTCAGAAGCATTATTCTCTTAATAGTTTAAACTTCTTAATTTCACTGCTGCTTTTGGAAAATCCTTTCAGGCAATGCAACTTGTAAAAATTTATATATATATATATTTTTTTAAAAAAAAAAAAAACAATTAGAAAGATCAGAAACTCTTGTTTAGATTAGCACCTCAGCCTGACAAGTTTTATTTTCTATGCACTTTCTATAAATTATATTTTTTCCACTCAGAAAAACAATCTTTATGAGCTAGGAAGTACAATATCTGTTTCACTAAATTATTATTTTTACTCAAAAGCAGTTGAAAAAAACAGTGAAATTGGCTTTTCCGAATCATCTGTATTTCATTCTGGTTTTGCAGTTGGCTTGTTCTCAGTCTTCTTTCACTGATCTGTGTAGTTTGTTTTTACTCCCGTACTTATTCAGTTGTCCTGACTGGAGGGGCTATTGGTAATGACTGTGGTTCTATAGTTAACATTAGTGCTTTGTTCTAATATTTGTTCCACGTTGCATTACAGCAATATGCAATTTTTTTTAATTGTTTTTTTTTTTTTTCTTAGTGTTAGGTAGTGTTACTGCTTTTGAGACATGTTCTATAGGTAACTGGTTCGCTAATTATTTTTTTCAACAGTTTCATTCTTTCCTAGGATAAATCTCATTATTTTTCTTTTCTTATACCTCTGACCTCCATCTTAAATCTTGTGTATCGCTGTTCCTCGCCTTTGTACCTTATCAGTCAGATTTGAGGAACATGGTTTTGTGCAGAGAGATTAAAAGGAAATTGCTTGGGGCTTTTTAGTGTTTAATGCTTTTTTTTAATGAAAGTTTCATTAATTAAAATGAAAGCAGTATGTGAAAAATTGTTGATGTTTTATGGTGTGTTTGTACAGCCCCTCATACAGCTCCTGACTGGAACTGGTAAAGAATAAACTAAATAGAAATTATAACAGTTAATTTAAATTGTATTATGGAAGAAGTACTACATTTATTACAGAATAAATATTTTTATGTCTTTTCCCTAAAACTGTATGTGTTTGACAAGGGTAATAACTTTGTGTTCAACAAAGTAAGAACAAGGTTTTGTGCAAGTGACTGACATTTATAATAGTAAATTTAGTGATAGTAGATTAGAAATCAGGCATTCTAGATTCATTAAATATCATTTTATTTTTGAAAGCTGAAGTGAACGGTCCTGGTGTGACGTTGTGTTAATTAAGGAACTATCAGACCTATAATCTCTTCATGAAGCTTGCCTGTATTAAAAGAGTTTGCTTTTAAAACCACATTGATAGAGCTGTACTGATAAACCTGCTGGTAGCTTAGTGAGTAACTTTGGTGACATAATTTAACGTAGTTCACTGAACAGTTCATTGAACTGACCAAAAGATACTTCACCAGAACAGTCAAGATGACTGTTTCTGTTGGTAGAACTTTGTTTCGTAGGAAGAGGGAGGGGTTTTTTATGAATGTATGCCAAGTCTGACTGCTTGGTTGCTTACAGTACCTCTCCAATTTTTATGTTTAAGCCAGTCTCTTTCTGAGGTAATAGTTACTTATCCAAAATGTCCCAAAATAGGATTTATGTATATTAATTGCCAGTAATTAGATGGAGTTCCAAAATTTACAGAGGCTGTAGGCTCAGCGTTGTGGTTTAACCCAGCAGGTAGCTGAGTACCACACAGTCGTTCACTTAATCCCCCTTTGCCAGGGAGAGAATTAGGAAAAAGAAAAGAAAAAAGAAAAAAAAAGAATGTGTGAGTTGAGTTTAAACTATTTACTAAGACAGAGAAAAGGAAAATGTTTATGAGATACATATATGAATGTATATAACAAGTGATGCACAGTTGGTCACCATCCCCTGGCCCTGAGCAGTCGAAGGGAGTAAGATCCACTCCCACCCCCCTTCAGAACTCCTTTTGCATGGTATTATGGAATATCCCTGTGGTTTGCTTAAGTCAGCTATCCTAATTCTGTCCCCTCCCAGCTCCTTGGGCCCTTCACTTTGTATGGCCTTGGCTCTGTACAACACTGCTTATCAGCAACTATAAACATCGGTGTGTTATCAGCTCTGTTTTTCTCCAAGAACCAAAACATAGCATTATACCAGACTCTGAAATAAAAAAATAAAAGTACTGTGAGGTAGGTGTGAAGAAGAAATCTGTTAGCATTCTGTACTGCAAGTGCCCTTGGGAAACCAGTTAGTCTGGATTAAAATGTTGTCATTCAGGTGAGACTTTCTTACCGGTTTAAAAGAAACACAACCACAAGTCATAGGATCAATTATGCTGAGAAACACTAATGTTACAAAGCTCTTGAAGGCAAACTAGAGATGTTACTGATCAGGTGTCAGTGGCTGTAGTTTATGCTGGTGCCTGAAGTTTTAAATGTTTAAATGTTTAGGAGTTGCTCTTATAAGTTGCAAAAAATCTGTTTTCTGAGTGGAAGCTGGAAAGACTGATGCCCTTTATGATATTTAGTAACTGTATCTTTATTTGAAAGGTTCTGGTGCCAAAGGATCCTGTGTTAATGGGTAAAACGGTAGAAGTGAATATTTATGAAGCTGGGAAACATTTTATGAAGGGGCAGCCTGTGTCAGATGCCAGAGTTTATGCTGCATCCATCACAAGACCATTAGCAAAAGGAGAAGTTTCTGGTTTAACAGAGGTAAGTAAAAGACATTTTCTGTTTTACTTTGTTGGTAAAACAGCATCTGCTCAAGTGTAATGATTTCAGGCTATATATCTGTTATCATTTTATAGTTCCCCTTTTATGTATGCATGAAGCTTTAATCTTTTCTAACAGATTGAAATCTGAATTTAAAAGATGCTTTTGCTGATACCCTTAGCTTTTATTTGCTGACTGTAAAGGCAGTGATATCCTCGTTTCTTGTTCCAGGGCACAAGATGAGAAGGAACTATTAGAATGGAAAAGATTTAATATAAGCAATTATGTAATTCAATGTGTTTCATTTCTAATTTAGTAGAAGTATGAATCTGTTTGTTTTCCTTTATAAAGTTGTTTTTAAAAAATATTTATCGATTGCTTGTCTGTTAGAATAGTTCCAAATTTTGCCCAGGGATTCAAAAGTCTTTGATAGGTAGAGGTACTAAGTATTTACAGTGTATTTTGAAAAAGGTCAACATCTGATCTAGTCATGTAAAGAAAATGAAACTCTTTTTAAAAGATATCTGATCCTTATTTTACACCTCACTAGATGTGGCTGTTAGCCAAGTATTCTCATACATTTCATGGAACTCTAGTTGTAAAAACTGATGGAGTGTGAAATGAAAATGTGTATCACATTTCTAAGCATCATTTGATGTCCTTTCTCCAACACTGTTGTTAGGATCTCTGAAAATATGTAGCTGTAATTTAGCACATGGAAGAAAGGTAACTGGAAGTTTATCATCCACCTTGCTGCTTTTACAGTAAATTGTGGACAAGTATTAAGATAAGAATAGGTATACATATATTTTTTTTAATTGTAAGTGGTCATATTTAACATTGCATACCTTGTGTAGCTAGGGTTGAGTTATTTGGTATCATAAGGCTGGTTATGACAAACATGGCAACAATAATGCACCTAGAGTAATGTTTTGGGGAGATCGTGAACTTCAAGCATTCGAAGGTTAACTGGCCTTTGAGTGAAGTCCACGTGTATGTATATATTTGTCTGATAAATGATTGAAAAAAACAGCCCAAATCTTTAAATTGTCTGATTGGACATTGTAGCTATTTGAACACTGCTGTTTTTTTTTTTCAGTAGAGCATTTTTTAAAATAATCGAAGGTAAGAGAACCAAGCCTGTAAGTAAATTGAGTATGTGCTACCAGAAGCTATTGCATGGGAGTAAACAAACAGAATGTTGACTGAAATGTTACATGTTAAGAATGAGAAACAAAATGATCAAAGGGACTGATAATTAACATAAGAAATCATTGAGACACCTTTAAGAGGTATAAATGTGCTCTTGCCCTTTGAGTAGATATGAACAAGTACTTAGAATGCCCAAATAAAAAGTTATACCAAATTTCCTGCTTAGAAGTTCTTGCGACATCTAATTGTAACCTAAGGTGCTTCTGAGCAGATCTCATGTTCCAGTCATAGAGTCATAAAATAGTTTGGGTTGGAATGGACCTTTAAGATGATCTATTTCCACCCCCCCTGCTATAGGCAGGGACACCTCCCTCTAGACCAGGTTGCTCAAAGCCCCATCCAGCCTGGCCTTGAACACCTCCAGGGAGGGGGCATCCACAGTCTCACTAGGGAACCCATTCCAGAGTCTCACCACCCTCATAATAAAGCATTTCTTTCTAATATCTAGTCTAAATCTACCCTCTTCCAGTTTAAAGCCATTTCTCCTTGTCCTGTTGCTACCTGTCCTCATAAAAAAGTCCCTACCCAGCTTTCCTGTAGGTCCCCTTCAGGTACTGGAAAGCCACTAGGAGGTCTTTTCAGAGCCTTTTGTTCTCCAGACCAATAAGTTCCAACTCTCTCAGCCTGTCCTCACAGACAGGGTGCTCAAACCCTCTGATCATATTTGTGACCCTCCTCTGGATTCTGTTCAGCAGCTCCATGTTCTTCTTGTGTTGGGAGCCCCAGAACTGGACACAGTACTCCAGGTGGGAGACTCATGAGAGCAAAGTAGAGGGGCAGAGTCACCCCCCTCAACCTGCTGGGAATGCTTCTGCTGTTGCGGCCCAGGATACTGTTGGCCTTCTGGTCTGCAAGCTCACATTGATGGTTCATGTTGAGGTTTTCATCAACCAACATCTGCAAATCCTACTCCTCATGGCTATTCTCAAGCCATTTTCCATCCAGCCTGTATTAGTGCTTGGGATTGCTCTGACCCAGGTGGAAAACCTTGCACTTGACTTTGCTGCCCTCCTCTCAAACCTGTCCAAATCCCTGTGGATAGTATTCCTTCCCTCTAGGGTGTCAACTACTCCACTCAGTTTGGTGTTATCTACAACCTTTCTGAACGTGCATTCAATCTCCTTATCCCTGACACCTACAAAGGTGTTATACAGCACTGGTTCCAGCACCCATCTCTGAGGAATGATACTCATCAGCAGTCTAAATGGTGATGTAAGTGGAATCTAGGTGGCAATCTAAATGGAGTCATAGAGGATGAGTCTTTCTAATGATTTAGAGAATGGGGACAGACTGTGGAAAGAAGAATGAGACAACTTAGAACAAATGTTTTCAGATACTCTCGCAAAAGTAGACATTCTGGATCTTCAACGGAATGCCAAGGCTCTCCACCACATTCTCAAAAGGACAGCATATAGAGCAAAAACCTTGGACAACTTTTTTGTTGAGCCAAGTTACCAAACTTCATAGTAGAGAGAAGGAAGAGATGAATAAAGCAAAAATTGAAAACACATGTCCCTTCCCCTTTCTGCTTTGCACTAAAATGAGGAAGAATTAGGACCTGCTTTACATTTTGGGATTGAGTGAATGCGTAACCAGCTGCCAGGTGGCTCTTGAGATCAGGCATGTTTTTCCTATTCAGCCATTGTCCTCTGGGCATAAACTCTTCTAGGAACTGACCAGCATCCTGTAGATGATGTGTATTGCTGTAATGGGATAATAATAGCAGGTCTTTAGCTACAGCAAATGAGAACGAGCCCAAATGCAGCAGCACAGAATCATGATTTTGTATAAAAATGGAGGGAAAGAGTCATTTACCTTTGGAACACCTCAGGTAAGCAGGGATCTCCAACAAGAGACACTCTCATCTCCACTGCCAACCCTTAAATAAGGTCTGGGAAGGGAGGGATGGGTTCTGGCTCCGTACGCTCTACTCACTCATGTGCACTGCTTGCACCTGAGCACCCCTGGGTTGGCCCTGCTTTCCCACCAGATGCTCAAACACTGGCCATGACTTAGCATTTCCACTGTGGCATGCTATCTGAAGTACCTGCGAAAGTTTCAAGTGGCCTGTGTTCTCCCCTTGTCAGTGGTATGACTGCCTCTCAGCTCCATTGTGTTTGCTGGTTTGTGATGGCAGTTAGTTCAGAGTGACATGTGAATTTTAATGTAGATTGAGGTAATTTAGAGCAAAACAAAGTGACAAAGGGTTGTATTGCACTGAAGTGTCTATGCTTTAGTCCATTCCCATTCAGCAAAGCACTTAGTTCTTCCCATGAAATGTTCTGGGACTGTAGCTTACAGTTCAGCATCCTTGCATAAAAGTGCTTTGCAAGAAGGGAAGAGTGCTGATTTAGGGCTGTAATGTGATTGTGCACCGTCTGTAGCAGTTCTGTAGGTACTGTTTTGATAGTGTGTTCTAAGAATATTATTCATTATCAATATTTTCAGTAGAAAATAGAACACAGAGAAAGATATGCTTCAAAATGCATCACAAGTGTACTTCTGTCTAATGAGGAATGTTGACAGGAGAGGGAAATCTTTCAGTTTTTAAGGACATTAACCATAGGACTGAAATTTGACAAAAATTGATAATGTATAGATGACTAAAGCACAAAACCATCTTAAGCAAAAATGCTGTGATGAGGAATTACTTACAAAGGATCAGAGCTTATATGACTTTTCTATGGCGTTTCTTTCTCACCTGCTACGTTTCCCTCAATAATTTCTTCTGATTAGTTCATAGGAAGCACCAAAGGCACACAGTGGGTTTGAAAGGACAGTTGTGGCTTCTGTGCTTTCTGACTTCATTAGTTTGTTGGTGTATGTATTGTGTTCTGTTTTTTACCCTTTTGACTGCATTACTGTGGTAACTGTTTGGTACAAAGAAATGCAAGAAGGTCAACAAACGAAATCAATGGTTTTGATTGGAAAAGAGAGAATTCGGTGTGTCACACTCAGAACTGTTGACAGCTTGTGTCAAACTTTGGTACATTTTTTATCTGTGCCAAATCAGAAGCAGGCAAATACTGATAAGATTATTTCCAGGCTATTTCTAGCATACATTTTTATCATACTTTTTCAGTCTGCGCAAAACACACCTAATATATCCATCCATTTTTATATATTTACCAGTGATGTAGAGTTTCTTAGCACTTAATCTATTTTCTAAAAAAAAAGTGTTAGTAAATTGCTTAAAATAAGGTCTTTACTTTCAGTAACATTAGGCTCTGTGGCAGAATTAATGAGGCCAGGGAGGGTGGAGGAATGCTGGAGCCAGTAGCTCGGGTTAAAAAGATGTCAAAATGATCCATCTGACCGATTGTAGGGGACATATTATGTATTAAAATACACAGCTGTTTACCAGAATTAATTTTTTAACTTCAGCATGCTTGATAAAAGTTGCTCAAAAGTGAATTGTGTCTACATTGCACTGTTTTCAAGATAGTTAATTAAAGGCAAATACACTTAGTAATCTCAATCACTGGAATTTAAATCAAGTATAGATTTCTTAAGGCTTGGAATGTGCAGTTGCCAATTTGGTAATAGAACAAGGTTTAGAGGATATATAGTGATAGCTGAAGTCAATAAAGGATGAGCAAAAGGCAGATTTGGATTTGGTTCTGGTGAATCTAGCGTAGGACGTGGGACTGGGTATTGATAGTAGACATTACAAATGATTGCTAGACAAAATAAACATTTCACAAGTAACTAATTGCAATTAAAAATAACAGTAAATAAAACTTTTGATCAGTAATTAGTTCTTCTAAATTTCATGGGAAAAAGAAAGTGAGTGCTCCAGGTGTGATACTCCTTTATTGAGGAGGTTAGGAATTGACAAAGCATTAAGGATGTACCTCAGCATTTTGATATTCACTAAAGCATGTTAGCATGTCTGCTATGTCATTAAGTGCTCTGTTAATATTGTCTGTGAGGTTCTGAAGGTGGTTTGCAATGCACAGGATACTTATTTTGTTATCACCAGGTAATGAGTGAAGGTGTCAATTGAGTGTGTCAGTGGTCTGAATGTCATTTAATTCTAAAATTAAATTTGGATATTTTCATTTTTATTTAATTTGACCATGTTTAAGGATCCTTATAGTTATGCATAACAAATACATCTACAGACAAGACTTTATCCTAACCTAATCATGCAATTAGTGATAAGAATCTACGAGAATTCTGATTTGGTGTTAAGAAACTGAAGTAAAGTATTTTAGGCTTCTGTAATTCAGAAATCACTGTAGTTGTTTATGTGTTCTGTGACTAAAGGAAAAAAATGCTACAGTATGAGAAATAGATAAAGAAGAGACCTAAGGACTAAAGGATATAAATAAAAGGCTGTCTGTCTGCCAGAACTGTTACGTATTATGAAAATCAAAGCCTAGAAGTCTGGAAGCCTTTGGTAGGAAATTTTAATCAAATGGAAAATTATGCCAAAGAAAAATAATTTTAACTGACTACTTGATTATAAACTCATGCTTGTTTTATGTTTAGTATCCCTACTTCTATAATCCTCTGTGTCTGACTTTCTTTTGAAACAAATGTAGGCACGTCTTCGTCTCAGTTACCTGTTTTCAATTGCTTTATTGACAACATTCTCTAAGTGTAATGTTCTCCATGTGAACACATCATGCAGGCAGCCTCCATTTGTCTTTGTTTGTTATTCTGGCATCTTGGTGCACATCTCAATGTCTCCCAGGTCACGGTAATATCCACAGTTAAGCTAGCAATTATTCTGGTCTTTGGGATCTTCAGAGGAATTGAGGAATAAGCCACTGATATATAGATAGCAAGGAACTGCTTGATCAGTTTGCTTGTTCCTTTTTCTCTGTGTCCTCCTTTTTTTTTTCTTTTTTTTTCTTTTTTTTTTTTGCAGGAGATAGCACTGTACCTCTGGATGCTGCTAAAGGAGCTTTATGTTTCCATCCCCTAGTTAGCCATGAGTATCTTCTATTTATTTAGCAAAATGTGACCTCTAAATGTTATCTAGCCTTTTTTTTCCTCATGTTAGGAAATAGAAAAGATACAAAAATCAAAGGCTTCTATATAAAGCTGCCAGAAAAAAGAGTCAACAAAGCATAGCTTGAAGGGAACTCTCTGATCTTAGGAAGAAAGTCCTTCACTTGCAGGCAAAATGAACTGGAGAAGAGAGAAGAATGTGTAGTCTTCTGGAACCAAAATGAAAGAAATCGTGACAAAATTGAGATCTCTACATTGGAAACTTCCTTCAAGGGCATGGAAGATAGCTGTAAAACTGCAGGAATTATAAAGCACGAGTTTTTATGTACATTGCAGTTTCAAAGTTGTGGAAAGCTTGGATTCTAAACAGGTATTAGAAGACAGTTATTTGGGGGGGAGGGGGGAAAGTCCAAGAATCAAATTTTGGATGAAAAAGAAAAAAAATGACGTACAGGTATAAGGAAAGGAATCTGACACAAAATATACACAGTATGAGAAATGCTAATGAAAGATCAGAACTTCCGAAAAAAGAAAAAGTAAAATAAAGCACATCTTTTACCTCTGTTGAAAAGCTACTTTACAAAGCTTTTACATCACAGCATCTAAGAAGGGGCAGTTTGAGGGATATGTTGGGAATTTTGTATTTAACATAAATACGTGGACAAACAATTGAACACGTCCAATGTAAAACAGATTTCAGGCAGTGCCACATTTCCATAAATGGTGCAACGTTTAGTTCTCTTGCATCTTCTATTGCAGGAACATATCTTTTGTTCTGTGAATTGCTCTCTCACCCTTTCTCTAAAACAACTAATTGTAGTGAGAGGTGTGCAAGCAATTAGTGCTTTTATAGTTATTAATCAGCTCCGTTTAATGTGTTAGTCTTCTTCCCTTATGGTTGTAAATAGAAGTCACATAAAATGGTGTAAAATCCTTCTAAATTAATCTCTTTATCTCATGTTTTTTTTTCCATTATTTCACGGAGGTCACTGTAAAGTTAGTGTCACCATAAACAGTCTAAAAAAAAAAAATTGACCCTTCCTCTTTAAAAGTGGAGCTCAAAGCCATCTATTTTTGGTTTTAGGAAGAAATTTCAAAAGTCTTGTTTTTCTGAGGAAAAAAAAAAAAAAAGATGAAAAAAAATCTGATGCTCTTTTCTTTTGCTAGCTTTTGTGATTTACACGTCCTCCTGTATTCCACATTGGATTATTTTGTTTGGAAATTTCAGTTGATTTAATTTTTTTCTTCTACTTGAAAGCCCAACATTTTGCAGTCTAGAGTCTGAAATTCAGGACAGATTCTTTCTTACAGCCTGAAAACATTTTTCTTGCTGAGTTTGCATAAGAATTGGCTTGGATTGCCTGTAGTGGGTTGGGGATTTTTTTTTTTTTTTTCTATTTCAATGCTGTTCTTTAAAAACAACTTTATCAAGTATGTTAGAAAACCATTTTTGGTACAGGTCACCCATCTTCATTGATGGCTATGGGCTAGGTGAACTCTTATGTTTGTTTCCAGCCTTATTTTCTGTAATTTTATGATTTTTCAATTCAGCTAGCAATTATTTGATGACTCACAAAATGGAATAGATGGCTCGTTTATCCTGATTTGGATAGAAGGTTAAAATACATACAGATGATTGAAGAAAGCAAAGCCAAGAGCCACTGTAAGATCCTTATAGTCCTGAGGTCTTAAATTTAATGGGTGGGTTGCCTTTCTGCCCATCTCTCTCACAGGGCTGAATTTCAGCTACGGTGATCAAAGCTCAGCTGAAACAACACATTGTACGTAGCCCTTTTTCAAACAAATGCTCTCTCAAGACCATTTCAAGTGGAAAGATAAGAACTGTAGTTTATTTCCTTTTCACTTACCCAATGGACAGTGTTTTTGTCTGATTATTACTGTCTAATCACTTTAAAATGTATAATTTTGTTAATGCCCTGCAACGCATGCAGAAAAATGGAAATAGTAATGACTGGAATGATTCAACTGTAAGTAATTTTCTGAAGAAGGGGAGAAAATTAGACAGAACCATTCTGCCCCTCCTGCCTCCAGAAGTAGAACCCTCAAGTACTGAAATAGTTGTTTCATTTTTGTGTATTATTTCTAGTACTTGACCCCATGCTGCACTGTCAGATGAGAGTGGGATCTGTTCTCCCTCGACTTAGAGACAAATTGGAAGTGTGTATCCATGGTAATTTTATCTATTTGACACTCCTTTAGGAAGAAGTTCTTTTTAAAATATTTTTTCTTTTCAATTCAACAGACTGTTTGGAAAGGATCAAAAGGCATTGGCTTTTAGTAAAGCTTTGTTATTTAATGTACCAGTTCATACATTTTCTAAGTGTTAATTGGCTTTCAGGAAGAAGAAGAAGAAAAAAAAAGGTAGCCACAGTTTTTCTCAATTTCCCTATTTTTTCACCTTTTCCAACTGATTACGCCAGCAAAAGTTACTGTAAAATTGTCTTTATTTCCTCACCAGTGGAGTTCAACACCAGTGGAGTCAAAGGTAAATGAAGAATATTCAGCCTGTGTACACATTGTGTTTTTACTTGCATTATTTAGTTTTCCCTTTTATTTTTACTAATCTCTACATCACTAAAAAGCTGATACTGATAATATGTCATATATTTCTTCCTCATCTCCTTTCATTCCCTTGCAAGTGAATACACAGTCGTTGGGATAAGACATTTAGTCTTCATTGACTTATGGGTAGGAACTATGAGATGGATGATTTTTCTGCCTATTTATCATCTATCAGTGCAGTAATCCTCAGTTTCTACAAGAATACTTTAGTAGGTCAGCATGAAAAAGACACATGGAGCACTCGAGAGGAAACAGAGGTTTAGAAGGGCAGTATAGATTTCCCCAATAACAAAGGAAAGATCAGTAGGAGGTTTTTCACTCATGCAAGGTACTGAAATGTTGAACTTCTTCCTCTTAGAAATATTCTTCCTGCCAAAACCATTGTGGAGAAATATTTTGTTAGCTTTCAGATTCTTTTGAAAATTGCAGTCACGAGATTTAGCTGTACTTTAACTTTTAAATGTTAAAAAAGTGCATCTAATAAAAAACAAAAATAAATAAATAAATAAAAACATGTTGTAAGCAAAATAAGGTATTCTCTAGCATTTAATAATATTATACCCTCAAAAGTTTTAAGAGATTTTCAGTAGATGACTGATACTATAGTATTCAGTAATCATCCCTTCTGTTCTTCTTCAGAGTTATGATAATGAGAATATATACTAAGATATTTATGAATGTATTTTTTAAATAACTTTTTTACTCTGCCAATCCTTTAAATTCATGTTTACCTACTCCAGAAATATTAGGATTAATTCTGAATTATAGTAACATGCTAAGATTTATTCATAATCATATTTTCCCACTCAAACTAGGTAATATTTGATGGTACTGATAGTACAGTGATTTATGTTTTTGTTTCAAATTTTGTTCCCAGTAACACTGAATTAGTGATTTTTTGGTGGTGTAAAGGATGATTAAACAAAACGCATGAGACCCTTCTCAGTGGAAGAAAGAAATGGATTTTTAAGTTTTTATCACTATCTATGCAAATGTGGCAACCCAGTTCTTCTTCAGAGATTGCATCCAGTAACTTTCTGTTTATACAAACTGTATTCCATATCAAGTTTAGCCTTCATTCTAGATCCTTTGCTGCATAATGAGATCAAAGCCTAGATCATGTCATTAAGCAACAAAGCATGTTGTTGCAAATCTACTGGACCAAGCGATGATAGAACTGAACCTTTGCCCTCCTACCACAATCTCTCCCTCAGTCTAAGATTTTTTTTAGGGAGCCCTCTCAAACTAAGAGAGCAGTAATTTGCTTGTAAAGTTTGAGATCTAAGAAATTTGGCTCACCGCCTATTGCACTGAAGATTTTCAGGAATCCTGACACTTACATTTATTTAATTCCAGGGTTTGTTCTTATTTATAGCATGTTCCAAAGGAAATTGTTGCTGCGGGTTTTATCAAAGACCATTAAGAAATATTTAGAAAAGTAATTAATTATTTAAGCATTTATTAGAGAGAACAAGCTTACTTGTGCTCAGTGTACAATACACTAATCTTGATAATCCTCCTCTGACTACTTCCTAATGGATATTTATAGAACTTTAAGGATTCCCCCATACCTCTATTTATTGTTTCAGATGTTAGATCTCTGCTTAAAAACTCAGTTTGTTTTTATTCTGACTTAGTCCAGTGCCAGGCTAAATAATACGTGCTAGTTAAAATCCTGGAATTGCTATCAAAAATAGAGACTTGGGAAGTATAGTGAGGGCAGTATATATACTTGGTGGTGCTTCACCTTTTCACTGTTTAAGCCATAAGTGCTGGAGCAATTTTAAGATACATTGGTGTGCAGTCGAAACCAAATCTGAACTGCGTGCAGCATCAAAGTGTGCAGGGAATCATGTCTATCTTTCTCAAATAGTCGCTATTGTAGAGGAGGGCTGACAAATTGTTTGTAATATAAAAACACGGAGTTGAGAAGATTTCAGTGATAAACATTTCTTGAAAAGAAATTCACATTTGTAGTTGTTGTGGGTGATAATAATCACACGGAATAATTAGGGGCCTGTAGGCAGACAATATTTGACCTACATAGATCATCATTTTGTAAGAAAGTACCTATTTTCTGGGTTCCAGCTCATCCTAAGTCACCAGATGCTATAATAAATGATGTTGCTGTGCAGTGCTGACAACTTCTTCTGAATAACACTCTATTTTGCCTTTTTACCTGGCCTTATGGGTAGAAAAACTGTTCTGTGGGGCTTTGCCTGTAACAAAACCCTTTCCAAGATGTGTGAGGGTGTTGTCCTTACACAAGTGCAGAAAGGGGCAGCCTTTGGAGTGGGCCTCCTCACTAGATACTATCCAGCACCCTCTTTTCCAGCGGACACCAGAACAGGGTCGTACATTTTGGAGCATATAGAATGTGTGGAGAAGAACTAGTAACGATTCATCACGTGATAAATTTATGCCTTGCTTCGTAATTGGCAAGGCGTCACGGTGTAAGGCTCATAATAGAATCATGGCCAGTCAAAAAGGATTGACTGCTCCCTACTACAAATTGTGATGAATACGTGATTGTTACTGCTTGTAAATTTTTTTTTGAAGTTACTTTTCCTGGAATGAAGATATATAGGCTGTATGTTTCATCTCTTCCTTTTGTCAAAAATAATGTATGACTATGAAAATTACCAGTACCTAATATGAACAAGATGGATTCCTTGCCCCTCAAGAAAGGGTCTTGTTATCAGAGCTAGAGGCTTTTTTTTTTTTTTAAATCTCACCCTTGTTTTGACTTGAGTTCATACGTGATTGTAAGTCATTTTAGTCAATCTGTCTGTGCTTTATCTTATCTGTATGGAAATTATTTTGCACATTCAAAACCTCTGATAAGTGAAGATAGCATAATTATCATACAAAAAAAGATGTCTGTGAATATTCCATTTCTGACAGTTTTTTCTAGATGTGCAAATTTAGTGAAGTACTGAAAGTAAGACTTAGAATTACAGAAAATCTTCTCTTACATGAACTATCCAACGTGTATTTCTGTCTAAAGAAACATTAGTTCATTAGTTTTCTTCAGTGAGGAGTGCTTTACTTTCTGCAGCGTAATCAGATTTTGTCACAGGACTGCAGGGGAAAGCCAGATGTATAGCTCTAAATAGCTGGAAAGGAATGAATTATAGATTTACGCTTGTGAGAGTACCTTGTGCAATAAAAATCCTGTTGCTGTTAAGCTTTAGTATGTAGGCATGAAGCATTTTAAAATCCGAAGCCATCAGTCTGTTGGACTAAATTAAATCCTGCTCTTACTCTTTTGTGGGCTTGTGCTTACCGTCTCTGTAGGCACCTTATATGTTAGCCATTTTCAGGCTGTCTTCTGTTTGTGTTTATCCTAGACCATCTGAATTTATTTTTCCTGAAAGCAGTGTGTATCTCTTACTTAACATTAGGAAAGATTTTGTTTTGTTTTGTTTTCAGAGAAGGGCAAGAAATTATTTAGAGGTGAGTGAAATTCCTTTGGAAGACTGTCTTAATAATCTCACGTTTTCCTCATTTATAAGAAAATAGCCTAGAAATACTACTGCATTTGATGGAAAGTTATTACCATTTTTATTTTGACCTAACATGGCGCATCTCAAAAGTGGATTCAGTACTTTTGCAGCAGGTGTGTGAGATTATTCTTGTGTCATATGTTGTTCTATAATGGTAGGATCCAGTCAGATACATCCCTCAGCTATGGAAAGCCAGGAGAGAAGTGGGAAATGAAGGCTGTTTACATTTACAAGCAAACTGGATTTTGGAAATGTTGTATCCCATCCCATGTTGAGCAGTGCCACCTCCCTTCCTCTTACATATTTATTTTTTATCCAGCTTTCATCTGGTCTTTCCTTTAATTTTGGAGGGCTATGATACAGAAACAGTCTTTTTGCAAGAATACAGTTTTCAGTGGGTTAAAAAGAGAAGAAAGAAGTGAGTAGTTAATCTAATGAAGCCTGGTTTTCCATAGTTTGGGTCATATGGTTCCTTCCATGTTTCTATTAACAAAAACCAGAGCTTCATATCCACATCCTCCCTGTCTTCTCTGCCTACTCTGTGGAGTAGTGGTTTGTGTAAATACTGTAGGTTATGTGGAAGTATAGGAGCACAGATTAGTCAGCAAGATGAGGGCAAAAAGGCAGACTGCTGAGGTTGTTCTCTGACCTTTTCCTCAGTGAAAGCACTGATTTAGATTATTATTATTATTTTTTTTAATACCAGCCTTAGATATTTATTGAACTTGATTGCTTTTCCATTGTTGAAATGGGTGAGTAGGCTCAAAGTTATTAGCATGGGCACAGATAAAATAGATAGAATCAAGGACACCAGTTGGGAGTCACTTCCAGTTACTCCTTGTATTAACCAAGAGACCAAATCAACAATCAAACACCAAAAGGGAAAGAAAGACAATGTATTAAAGTAGTATGAGCTGTGTTCTGCTGGTTAGTATCCTTGTAGATGCAGAGAAAAGTATAACACTGCAATGACACTGAAGGCCTATGATATGAAATAACAAGAAACTAAGAATGACATTTCTTGTGTACATATGTGCACAAATTATTTGGAGTGTAAAGCGAAATACTCTGAAAAAAAGGAAATTCTAGAATTTCACTTTCTCTTTTCCATGTAGACACCAACCATGTTATGTTTTAGTGTCTCAATTATGTGCTTATACACAATTTTCTTACATATATTTGTTTCCTTTTATGTATAGCGCTGAGATTATTCATTTAATAACACATTGCTAGATATTTTTCCTCTTTATTGTTCATTTTATAATAACTGTTATTTACTGTATATGGTTTATTCTCAAGGGATTTTCTAATTTCTTTTCTAACCTTTCCTATGACTCCCATTACTAACTTTTTGAGTACTTCAGAAACAATATTAAGCTTATTTTTACATTCTCCTCCTGAAACGCAGCTTTCATCTTCCCATTTCTCACATGAAGATGAGGCAGAGGAAGATGTTCTTACTGTTCACTGGTCAGCCTTATAAAGAAATGTGATGATAATCAATTCAAAGTGCTTAGAACCAGATATTTAGGAGTTACTAAACTTTCTGTGGTGTGTAGCATGTGTTCAAATGAATTTCAGCTGAGACTGCTCAGCATTTAAGAGAAACTAACTCCAGGGTGCCACAGTCGGAAAGATTAGTGGAAAGTGGTGAGAGGACAAACAGAAAAGAATGCTCACCCATCTCCAAGGATCTAAGCTTGTGAGGATAAACTCCCCAAAGGAGGGATTTATAACCAAAAATCTTTCCCTATTGGCAGTCAGCCCTTAAAAGGGGTCTAGGAGAGGTGCAGCCAGGCTTCGCCCCTTCCAGTCATGCAGCTGAATTGCCTTCACCTGTGTTCCCAGGGCTGACCCTGTCTTTTCCACAAGTGATCAGTCAGTGTTCAGGCTGTGACTTAGCAGTTTCCAAACACAGGATATGAGGTCCAGTGGATTTTTTTGGAGGCTCTCAGATGAGGTACAGATCTCCGGTATTTTAGCATTAGAAGATGCAAGTTCATGTTTATGTTCTTTAACCTTTTACAGATATAGGAGTTGGTTGTCTAGTCAGACCACCCTCTGAAAGGTAGAAATGCTCTCCTGAGGCTAGATATTTGTTACAGCTTGCTGACTGGATACTTATAGTTCTTTGATGTCTTATACATAATGCCAAGATGCTATCATGGTTATCTAGCATGAAGTACACAACAAGCCAAAAAAGATTTTTCTCATGTAATCTTTCTTGCAGAGACGGGCTGATGAGTCACTTATAGAGGCTTGGGATACCAAGGTTATGTTAGGGCAGTTAGACTTGCTGCTCGTAGTAACTGTTCTTTGATGTTTCCATGAGAGAGTCCTCCATTAATTGCAGTTGAACTTGGCTGAGTGTGAAATTAAAAAAGGAGCTCCCTTATGTGCTCAGGAGTATGCTAACTGGCTGGCACTGTGGGAGACCTCCTGCAACAAGTAAGGATGCTTAAAGGAAAGAGGCTGTGACCATATGAAGAGCAAACCTTTGGATTATCACTGAACCCACAGAGTTGGTCAACAATTTATGAACTGTTGGATGTCAGACCTATATGAAATGCTCTTTTTTGCAGAGGACTGATTCCAGCTGTGCTTTGTATACACGTACATTCTCAGCAGTTGGGTGTATTTAGTACAAGGCAGAAATGAATGCGACAGAAATTGTGAGGTGACTAGATATGAGGACATTGTGTAAGTTTAAGAAAATGGATTTAAATCTTATGCTTGGTAGAGATTAAAGGATTTAGAGGCTGTATTGGCTTCTGGTGACAATTGAAATCTAAGACAAGAATTGTAGAGCTCTATATTGCTGGCTTACAGTGTGGCTCTGGAGGCATTTTAATTTTGTTTCACTTCTTGTGAAATGAAGGCAGCATATAGAACCCACAGCTACAAACTGATACAGAATTTGAAACTGTGGGAAGAAATATGATTCCTAAATATTAAAAACGCTCATCTCATGCTGTGTTTATGAGACTGCACGATGCTGTTTGTGACTTTTTCATGATTTTGAAAGAGAATGTCCCTCGAGATTTTACCTGAATATTTATCACAGTGCTCTTTGCAAATAACAGTGCTTAGGAGAATACTTTCTATTATTTGTGAGTATAGAATTCCTCTTAAAGTTGATGTATTAATAGTTCACTTCCAAGTAAAAGCAATATTACTCATTTCACTATTGAAACGTAAATATTGTTCAGTTATATTGATGGTTCTTGTGGCATTAACATGGGGGCTGCTCTGAAAGTAATACTTCCTATTTTATGTTGGCCCATGACATCAGAAACCAAACAGAGGATGCGAGCACAGTGAGGCAGTGGGTGGTGCATTTCTGTAGAGGTGATAGTGACATGAAAGACAATTCAAAGCTGTGAATTCTGTACTGGTGATCTCTAGGAAACAGATTCATTTGCTAACCAACAATTACCAGATAAGTGGCCAGAGCAAGCAGCTGCCATCTCCTTTATAAAGGATGATGCCATCTCTGTACAAGGAAGCAAACAGTGATGGATCACGGTTCTGAATTTGTCCACATTGTGCTCCTAAGTTCATTCTTCATTTCAGGTTGTTATTTGGGTTACTGTGAATTTTGAATCAGAAATTTTCTGCTTAAAATCTCCCCCTGTTCTCTTGTGGTTGCTGGTTTCCTGTGTGTGAGGTTTCAGTGTAGTGATTGACACCCCATGCACCTTGTTAAGGAAAAAGCTTAGAATCCACACATTACAGTGTTCTTCAAAATGTTGCTTCTGAGTTTATTTTGAAAATGCGTACACTATATAGTAGGAGTTTAATAGTATTACAAAATATTATTATATTAAAAAAGAGTCAGCTTCTTACTGGAAGGATTTATAGGTAGATAAAGAAACAAGCTCGAACAAGTGAATATAATGCAAAACAGTACTTCTCAAGTAGAGTGTGTTTTAAGGATTTTGGAGGTGTTTTTGGCTTACATCTGCTTGGCTGTTGTTATTTCTGTTTCTTTTGTTATTTGATTTTTGTGTGTTTCCCACGTCTTAAAGAGTGCATCAGAAAGGAAGTCATTTAGTAAGCCCCAGTTTCTTAGCCTTTTGTCTAGCGTCTAACTAACTACATTATGAGTTTTGAGGCTCAGGGAAGGAATACTAATGCTTAAAGATAATTTGGAGGAGCAAAAAGTAGGTAGGTCTACCCTTAGGTAAGAACACAGGAAAGAGCAGGGAATTGTAGAGTTGCCAAGGCTGGAAAAGACCTCCAAGATCATCCAGTCCGACCATCTACTTACCACCAGTACTTTTCTGCTAAACTATCTCCTTTGGTACAACATCCAAATGTTTCTTGAACACCTCCGGGGCCAGTGACTCAACCACCTTCCTGGGCAGCCCATTCCACTGCCTTAACCACTCAACAAAGGCAGTGCAGAGTCCTGCACCTGAGGAGGAATAACCACTTGCATCACTACAAGTTATGGACTGAACTGCTGGAAAGGAGCTTTGCAGAAGAGGATGTGGGTGTCCTGGTGAACAACAGGTTGGCCGTGGGGCAGCAGTGTGCCTTGAGGCCAAGAAGACTGATGGTGTATCCTGGGGTGCATTAAAAACAGCGTGGCCAGTGGATCAAGAGAGGTGATCTTCCTCTACTTTGCCCTGGCGAGGCCACATCTGGAGCACTGTGTCCAGCTTTGGGTTCCTCAGAAAGGCAGGGAATTTCTAGAGAGTCCAGTGGAGGGCCACAAAGATGAGGAGGAGCCTGGAGTGTTTCCCTTATGAGGAAAGGCTACGAGACTAGGAACTGTTCAGCTGAGAGAAGACCAAGGGAGGATCTTATCAATGCTTATAGATATCTAAAGGGCAGGAGTCAAGTGGGCTGGGCTTCAGCGATGCCTAGCTATAGAACAAGGGGCAGCGGGCACAGACTATAATGTATGACGTTCCATATGAACATAAGGAAAAACTTCTTTACCTTGAGGGTGACAGCACACTGCAACAAACTGGTCAGACAAGTTCTGGAGTCTCCTTCTCTAGAGATATGCAAAACCCAACTGGACATTTTCCTGTGTAACTTACTGTAGGGAATCTGCATTAACAGAGCGGGCTGGACTGCGTGATCACCAGAGACCCCTTCCATCACGTACAGTTCTGTGATTCTTTTGACATGGGCAGAAAGTCATGATACAGGTAGTGTTTCTATTGACATCTCTGCTTTTGTTTATTAGGAGAAGCTACATGGTCAGGTGATGCAGGAGGGAAATGGGGAGAAGTAGAAGGAAAACAGAACTGAATGAGAGGTGATTGAGGAATGGAAATCGTATTAATGCTGACAAAAGAAACCAGGCAGAAGTTTACTGGGAAAGAAATGAGATTTTGCCTAATTGCTGTGCAGGTCATAGATAGGCTGTAGTTAAAACTGATCACAAGGGATGACAAACCTGGAACAAACTGTCCGATTTGATGGAGTTTTGATTTAGAGTCTGTCTCTGCATATTTTCCCATTGCTCAATTTATTTTAAGTTTGTATTTGACCATGGTCCAGCTGTTAGAACTATTGCTATAGCACTAGCTGACTTGATAGAGTTATGTGTGGTGATATGGATGTAAATTTTGGATTGATCACTGAAATGAGGTCAGTGTAGGGTCACCAGAATGGTCTGGATTTGGAGTGCTTGGCCTGTGAGAAGAGGCTGAGGGAATAGACTTGTTGAAATCTGAAGAAGGGGCCTCTTCAGGGGGACTAAACAGAAGACCCCCAGTTCCCATGGGAAGACTATTGAGAAGACTCCGTTGTTCAGAGTGGTGCTTCTGGGAGGAGAGACAGTAAGAATAAGTTGTAATGAGAGGTTCAGACTGGATATAAGGAGAAAGATTTTTTGCCATGAATGCCATCAGGTAGTTGAACAACAGTGCATAGGTTGTGCCATCTCTGACCTTGGAGGTTTTCAAGGCCTGACTAGTTAAGGCCCTGCACAAGCTGGGCCATACCTGATCCTTCTTTGAGCAGCAGGATGGGTTAGGTGCAATCTGAATTAGCCTGGGATCCTCTGACAGGCAGTAAGATAGTTTTAGCAATTAATGACAGCCATTTGCATAGTGCTTTGGTTAATTTATTTTCCTGCTATAACTCCAGTGGTAATGACTTGGGGATAATAGAATCCTAATTATCACCAAGACTGATCATTTAATGAGAATTTAATATTAAATTTATATTTATCCTGGTTCAGTTCTTTCTGTGATATCTTAAAACACATGCTCACACCACACACACATGCACACATGCATATACTTATGCACACACACACACAAAAAAAAACCAGCAAAAAAAAAAAGCAACAAAAAAGGAAAATAAAGTACAAAATTCCTTTTACAGAAGTGTCTGATTTCTTTAATTATTTTTTCAGTGTTTCCCATTTCTTAAAACAAATGAGCATGAATGTTGGAATTTGGAATCAGCGAGTTCCTAAGAGTGATATACAGATGATAACATTTGATGCCAGCATGCTTCTAGGCAGCATTTTCTCTGAATGACAAAGCTCTGTGCATTTACTGGGAGTATATACGTGGTGGTAGGGGTGTTGCTTATGGAAATTATCATGTAATTTCATTAGGGAAAAAAAAAAAGCCGTTCATTTTCTGCTTTGTAATCATTGTTCCACAGTTGCAGAAGGAGGCTAGTAGAATACAGTAATAAATCAAGGGAGCTTTCTTAATAGCTTCAGAACTAAATGTGTCTTCTGGAACCATTAAATGTAACAACACACATGTGTTTCCAGTGTGTAATTTGTGGGACCTTCAGTAACTGTTTGTTTTTTAAATCTGAAAAATGCCTCCAAAGTGTAATAGCCCAGAGTTTCAAATGGCACAGTAGGACATGTAATGCATATTTTTTACATGTTTTCTTCTAATTTGTCATGTAGGCTACTTGTGTGTGATTATGTACAAGTCCATATTTTTAAACCCAGTAGTACAAGCGTGTAAGATACACTTGCTTGAGCTAGGAGATTCAGAAGTCAAATTTATTTTGAGATATGCTCAGTCAAGTAGTTTCTCACAGCAGTTAGCTAACACTTCGAGCTCTAACAGTACCCCTGAGCCATGAAAGAAATTTGCATGTAAGGAATGTTTTGAATCTATTAAAACCTCAGCTCAGAGCTAAAGAGTTGCTATCGTGTCTTTGTTGACTAACATGAAGTGAGATCTCGCAGAGAACTAGGCTGTGATCGACAGATGCCAAAGCTTAGGTTTTGATGTGACTGTGTACTCCTTTCATGCGCAGCAGTTTAAGGCTGCGACTGAAGCTTCAGAAAGACAGCAGTCAGTGGGTCTGTGCAAGAGTACAGAAAATATATTACTCCTGGCAGTTGTCAAGGCAGAATTATGCAAAAAAATAATCTGAAATGCATTTGATCATATACTAGATGGTTTAATAATTTATAACGTACCTTATTAGCAAAGTCTTGTGTTTACTTTGTGGCTGCCAAAACAAGATGAAAGGCTAACTCCATGGAAATACAAGATGCTTAGCTGAAAATGCCTTCTTTGCATTTCAGTTTGATAATTTTCCCTCTTTCCCCCATTTTGATTAATAGTATATGTGTAAATCTTAGAATACCTTTTTCTTTTCAGTGAGAACAGTCCTCATTATTAATAACAAGTCTACTCAAGAATTTATGGCCTAGCAAGACTCAAATTAGTATGAATTTATATTTCTGGAAACTTCTTTATTATTTCCCCCAAGTATTTGTTCAGATAAAAAAGTCTCTTTGGATTTAGTTCTGAATTCCGAGAAGCTGAATCATTCTGCTAATCTTCCCAAATCTTGCAGCTACGAAGGTGTTTGTGAGCTCAGGTTCAGAATCTGTTGCACTCTCACTAGTGGTTGTGTACAGTAAACACTTCTCTCCAGAGATAGAACAAGGGCCTTGCAGAATTAATACTTCAATAAAGTCAGAGCTGGAGGAAATTAGCTAGCTCAAGGGGTGACATGTTTGCCTCCAGCCAGCCAAAGTGGCTATAATGATCTTGGTTTTAAGAAAGGTGTTCTACAGTTGTCTCGTTCCTCGACGTACGCTAGATAGAAAGCTTTAGGGAACATAAAAATTGTGGAGGAGCTCAGAATATAGCAGTGAAGTTCTGCAAACTCTGAGGGTCAGATGAAGGCACAAAGAAGCTACTGAAATTTGGCTTGTCTACTCTAGAATGCGTGGTTTTAATTTTGGCTTGTGCAATTTCATCTTCTCACGTCCTTCTCTGTGCATGCAATGTAAACTATGGTATATACTACTGAAAACCAGTTCCTCAAAGGGAGCCTACAAAAGGGCTTCTGTACAGATAAAAATGTGTACGTTGTGTTTCCCACAGCTGGCACTGTGATAGTTACATGATATTAAGAGCAGATTATATTACAGTTGGGCTCCTTACTGTTTTACACACTGCACTGATGGCCACTGCAGCCTTTCACTCAGGCTTGAGACAGCGTGTCCAGTTTAGCTATTCAGGGTTCTGTGCTTCACCTTGAGAGCTGCAGAGCAGGCTCGTAGGGAGATGCATCTACCTGCAGATGTCTCTGAGAGATTATCATGTCTGAAAGCTGTCTTGCAAACTGCGGAGTGGACGAAAGGCTGTTGGGTTCTACGTTGGAAACCAGAAAAAACTGTGAAATAGAAATGAGGTGCCAGTGGAATCAGTACTGAAAGCGGCTAGGCAGGGATGTGAATGAAAGCGTGAGACACTAATATGTGTAACTGTTAGTAAAATAAATAAATAGAAGAAACATCAAGTCCCTCAAAACATGGTATCAGTTGTAACTTGTTGTGTTTGGGTTGTTTGCTGGCTATCCTCAGTCCCATAGTGACAGTATAGAGGAAATCAGGGCAGTAGAACAGGTAGAACAGCATAGGTGAGGTAGTTAGAAACTACTGAGGTACTTCTCATGTTGTCTGTTCTCTGTCACAGGATATCTGGTTTTGTACAACTGAGTGTTCAGGACTTTACTTCAGGATTATCAACCTGTGTATGAATACTTAATCAGGAGTTAGGAGTTGGGTTGCAGTTACCTAGATTTGAAAAGTCGTGAATCAAGAATTAAATATCAAATACATCGATGTTGGATTATATTGTTATTTTTATGGCCTAACCTATTCTTTTAACCACCTTAGATGAACACATGTGAAAACTGAGTGTGACCATAAGTTATGCTACTTAGAGATCTGTGAGACCTTCAGAAAAGAGAAAGGCTTTATAAATCTCTAAAATGAGTATATTGCAGATGAATTTGGATTCATATATATGAACATTATTAATAGTTGATATCGTATGATTTCCAGGTTATTCTGCATACAAGGTTTAATCAGCTTTAATTTTGGGGGATAAATTAGCTGTGGCCAGTAACTAAAAATTCATTGGTTATAGTTGTTAACAATATGGAGCAGTGTGTTGATGGTTTTGGTGTTGTTGCCATGCCTTATGCTGTGGAGAACTATGCTCCAACTTGCTTACCTGTTTCCTTCCCTTCACCCAGCTGATGATCTTCTGGGTGCAGTGCATGTAAGAACTCCTCTTCCATTCATGTGTCACTTTTTCAGTAGCCTTCCACCTATGTGAATTGTGATCTAAATCTTGAATACCTCAGATGTTAAAATAACACTTAAGTCAGGTTGTCATTTACCCTTTGATGCTTGCTCACATAATCTATGGCATATTTAGTTTCCTTCTGCAATTGCTATAACAGAACTGATTCCTGAAGTGAGAAACAAGAGTTGCAGACAATCTGAATTGTGCAATCACACTTCCTTGGGCAAGCACATGCCTTGGAGCTCTGGTATTTCCTTGAATTTGCCCAGCAATATGTTTGGTGAAGGAGGGAATCAAGCATCTAGACTGTGCTTTCATGTGACCCTGTTCCAGCTGCTTGGAAATGCAAGATTATCCATGGAGGTACTTTCTGTGTGCCTGACTTGTTTCCTATAAAATGTAAAAGGAAAAAAAAAAGAGTGTGTGTGGGGGGGGGGGGGGATTCATCTAAATCTTTTTTACCTGGAAAAATTTTAGACCAATTATAAAGCAGGCTGAGTTCAGCTGAATTCATTATTGAAATAAAGATGAAAGAAATGTTGAACAGAAGTATTGAATTGTCTGATGCAAGATCATTTCACTTCTGTGTAATTACACCTTTTACTTTCTTTTCCACTTACGCCTCTTGCAAATGTCATCAGATTACAGTTTTAATAGATGCTCTTCCTTTTAAATATCTCCATGGCTTGCCTGCTGAACTGAACAAGGTTGCAAGACAGAGGAATATCTTATTCTTTCCTCTTGAATTTAAGCTAAAATGGTGCTTCAACATCTGTAACTTGCAGTGCAGTTAGAAGTCCACATGTTCTGGAGGATCTTGGTGCTTGCAGTCAGGTTGAGAGTGGTAATGGCAGGCACACCAGGGAACTGGGATTCAGTATGCTGAATGGGAAGGTTTCTATTGGGAAATCTGTTTCTGTTGTTAACAGCTTCATTGATATGGCAGTTAAGTCAGTCTTTCTCATGGAATTTGTATGGCATTGGTAAGAATTCTGTATGAAAACCAGATGACCAGATGTTGATGCAATGCATATTGAATTGTTATTTGTATTGAAAAGGTGTATTATCTTGAACCTCAATGCAAAGGGGGGATTTTATTTGTATTTGATATGTGCAATCAGAAATACGTAGCACAGTTTCAATCTTAATGTATGCATTTCTTCACAGGAGTTCAGGCATGCACCACGGAATGGCACAAAGTGGAAAGCACGTCCATCTGCTGAGATCCCAGTGAAAGCACAACTCACTCCCTGGATGGCTTTGCATCTCCCATGGCACCAAGAAGGAAGTGGACTGAAGATACTGTCTGTCAGCCTGGCCCTACTGGCATTTCTTGCTATGGTTTACTATGGAGGAATTAAAAGAGAACTGTGAATTGAAAGCAGCTTTCATAAAAAAAAAATAACAATAATAAATAAAAGTTGCTGTTTAAAATCTTCAGAGAAAACACTTAGACCAACAATTCTCTCTCTCTTAAAAAGTAAAAAGTGATATAAATCAGGCAATAACTTGTACTCACCCTATGCCTTTCCTGTCATTCATGGGAGAGAATGCTAATAAGCTCTGGGAGACCTGAAGTTTGAGATCTTTGTTTGGCAGAGAAGTTTATTGTATCTTTCTTCCTCTTCGTTTTTCTAAAATGATGCAATGTTTGCATTGCTTACTCTTTTTGTAACTGCCGTGGCAGGTTGAATTGTGTGCAGAAAACTCATAAAGCTTTTAATAAATCTTTCAATTGAGCGTTGTTGCTAATCTTTTTATGTGCAGAACATTTACAGCTTCCTTAAAAGATTCTGCTTAATGCAGTGTGATATGTATCTTTTTACATTAGAATCAAACACTGCTTGGCCATTAAAATTCATCATTTGTTGCTATTGATTTTGTTCTCCTGTCTGAAAGAATTCTTGGTCTGCCATCTTGCCTGTCAACTTCAGAAGGAGTTACTAAGCTTTGTTGATACAGCAAAAATCATTTTTTTATAAAGACAGTTGTGTGGGGTTTTTTTAATTGTTGAATGGGAATTCCAGTGGTAGAATTCTCCTAAAGGGTGGGTTTAATACAATCTCCATAGACAGTATAGTGCTCAGAGAAACAAAAGTGAATCTCATATTAGCTGTGTACTAGATCATATTGGTGTAAGACAGTATTGCTCCTAGTGGGGAAGCTACCCTTTGCTCATTCCAAATCCCTAATTACATCCTACAAGCCATTTTTGTCACTACAAGGTCTCTGTACATCTCAGGTTGTGCTATTCAGTCAGGGACTGAAGTCTTCCCAGCTGTTATATACATCAAATTGTTCTTTTGCTCAGCCCTTGTCACCTTTATAGATCCTCATCCAAACTACCATTTGCAAAGCCTGCTTTAAATCTTAAAGCAGGAACAGTGTTTTCAGTGTGGTAGTGTGGGACTGAGTCTGTGTTCCACAAGTGGCTTTACAGTGCAGAGAATAATCCCCTAGGAAGAGTGCTTTGTGCTGTTTAAGTTGAGGTTTTATCATAGATACAGGCAATTAATCAAAAAGTTCCACCACAGTGCTTCCAGTATGGCCTGTAGGACATATGAGCAAATGTCACTGCCTCCAAGAGCTTAGGTGTGTAAAGAATTAAATACTGTTTTTCTTATTGCAACCACTAACAGTTAAAATGTTGGAAGGAAGGAAGGAAGGAAGGAAGGAAGGAAGGAAGGAAGGAAGGA
>JAPSGF010000098.1:937336-955630 GCA_035772895.1 Perdix hodgsoniae | reverse complement strand
CTTCCTTCCTTCCTTCCTTCCTTCCTTCCTTCCTTCCTTCCTTCCTTCCTTCCTTCCTTCCTTCCTTCCTTCCTTCCTTCCTTCCTTTCTTCCTCTAAATACGTTCATGTTCTTGATACTCTACCTAATTCTGAAGTAATACTGAAATTCATTTTTCACCTTCCCTTTTGTTTAAAAGATCAAGATAGTTCCTGGTTTGTTGCATGCCCTGTGAGCCTCTATGAACTGACACGTTGTTGGTAGGCAGAAGGGGTTCATTTTTATTTGAACTGATTTGAACCTAAACTGGAAGCGTTCAGTTGATCTGAGGACCACTAATAAGGGGATCAAGAAAATCAAACCTAGCTGGCAGGCAATTTGCTGTATTTACTGTTTCTATCTACAGATTTACTGGGATTGCCTACTGAAAATCGTTAAAACCAAGTAATTATGCACAATGATCACTTTTCAGTTTCTATCAACTTATACTGACGTCTTAAAATCAGACACAGATAATCCACAGCCTTGCCACAGCATGCATCTGTGGGGAAAACCAGAAACAATGCAAGGAGGACCACTGCAGGGCAGTGATAGCATGCACTGCTCTCACCATCTAGGAGCCTTCTGCATGGAACTTCTGTGATGTGAGAAGAAAAGCAAACACTGAACAGCTGATAGAAAGAAGCTCCCACTCTTTGTAAAAATGTGGCTATCTTGTACTGCCACAGCAGACCATCGCTGTAGAGGTGGATGAGCCTTACATGCTTTGTATGTCAGTGGCAGAGCTTCTGGAGCAACCTCCTGTCAGCTGTGTTTCTTTCCATGGTCTCTGAAAGATGTTTACCTGCCCTGCATCCTACAGAAGCCTTGTATGCTTGGGTATCTTTTAATGAGTTTGGAAACCCAGGATGACAACTTTCTGAGTCACAGCAAGGAGGGCAGTATTTCAGCCCTTCACATCAAAGTTGTTGCCATATAAGAGGGTTCAATATTGTATTTCCTTCTCCTGTTGCCTACACAGCTGTAAAAACTGAGTCATCAGCATATAAATGCTTTCTTGGCCTCTCAATATGAGATTTTGTGTGTGTGTGTTGACTAGCTGCCCATTTCATTTCTCCTTCCACACTTATTGACTCATCTAGCTAAGAATAATGAAATTGGATAGCTGCTGGTTATATTTCATATCAGTGCAAATGCAGGAAAGCTGGGGCTACTCACAACTACTGTCTTATCTGCCAGGAAATCCATGAAGCTGCAGTTCTGGTGGTTCCCACTCAGAGCAGTGGCTCGAGCAAAAGCCTTGGAATAGTTTTAGTAATAAAGTCTGGTCCTGTGGACAGGCTTGTGCTGTGGTCCTTCATGGTGTGCTCATGAGCAAGGAAAGGAGGAGATGAAATTTGGCTCCTCTGGGAGAAAATATCCAAGGAGGGAACATATTTATTTTTGTTTCCTTGAAGCATTCTACAATCTGGTCCAAATTCACTTGACAGGTAGAACTGACAAGGTCTCCTTGCTTTAAAAAAAAAATAAATGGCAGTACTAACTGAACGGATTTTCCAATTGTCAGAATTCAGTTATCTAGACATGTTATTCCTATTTCAGGCAGTAAAAGCAAGCTGGTGTAATGGCAACAGACGAGCAAAAAACTTTTCTCCTCTTTTCTTAGGCTCTCCAAAGTTAGTTGTAACACAAAAGTTTTGTCCCAGTGGAGAAGGAATACTTTGGGTGGTTCTTTCCATACTACGTAATTGCTATTATGGGATGAGATTTAAATAATACAAAGACCTAAGGAAAAAAATGATAAATGTTAAGTAAGTGACCTTATTCTGTTGTGCAGTGTGATCTTAAAGGAAGAGCAGTAAGCATGAGGATGCCAGTTAATCTTTTTGCTCATTTTTTTTTCTTTCTTTTCTTACCTTTTCCCTCAGTTATTGTCAGACTAAACTTTTTTGTTTCAAAATAGAATAGCCACTGCTCATCTGTTCCTCTTAAAAAAAAACATGTCTTCTGTCACAATAGTTTCTGTAGGCTGAAACTAATTCCCCAGAAACTGGAATCAACACTGCAGCATCAGGGAGTGGCTATAGAGGCCCAAACAGATTTAAACAAAGGCTGCTGCCTTTCTCTTCTGCCTCCTTCCATCTCTGGCTTTTGCTGGCACCACCAGTATCTTCTGATGGGATTTCTTTCGAGCTGGCTTAGGTTGCTGACCTGGCTTGCTGTGCAGCGGCATGAGCACTTTTGCAAGGAAAGGGATGATTTACATCCTCTGGAGCTGCTGGAGAACCGTGGTTTGGGCCAAAAGACAAGGATTGCGTAAAGCTTAGAGCTGAACTGCCTCTTGCTGGTACAGCTCTGGAAAGTCTCTTGCTCTACCACTTGACTTCAATCACACAGTTGCAGTAGCATGTTGTGGCCAGACAAATAACGTGCCTGAAAACAGTAGAGTTGTGCAAGCACTGCAGAGCAGAGCTTTAAAGTTGTTCTGAGACCTCAACGCAGCTTCAGAAATGCAATGTTCAGGAGATGCAGGGCAGGGGTCACAGCCTACAGTGCAGGCAGGGTATTGCTGAACTACCAGGTTTGACGGTACCACAGAGCTCTGTTCTGAGCAGCTTGGGATTATTGGCGTAAAGGACACGTCAAGTTACTCTCACTCTGTCCTCCTCCAGACTAGAAACTCCAATGAGCCATAATGGTCCATAAAAAATAGGAGTGGGTTTTTTTTTGGCATTTTTTTTTTTTTAACAGACCTGAAGCACAACATGCCATTGCCTCCCAGGACGTGTTGTTTATGTGGGTAGAACAGACTTCATGTTTCAGGACTCCCCATCTGTCTCTTTTGTTAGCCATAGAAATCACTTTAGAAAACAACTGGCATGTGAGTGGGTGGTTCGCGTTGGTTGTGGTTTGGGGGATTCTTTTCTTTTTGTTGCATCACTTTCCTTGTGCACATGCTGCTAAATTTCTATTTGTTGAGGAAGTACAAAGGAGGAAAAAGTAAGTCCTGCGTCATTCATTTCAGTTTGCGTTTGTACTTAGATCTGGTCAGAGCCAGCCAAATTCTGGGCACTCAGCGATGTCAGCAAACATAAAGCAGATATTTAGAACAAGACTTGGAGCTTTAAAGTCACAGTAAGAGTTTGTTATGAACTTCTGCTATGAAGACTTGCAGGATGACACATGCAAAAAAATGTTAACTTCTGTTAAAGGCTCTCATGGGATTTCTTACCAAATGTTAGCAAAAACTCAGCAGGACATCTCAAGTGGTACATTCCAGAAGCTTTTATCACACATTTGTCGAAAACATCTTTGAAAAAACAATTAGTGCAAGGGAAGAAAAGCTAAACTTACACCGGATTGATACTGAATGCAAATTAAGTTTCTGGGACTAATTTAGGAAAACAATGATGTTTAAGTGAGAGCTTAATGGAAACGTGTGAGAATGGAAATGGCCTGGGCCTGGCCTTCTGCCCACTGTTCCCAGTGTAGAAAGCAAGTGACTACAGTTAAACTGTGTAGGAAAAATAAAGTGGAAAAAAAAAAAAACAAACCAAACAGAAAAAAAAGAAAAGTTTATAATGATAAAGTATCCTTGATGAAAAGTTTTGGGTACCTTGCTATTTCTGGCACTATATTTTTGTAAGTGTTTTCCAGGGATTATCTTGCAATTATTTACAAGTTTGTCTGTGTGAGCATATATATAGGTCACTCTGAAAATAATGGTTCTTATTTATTACCACGCAAACTACAATACAAAGAGCCCAATAACATTATTTGATAGAGCAAATTCTCAGCTACAAAACACCATTTTTCAACATGGGCACCACCATTAGCTATACATTTTCACCATCCATGAACAAGAGCCCACATGTCATGCTCGTATCTGCACAAGCAGAAATGGCCCACTGTTGCTGTTGCCAGTGCTGAAATGCACCACCACTGCCCTATCTTCTGTTTGACCTCCATCAATGTTCAGCAAACATCAGTGAATGTCAATGGGTGCCATTTTTTTTCCCGACATGGAGGAATTCAGTGACCCACCTTTGCTTCATTTGCACTTCCATATCAGATGCCACTTTGTCAGACTGCCTCTGTACTACCATTTGTGGTATGGCAATAAAATTCAACGGGATATTGGTGGAAGGGTTCAACCTCTGCTGCCATACTACCTGCATCTGCTGCTGGCATTGTAGGGGAACGTAATAAAAATAGGAGGCATTACTTTCGGAGCAGCCTTCCTAGAATGTTTGCATGCATGTGCTGTTTTTTTTTTGTTGGCTTTTTTTTTTTTTTACTTCCTCATTCTGCAGTCAGTGGTTTGAGAAAGCTTGCATGAATTTAAGGAAAGGGGAATAAGGTTAAAGAAGAATACTCTGCCTTGTTCTAAGGCTCCGAAATGCAGTTGGCTCGAAACAAATACCACTGCTGAGGCCAGCCAGCAAAAGTGCCACCCGCCCCATGCCCAGACCTACTTGCAAGACAAATGGGCCCATTGTTTCTGCTTGTGTAAACAGCACCCATCCTGGGAGGTCAGGGCTACATGAGGCAAGGAGATTCTAGATCAAATGCATGCAGAAGATTTTGGAGATAAGGACAGTAATGATAAGACTCATGTACTCTCTGACCACGTTTTGGAGGTACAGTAAAACCGCAAAGCACTGAGCTTGTGTTAGCTCATTCTGGTTGTTCAAAATACATAGAGGAGTTAACTTTCTACCAGCAGGCTTCGTGCCAGGTGTGGTATCATTTTTCCCTCCATGGCCAACCTAGAGGTGTAATGCTGCCCTGAGCTTTCTATCATTTCCTGTAGCAAATTCTCCAGAGAGGTGGCTGTGTACCTGTGCCTGACACAAGGCACGTGCACTGCAGGTGAGCCATAGCACATGGTGAAACTGGCAAACTGAGAGATGTATCTGAAGCTGGGTTTGTCTGGGTGACACCTTCACAGCCCTTCAGGAGTTGGAGAGTACCTGGGCCTAGCATGAGGATGAAGATAAGCTGTGCAGTGGCGTATAGATCTTTACTTTTCAGTGCTTTTCAGAGGAAATGGTTTTAAGTTGAGGGAAGGAAGACTTAGGTTGGATGTCAGGGGGAAGTTCTTTACAGGGAGAGTGGTGAGGTGCTGGAACAGCTGCCCAGAGAGGCTGTGGATGCCCCGTCCCTGGAGGTGTTCAAGGCCAGGTTGGATGGGAGCCTGGACAGCCTGGGCTGGTATTAAATGTGGAGGTTGGTGACCCTACATGTGGCAGGGGGGTTCGAGATTCATGATCCAGTTCTGTGGCCATTCTGTGATTCTGTGATTCTGTGCTATAAATGTGGTGATTTCTATTTCCCCTTTAAATACTACAGCTGCTGTAGATACAAGGGCTAATTCAGTAGCCAGCAGTCTTATCAGATACTATAGAAGAGCACAACCGAGCTGGCAGTCTTTGCTTTGGCTGTCACTGGCATTAGGCTAAAACAATAGTTTTAGCAAATTCCCAAATTACTCATGTTTCCAATAAAAAAATGAAAAGCTCTTCCTGTTGTATGTTATAACACTGACTGCTGTTCCGGCTGCACACAGAAAATCAGGTCTTGTGCTGTTCTTGAATTACATGCACAGCTTCCACTGCACAGTGCCCCTCATGGTTAGCTGTCATGGAATTGGAGCAGAACTGTGCTGAACAGCTGTCACCTTAAGATACCATCTAATCTCACAGCGTTTTGGAAGGTCAGTTTCTCCCACTTAGGAGGAAGACCTCTGTTTATTTTCCTGCAACTTGTGCAGTGTGAGGTCATCCTTCTGTTGTGTCAGCTATAAATAGCACTTTACCAGGGACCATTACTGGCTTTTACATTGCAGGCAATGAAAAACAACTTACAGTCTTCATTGTTGTGTTGGTTGCTTGGCATCTTAGCATGAGAGCCTGCAGACAGCAGTTGCTGCTGGAGATCAGTGTGAGATTGAGACTCTTGAAAGCAAGGTAAAGTGAGCTTGTTTAGTTCTGATTTGGCAAAGAGACTTAAGGACCTGCTTCCCTATTATTTTGATGTTGGATTTATCCGACACAAGGCTTCCCACACTGGCTGCTTCCTTGTAGTACCAAGGCAGCATTAGAACTGCATACAAAGTCACTTTTTTTTTTTTTAAATGTTAGCTTATCCCCATATAGTTTTGATACATCTGCATATTTCATATATCTTTTGCCCACCAGGCACTCAGAGCATGTTTTCAAAATTTTTTCTCATATCCACTATAATATAGAATTATTTCTAAGACATACTCAAACACATTTGATATGGATGAAAGTTGAAATCCTCCTTGCATTGTCCTTTTAATTTCAATGTATAAGGTCACTGCAGCCATATTTTTTCAGAGGTGGGGTTTAGAACCCATTTTGGAGATTTGTGGGTAGGGAAAAAACTGGTATGTAAGAGAACTGTTTTCATTCCACTAATGTTGATTCACTTGGCTCAGAAGAAGAGCTTATTGGTTTGTTTACTTGGAAAGAATGAATATCAACACAGAGAAAAGCAGCTGAGAGCAGGATTTCCAGAAGAAGAATTTTTCTGCTCAGTTTTCTGTTAATTCAAAGCAATATCTTTTAAAATTGATGCAACTCCCAGTCCTGTGATGATCACATTACTTCCCCTTAGGAGTAAACACAGACAAAAGTGTCTGCTTAGTTTCCAAAATAGAGGACCATTGTTGCCTCAGGTGCTCGAATTGCCATTAAAAAAAGCCTCTTATAGCTGTACATACTGAATGTATCAATGCACCTGGGGACTTCCATGCCAACTTTTGAGAAATACTATGAACCCTTCTTCAAAAAGACATGGGAAAACAATTTACTGAACAAGCCTCCCGAAAGTGCTTTTTCAGACAGTCTTTCACCTAGCAGAAGCACTCAGACCTGAAGTGCTTTAACTGGAACAAACTAACCATATTGTGTAGTTTTAAAACCTGTTTTCCCCTTTTTTTCCCCCTTCCTTTCAATCTTGCAAAAATGTGTAACCTTACAGGGCAAGAGTTAACCCTTTCTTATGACCCCGTAGCACTGCAACACCCAAACCTCCTTCTGGAAATCCTTTTGGGCTACTACATTGCAGTGCTACTTTTCAGAATGTACAGAACCTAATGCATTCAGTTTTTTTTCACAGCATCCGACTGAGTCCCAGGTTCCAGGGTCAATTCATGTCCCTCATAGCTTATGAGATTTTAAAATACTCAGCAACACGAGGAGGTTTGTCTGAGAGGAAGGCCAGGGCTGCCAGGCTGACCTGGTTCTATACATCGTCTGCACCATCACCCATTTCAGCTATATGGCTCAATTTTTGCGCCTATAATGGAAAGTGTGTTACTTACATTATGCATAAGTCATCAGATGCTTTTATCAAGAGCTTCAGCTGTTCCAGTTTTCAAGCGTGTCTGTGGGCTCTGTACCTTTAGCGGCTTATTTCTATGTGATGATTTCATAATGCTGAAAATAGATAGAGAAGCAGACTCATATTCCTCAAACTGCCTGATGTGAGAAAATCACGTTGAGCAGAAGGTTGCTGAGACCTGGAGAAGTACCACTTAGCTTATAGCTTTCCAAGATGAAAGGAATTAGCTATCAGCAGCAGAAATTTACACTCTGCTTGCCTTCGGAGCGTTTTGCAGGGGGCAGCGCTGATCCCTGTCAGTAGACAGGATGCTAAGAAGAAATTACATTTCTGTAATCACAAATCACAGCAAAATTAGTTTCTAGGTGGTTAAGGCAGTGGTGCCTAAATCCCAACTTCAAACATACTTTTATACCAAGTAAGACAGCAGATGAAGGAATTGAGCGACTTAGGGAATAATAAACTGAAGGGAGATTCTGCAAAGGAGAAAGGTATAAGAACATGCCATTGAAATACCTCAGTGCAGTTCAGGTGTCTGAGGGTGAGGTGGAGTCGCTGTCTGTGTAGGTTACCTAGAGTGAATTGCCACATTTTGAGTGGAAGACTGCATTTCCTACCCAGACTGAGACAGCTGCAAAAACGACTTCAGTTTTGTAATAAGGATTGCATGTGATTATTAAAAAATGAACACCCTGTTGAGTTGTATTTTCACAATGGGAAAATATTGGTTTGGTTTGTTGGAAGACTGTGTGGGTCAAAATCAGCTGTTTTTTTGGTCACCATTCAGAACAGACACCGCTGGGGATGGCCAAGCCAAAGGAGTTTTTGTAGGTGGGCAGTTGTCTGTTACCAGTATAATGACTGTTTAATGTTAAAAAGAAGTAATGCAGCCAGTACAGTACTACAATTCTCCACTTTTTCATTATAATTTAATTACTATAGAAAAAAAAATCTGGTCTTGGACTTCAGCTTGCTCAGCGGGATGACAGAGACTGAGATATATACAGGCAAAATCAATGCGGTATTTTTTCCCCGATGTTTTGAGCTTCCTGTTCATTTGCATATGACATTACAGAGAATTGATGTTAAATACTGCCAAGCTACAAGTGTAACAAATCTGCAGCTACGTTCCAGGAAGGTGGCCAGGAATCAGGCCCTGGAATGCTTACTCTCTGCAGACTGTCTGGCAAAATTGGAGTGCACACCCTTATCCAGAATAATGTTAGGGTGTCATTCATGCTTAGCATAATCTTCTTTGGAAATGAGAATACCTTGTGACATTCTTCAGCAGCCTCTATGGACAAATAAAAGCTTTAATGGAGCCTTCACAGTAGAACATTGGCAACCAAGGAGGACCCTGAGGACTGGGTTGTATAAATTAGGCAGAACTTGGGACATTTTCAGAGCTCCATGAGGGATGAGGAAGAGATCTTTCATCTGCCCGAGTTCCTGGGGCTCTGAGGAAAAACCACACTGCACAGCACTTAGCCCAGGGAACAAGTGTTGTGTTTTGAGGCTGTATGTGTGCATTAAATAGTCTGGCCTCCTTCCGTTGAATACGTTCCTCTGAATTGGATGCTAGTTGGTGACAGCTTTTAATGTGTCAGCAGGAGATTCATTATGATAAACATGTAAATTGTGTATCGTCCCAATAGGCTGTGTAGATCCAGCAAGGTGCATGTGATTAAAAGTATATTATTAAGGGCCTCCAATAGTAATGAGCACTCTGCAATGTACCACACTAAGTCACTGAGTGCTGTACTGCCAGTGACTGGATGTGATTTTAACCAGATCCTCTATGACCTGAATGGAAAGCCCCATATGGTTTTGTGTCAATGCCTTTTGCTTCATGATAGATCTGGTTTTGTTTCCTACTCTCTCTTTTTTTTTCTTTTTTTTTGAATTTTAAATCAAACTTAAAATGACACCCTAACTTAAGATGAATATACCTTGCAGTACATGCCCCGTGACTATGTCTTGTCCCATCTATTGGCTTTTAATGTATCTTCTGCACCTGGATGCTGAAAGGGGTGTGGGAATGGGCAGAACAGACAATGCATGCCAAAGAATAATTGTGGTGATAAGGATTTTCAGCATCTTGGAGAAAGAATCCTTTCCCTCGCAGTTCTCCAACCACTTTTGGCTTTCATGTTAGCCTCTCATTCTCTGTGTGTACAAACATGCATACACACAGGTATGTGTGCATATTAAGCACGTTGTTCTGTGTAAAGAGGGAGGTTCTTTCTGTCAGCATAGCAAGAAGAGCTCAGAAGCGCTATGTCAACTTACATAAGCTATTAAGCTATCCACAGCTGACGTCTTTGAGGTCATCTTCTGTAGCCAGAATAAATTTCTCTTTAGCAGTACAGATGGATACTAGGAAAGCTAGCAGATGCGTTGTAGCTAATCAGACAGAGGCTCAGCAGGGTAACTAAAATCTCTGTTAGAATTCATATCCCTTTGCGGAGTTTAATTAAAGAGCTTTCTGTGCATCCTTTTGTTTTATCTGCTGCCAGTGTTTTGTCTCCTATTGCGGCAGTTCCTTCAAATAACCATCGATTTGCTGTGATAATCTAATGAGAAGAACAAGCAGCACTATTTAATTATAGGAAAATGATAATGAGCCCTGGCTGCTGAAGAGTTAAGGAGCTGCTGCTGGCCACTGGAACACAAAAGAGTCAGTGCCAAGGGGCCCCTGGAAGTCTGTGGCACTTCAGACTTCATTGCTGAGCAGTGGTAGCTGGCTGCATCAAGCAGCAGGCCAGCAGAGCTCCCTTCAGGGAGAGATAACTGCAGGACTGAGCAGCCCCCTCAGAGCAGAAAGCAGAACAGACACCGGCAGATTTCTGTTTCACACCCCAGGAAAAATACGAGGCGATCAAAAGCAAGATCTGTTGTCCTATAGAAGCTCAATGCCTTTCACAGAGTGCTCCATCTCCATTCCTCAGCCTCATAGTAGAACTAGCAGTTGGGGCACAACCAGGTGTCACCGGTGTCATTTTGCTGGAGGAGGTGGCATGAAGACTTGGGGAAACAGGGCCTTGGCTGCAGGGGAAACATGAGCCAAGGTGCATGTAAATCAGGTACTCCTCTGCTCTATCCAAGAATAATGTGGATTCAGGTTAATCAAGAGAAAACACCTGAATGAGGTAAAAGCTTTACATATCCAGACTCCTGGTTTTTTTTTGGTTTTTTGGTTTTCTTTTCCTTTTGTTCTGAACCAAGAATTAAGCAAAATCTTGACTGACTTTTATTTTGCATCCAAGCATTTGATCATTTAAGTTGCTTTCCTTTTTATGTTTTCTCTAGCTAGGATCGTGTAAGTAAGCATGGAGTGAGGAACAGTTGAGGAGAGACTACTGGAAGATCTGTCAACACTTTATGGGCTGGTTCAGCTCACTTTCATGACCAGTGGGACAGGGGACTCACAGACCCACACCCTGTGAAAGGGAAAAAGGAGAAAGGCTAGGGAGATGGACCTAAAAACAGAACAGCAGCAATGATCTGAGGAGGAACAAACTAATTTACTACGTAAGATAGTAAATGCAAGATAACACAATTTAATACAATATACTTGGAATTGAAGATAATAAATCACAATACAATATAATGCAATATAGAATCATAGAATGGCCTGGCTTGAAAAGGACCACAATGATCATCTAGTTTCAAGCTATGTGCAGGGTCGCCAACTACTAGACCAGCCTGACCAGAGCCAGGGATGGGGCATTCGCAACATCCTTGGGCAACCTGTTCCAATGTGTTACCACCCTCTGAGTGAAAAACCTCTTCCTAATGTCTAACCTAAACCTCTCCTGTCTTAGTTTCATTCCCCTTATCCTATCACTATCGAAAAAGGGAAGGCCTCATTATTTGCAAATGGTTTTTATCTTTCCCTCTGAGCGGAAAATGATAATAGAACAGCAAGCAGTCCTCTGGGAGATGTAGTTCTGCTTCTATTCTGGGACAGCTTCCCAGAACTATCCATGGTCCATGGAACTGGAAAATTAACTCTTTAACTCCCAGTGCACTATATGATGCTATGATGTGGAATACCAATAACAAAAAATCATAACACCATGACAAGACCTTATAGCAGAAAACCAAGTCCCCAGAATTCAGCTTAATATTAAGGTGACAGACTGTCATGTGCATGGCATCCTGATTAATCACAGTATTAACTAGCTTCCGGGGCATAAAGTGCCTGCAGTTCTCTGCAAACCCAGTCTGCAGATGCAGAGCCACTTGTCTGGATAGAATATGATGGAGCTGTACCAGGTTTGACAACACATCCAGAACTGATGATGTCTCTGAAAGCAATGAGATGTGGCAGGACTTACATTTGCACTCTCAGCACATAGCTTGACTGCACCTCTGTGGGGGGCAGGCATGGGAAGGCAAGAGCATTAGCACAGCTGAGGTAACTCAGAGCAAAACCTGTGACAGTCCGTGTCCTTAGAGGTCTGGCGTAGAGCCACAGAATCACAGAATGGTCTTTGGGCCTTTCTCTGGAAACTCAGGCTACTTGTTTTTACAGGAGTACCCCCCACTAGACAAAATTGTCCAAAGCCCCATCCAACCTGGCCTTAAACACCTCCACAGATGGGGCATCTGCAGCTTTTCTGGGCAGTTCGTTCAGTGCCTTGCACTTTAGTCCCTCTGACTAAAATGAACGCACCTGACAGATGCAAACTGTCCCTGGCAGTGCTCTACCACTGATACCCAGAGTATGTGGTTGGCTGCATGTGACCAAGACTGTCGTGGGAAAGGCAGCATGGAGTTGGTATGAAATGCAGCTTTGCTGTTGTTGAAACATTCTTCCTACAGTACACCATGCTGTGTGTTAGCTTTCCAGCAGGCAGAAAGGTTAAAGTAAACTTACACTATGAGTATTTCTCATAGATGTAAGACTACAATTCTGCTGAAAGCCTTACAGACCCTGTCTGCTTTGACCAGATCCGTAATTTTTTTTCTTTTTTTTTTATGCATGCAATTCTGCAAGTATTTTTTGTGAAGTGAAAAGATGTGGTGCCATCTTCCTTTCTCTGTTTACTTATTCTCCGCATCCTCCTCTACATCTCATACTACCCATAACAGGGTTATTGGCCCGCTCTAATTTATGATACCTCCAAGTGTCACTGTATCTCTACTCTATTCTATTTTACAGTATTCATTTCTCTTACTCTTCTTCTTAGCACCCTCTTTCATTTGATTCTTTGTAGTCACAAATAAACTTGCCAGTCTTCCACATGTTTGAAATACGAACTGAATAAACTTAGGTATCCCAGCTATTATCTCTTCTCCTTTCTCTTAATTTATGTTTAAATTGAAATACAAACTAATTAAATATGTGGAATTCCTCCTCTCCGTTTTCATTGTAGACAATGCTCAATACATCAATTTCATTTAATTTGTTCCTAGCCCCATCTCAGAGAACGATTTTATATTTGTGGGCTGAGAAACCACAAGCCCTTTGGCACTGGCTCTTTTGTGTTTCAATGGCCAGGAGCAGCAACTCCTTCACAATTAAAGCACACTATAATGCTTACATGAAGAGTACCACACACCTTCCTCCATAGTAAAGACGTGAATCTGAGCTCCTCCACTTTTAGCCTCACTCTTTTTCACATCCCCTTCCATTTATAACCCAGACTCAACTTCATTCTGTATACTGTCTACATAATACATCCTTTTCTCCCTACTCAGTCAACTACAGCTTCACTGTTGTAACTTCAGCTGTTATTGTGTTATGGATCAGTCACTGTACCCATCCTGTCATAAATCTGACAGATGTGCCCCACCAACTGCCAGTGCTTCTGCAAAGAATATTCGCCCTGCGTTTGACTCAAACCATGCCTCCTGTTCTTTGGGCCTTCCTCCAGAACCTTAGGCTACTTGTTTTTACATTAAGGCTTCTCTTGGCCTATCTCCTACCTACCTGTTCTCACTGCCTCAGAATTTCAATTTTGATAATGGACTGTGCTGGCCTCCTCTGAGCACTTGCTCCATTTTTAAATGCTCCTCATAACTGGAAGGAGTGTCTTGCGAAGTTCTGTAAAGTAACTTCTTTTGGTACTTAGAATCTCTTCATACAACTGTTCCTTTCCACGCTGTCTATTAAAAGGCTTTGTGTAAGGATGATGTGTTGGCTGGCACCACCTCATTTCACTGTGACTTGGCCATGCTGCCCCATACTGACCCAACATGCTCAGGTCATGAATGCTGTGGGACTGGGACTTTCACACTGTTCAGCTCAAGAGCAGCACATAGCACAAGGCAAGTGATGTTCATGAAAGGGACTTCCACACAGTAACAAATGCTTATGAAGCATAAGTACAGCTGTGCAGGCAAAGAGTTATGTGGTACTAACACAGTAAAACTGTCACCCTACCCATAGTGAAATAAAAAATCCAGAAGAAAAGCAGAGTGGCTGGTATCTTTACACCGTAAAAGAGATTGCATCTTCTTTTGCTCCTACGACACAGCTTTAGTAGTTTTAGTAACATCACCTTCCTCTAACTAGGCTGTGTTTTGGGAGAGGTGTCTGTGAGCACAGCAGTTGGCCTCACAGCGGGACTGCTGGAAAGGGTGCTGTGAGCTCTTCATCTATTTCAGCACAGAATCAACAGCTTATCTCAAGCTACTTTACAGACGATTGACGCTGGCAGTGCAGGGTTTGCACTGATGCGTCACAGGGTCAGATGCAGGGGTGCTCTCAGAGCAGTAAATCCAGGCAGTGGAGTGGTGGCAAACAGCCAAGGGGCAGAAGAGGAGGGACAGAAGGAGAGGTAGAAGGGTGGAAGACGAGGAGGTAGAATGTGTAGCTGCCACAACTGCCTGCGGAGTGACGACACATCATGGCACCTTCTGCAGAGATTCAGGAAAATGTGCGAGCTGAAATCCTTTATCACCCATGGAGTTTGACTGGCGAGGCACTGAAAAGAACTTCAGAGAAATTTACATCGAAGCTGTCTCAGGCTTTATTTTTCCTTGGTTTTGATAGAAGGCATTACCTCAGGCAAACCGGCAACGCTTTTGATGAACAAACCTTTTGGTGGAACAAGAAGGTTTCCAGATTCTAATGAACGGCCTCCCACTCTCCACCAAGCCTAGTGTTCATTTACATGGTTTTCTTGCGAACATTTCACACAGCTTTGAAAATCACATGCTCCCTTACAGGAAATGTTTTTTCTCTGTTGCACATCTTTTGTGGCTGACTGCCAGGAGCTCCTGCTCCGACTCCCAGCTGTGCTTCTGTGACTGGCTTTTGTGACCATGGAAAGTCATTTCATCCTTCTGCCTCCTCTGTTTTCTTCTTTGTGAAATATGTATAAATAAGTTAAAGATCAGAGCCTGTATACCCAGGCAGAAGTATGATAGCAAAAGATGAGGCTTCTTTAGTATCCTAAACAACCTCGGAGAAAGAGAACAGATAAACTATTCTTTTTTCCTCTGATGAAATTATTGTTTCTTTCAAGGTGAAAACCATTAAATATTTCAATCTAAGTTGGAACTGACATAAACTATTAAGTATTAAGTATTAAGTTTTGTTAAATGGGGGAGGAGATAAAGCTCTTCCAAGGAATATGGAAGGAAAACAGCTTCTTGTTCTGGAAAACATATTTTACTGGTATGCATCCTTTCATACTGTCTTCAGGCATTCTAATGTAACAGGGTTGCAAAAGCAATCTCTGTTCACTGCATTTTGACTTTGACAATGAGGTAATTACTAATGTGGTAATTTTATGTGGGCAGATGCGTGAAAACTCAGAAAGACACCCTGCTTTACACTTATGCAACTGTAAATGACTGTTGCAGTTATAAATACTGAAAAATAGGGAGGAGGGGGGGGCAGGCAAAGAGAAGAGCAGCAGCAGACTCCCTATCCAGCTCTCCAGTGCACCACTTGGCCTGAAACTGTGGTCCGTGGTTCAATATTTTAAACCAGATTTCTGAAAATAATGGTTAAATAAAGCTACCTTCTTTTTTTCTCTTAAGATTGACTTTCATACTTTTTAAATAATCATTCTCATTCCTGACTCATCCTGTAGTCAGGAAAACATTGAATAAGTTTGTGATAGCGACTTCCCCATGCTATAATAGCCTATTGAAGTGGCATCATTTCATTTCATTCATCTCCATTTTGGAATGGAGACCTCGTGTGGATGATGACAAGGTTTCCTACAGAGTGCATTTTTCACCGATTTCTGCAGTAGAAGTCCACATACTTGGTGGATACTTAACAGGCTGAAGCCATTAGAATCCTATTAACTCCTTAAAATGAATTTGCATACCCTACCTCCTCATACCCAGGAAGACTAGTGAACAAGTCTTGCTTGCAGGCATGATACTGGCCAGAGATGTCAAAAAATTCTGCATCAACAACCAGCTACTGTTGTTGGGCCATGAAACATTTGCATTGTAGGTTTTCATAAATGTAAAATAAAAAGCACCATCAACCTGAGAACAGTCTGCTTGCTAACTTCTAAATCGGTCAGGATCATAGTTAAGGCAGCCTACAAAAAAAACCAACACACACACACAAAAAAAACCCCAAGAGACTAACCTCTAGTCTGTATTTACACCTATCTGTGAGCAGTTTGGGTGTTCTGTTTTGCTTGTCTTTTCAACTACTGAAACCTGGTTAAAACAAATAGAAGCAGAAAAATCCTTAAACAAGAAAACAGAATTTAGACAATTTGGTAAATATTTTTTAAAACAAAAAGTGAAGAAGAATGAGGAGATTCTCTCTGTGATGTATTTTACATAAGGGAGGCTGTTATGGCACCTGAATAAGCAAGTTTAAGGTTGGCCTCAAAAGGGCCTTAAAGGTAAGTGGGCTTACCCCTTAAAGGGTAAGTGGGCTTTGTTAACAGCACTCAGGAACTTCTGTGTTGTCTCAAATGACAGTACTATGGGTATTTGTAGAGACAGAGAAGTGCCATAACGTGGGATGAGCTTGGGGGTTTTCCTAGCCTGGATAAAAAAAGAAGAAATCTTAATTCCTTGCTCTACAAGGGGTGTTAGAGGAGCTGCGTGCTGTGGTTATTCACCTCTATAACTGCATATTTTCTTGCAAGCTTGTGTGACTTCAGAATATTTTCACAAAGTCACACTATGTATCACCTAAATGTAAGAGGATCTTAGCTTATGTTTTCATGAAGCCAATTTATTTGCCTTGTGGTTGCCAAGCAATGTTTGGAAACTTTGCATAAGAGTTCATTCCTTTTTCTAAAACTGAATTAACAAAACAAGCAAACAAAAACAGTCTCACAATGTAATTACCTTTTGCATTTATTATAGTCTTACAGTTTTTAGAGATGACTCATGATATCTGAGTGTTGGGGGTTGGCAACTCTGCTAGATGAGGTGTTAAATGACTTCAAGATCTCCTCTAGTCATCAGCTTTATTTAAATAAAAAAATAATAAAAAAAAATCAGTGAAGATATGATATACATAACCATAAAGTAAAGCTCATGTGAAGCTCGTGCTAGATGCTCAAAATGATCTATTGTCTCCCTGAAGTAATTCTGACCTGAGAGTGGATATGTTAATAGCCACTCATACACTGACTTCAAAGATCCAGGAAAAAATATGATTGATCATCTCTTTCAGGATGATGCTATACTACTGGAATGTCTTCCATTACTTTGTGCTGCAGCATATTACTTGCAAGTGATAGCATTTAAATAGTGTTGCTTAAATAGCACAGCCCATTGCCATCTGCTTTGGATATTTATTCTAAAAATTCTAAGGAAGGGCAGAAGTATATTAAGATAAACATTGCCTTCTTGAGCAGGTCTTATCAACTCTTCTTCTACTCGCTCCCCAGAGAACAAAAATAATTTATATTTCTGTTTTATGCATGATATTGTGATATTTTCTCTTGCTATTTGACTATTTCTACCTTCATGTGGTAAGCTCATGGCACAGTGAAGGAGGATGTTTAAAATTAGGTGCAGAATTATAAATCTTTGATAAAATACAGATATAATCTGTACATTATATAATCTGTATTTAAAATCACTCAAAATCAAGAAATCGCGTTCACAAATTACAAGCCAGCAGCACAGTTTCATGCCATCAGAGCCCTGTGCTAACAAAATATATTGGATTTGGAACCTTGTACTTAGGTCCCACAGCCCTATGAACACAATCTAATCTAAGACCACCATATAAACTGCAAGGTAAAGTAAATATTACTAGTTGTAATTGGGACATTTTCAGCTAAGTCAGTTTTGCAGGTACCTGAGTCACGTGCGATGTGTTCTGAGACACAGAGGAGTTAGAAGGTGTAGGAAGAACTGCCTTCCTGCTGCACTGTGCTTTAGAGGTATGTGCAGTGTCCTCAGCTAATAAGCTGAAGGATACTTCTTTTAAATAAGTTCTAGTTATCATAAACTACATATGATAAAAAATGTGTAAATGAACAATATATTCTAATAAAAAATGTAAAAGGTTAGAAGCTGGGCCACCAGTTCATCACAAATGTCATGGAAACAGCATCAGCTTTAGTAACAACGATGAGATCATAGAAAAGGGCTTTAAAAACAACATGGAATGATTCTGTGAATTTCTTGCCTGCTGTGCTCAGTATTTTTAATGTGAAATTACTAATTAATAATACAAATCTCAGTTGCACTGTCAGATTTCACAAAAAGGGTCCCAGAATGAGGGGTAGAGCAAATGCCTTACTTTACACCGGGAAGGTGGAGTTGTGCTGTATTTTTTTTGTTAGCGTTTAAGGCCAAGTTTGACCTTCTACGTAACACAGACCAGAAAATTTGACTTAGTGATTCCTGGCCTTAGGCTGGATTTCAGAAGTGAAGTTTTTTTCTTTTTCTCCTTCTTTTTCTCCTTCTTTTTCTCCTTCTTTTTCTCCTTCTTTTTCTCCTTCTTTTTCTCCTCTCCTCTCCTCTCCTCTCCTCTCCTCTCCTCTCCTC
>JAPSGF010000098.1:818459-936936 GCA_035772895.1 Perdix hodgsoniae | reverse complement strand
CTCTCCTCTCCTCTCCTCTCCTCTCCTCTCCTCTCCTCTCCTCTCTTTTTTTTCTTTTGATCCTGTAGCATATTCTATGGCCTGAGTCTATCTCTTCGTTAGAGTGACAAGATTGTAATTTTAGGTTGTTTTGTTTTCAGAATATGCATAGCTAGAAGCATACAGGTGTGTGTGCAGGAACATTTAAATCAGTTTGCATTTGAAAGAAAAATTGGCACCACAATAGATAAGATCTAAGATTCAAAAGAAGAAAAAAAAAATAATTAAAAAAAATATATATACATATATTTAGGCTCACAGGAAAATTGAGAGGGAAAAGATGGCAGAAGGTTGCAGGACTTTCACATGCAACTCATTATGGACCTTTCTGGTAAAGTGTTTATACTTCATATTAAGTCTGTATAGGGAAAAATGAGAGGCCTGCAGAGAGAAACAGCTTGTCTCACCCTGAAGAAATTACCAAACATGCAGTGTAGGACACAAACTCATTTTAAAAAGATGGATCCAATCCAGGCACTTGGACTTTGCAAGGAGGTTGAAAACTTTCTCACTTCTCCTACTGTGGGAAAAGACTGGGTAGAAACACGTGTGCTGAGGAGTAAGTGTTGGGCTTCCTGCTTTGCCATTCATTGCTGGATTAGAGCTTTGAGGTTTGAAAAGGTTTTACTTTGAAAAGTTTTTAGTGAAATCTCCACTGAGATTGTTTTCCTTCACCTTATCTGAGGTATAAAAAAGAGACGCAATCACTGTACTTATTCTAAGAAGTCTGAGAAACATGATAGAGTTCTGTGAGAACTTCAACACTTGTTTGTGCCGGTGAAGGACCTCAGAGAAACTATTTATGTTAATTGATCTAATTGGTTAACTGGAAGTTGACCTGCCAGCTTACTTGAACAGAAAACCGCAATAAACATACCTTGTTTTGGATAGATAAATACTTAAGAAGTAAGAATATATCAACATGATTTTTTTCTTGAGATAGCTATCCTCTTCTTCACAGCTCCTGTGATAACCATGATCAGTCCAAATGACCTCCCAACGGGCCATTTTATTGATCCTTCCCAGCAGGAATTTCAGTCTAATAAGCAGGTCAGGATCCAGTTGGTCAGATTCCCATTTGAATGCATGACAGGGGAATTTCAGCATTAACATGAAAAGGATTCTTTTTCTTGTTTGAGTTATGTCTAGAGGGCAGGTGCAGCAGTTAAAAAAAGAAAAGAGAAATAACAGTGGGAAGGATAGAAAGGAAAATAAAGTATTAAAATTTACTCTTCTGAGTGACAGCAGAGTGGAGACTCCATAGTTTCTACTATGCCATTTCCCATCTACAATGAGTTGTCTTGCTGCACAGAGTCCCAGAATATGTTGTAGCCCCTTTAAGTTGTGATCTCCTACTTATCATCATACTGCTATCTCTTTGGAGCAGAAGAGAGGATGTGTTGGTACATTCTGCCCTCCAGAGAAACAGAGATGACCCAGGGGGAAAAACCAAACTTGCTCTAATGATTCCTGCTTCTTCCTTTTTCTCCAAGTGCCATGTCCTGGGAAGGAAGTTCATAAAAATTTCCCAGTGCTCCTCTGGCACTAGGACACAAAATTTAATCTAGTTTTACTAATTCACACATAGGCTTTTGATGAATAGAAAATGAAGGGGTGTGTCATTTTGTCCAGTGAAGTTGGAGGTGATGAACTGAAACCAGCAATTATATTGCAGAAAAAATAGCAAACTGGACTAAAACCAAGTTTGTATTGGTGAATTATTAGCCCACTGTTCACTGTGATGTCTCATTTCAATCCTAATGAGGTGGAACTTGATGAAATAATTACCTTGAAATATAGGATTCTGTCTTCCCACAACAAAAGCTTTATAGTATGGTATCATCTCACCAAGCCCCTCCCTTTTCATAATAGTTATTAGCTTTCTTTCAAAGGGGATGCTCTTATTTACTAATTTAATTAAAATGGCACAGTCATTGGAGACAGGTAGTACCTATCAGGATGTATCTAGAGATGGCAACCATCTACAGATAGTTCATAATGTGGTAGAAAAGAATTGCAAAAAAATGTCACAGTGATGTCTTATTGACAAATCTAGTTCAAAATTAGTACCACTATGTGTACTGTGATTCAAAAAAAGATGAAATTAACTATTACTGGAATATTCTTTTGCATCATAAATTTCACTGGGGCACGGAGCTAGATGATTTCCAAAAGGTGGATTGTTTTTCTTTTTTCTTCATTGCAATCTTCAGATGAGGAGCTTATTTTTCTTTGGTGAAAGCTTCTTGGTTTTCAAATTGAATTGAGACAACACAAATTACATGGGGACGTCAAAGGGCTCAATTTGTATGTATTTTAATCTGAAGGAATGCCAAGATTGAAGGAACTGTAGAAGAACTGTGTTTTAAACAATAAAGACTTCTTGAAGGAATTGGAAGTTGTGATGGCATGTTACGGAACTAAGAAGTAACAAGGAAAAGAAGACAAAATATATTAGCAGTTAAGACAAATTTAGCAAGTCAAGAAGGGAATTATTAAAAATAAACAAGCAAACAAACAAAAACCTCTTTACAATGGTTACACATATTTCTTCCACTCATTCACATTTCACACTGTTAATAATATTGATGGATAGTGATAGCTTGTTTGTCTTGTAAAATTCTTGCTTTACTCGTGTAATGGGCTGAATTTTTTTATTGCATGACTAGGCTCAGACCATCCTCCCCCACTCCCCTCCCCCCATGGAAAGCCATGAGAAAAGTGAAAAGGAGTTGCAGCTTGATGGAAATATGAATAAATTATTTTATTAAAAATGGAAAGGAAATGAGATAATACAATATGAAAGGAATCAAGGCTAATGAATCAAACAGATGGCAAAGAGCATCTCCTAATCAGGTGCTACAAGCTCAGAGGTACAGAGCAAAAGAAGACGTGAGGACATCACTTTATGTCTCCCTCCTGGAAACCACATGGGAAGAACTGGAGCATTTTGAGAACTGTAGTCCTCCCTTAACAGCTGTCCCAGTTCCATCTGTTAACTGCATGATATCATGACATGGAAAACCATGACAACTCCTCAGATACTCAGGCAGGTTGCATGCAAAGGTCAAGAAACAGCTCCACAAGGACACCATTGGAGGTGCCATGCAGGGTCAGAGTAACTTGTCTCCAAATCCCTTCTCAGCAGTTTAGCTCAAATCAAGTGCAGTATCCACTCTTATCAATTTAATGCCAGGCATATCTTCGGTTTCAGGATTTTATATTAGATAAGTGTGGGGATTGCAAGATGGATTCAGAGTTTTCTCTCTGCCTTTATCCATCAGTACAGCACCTTAGTAGATGGGGCTGAGTGATGGGAGGAGTGGGCACTATTAGATGCTGAGAGAAAGGTGTAAGGAAGGCAAGTAGGTTAAAGTATTTTAACCCAATATTTCCTCAGATTATGGTGGCTTATGGTTTAGTCACTTTTTATCCAATTGGGTCTTCATGGAAATTCTTTTCACTGAATTTTCTTGTTGGTATTGCGCCATCTGAATTTTAACAGCAAGGAGGTCACAGCAGCCTTCTTGACCCACAGTGTGAAGAAGCACCCCCTTCTCTATTGCCTTTTCTATTGATGCTCCCCTAGTTATTGTTTTGAAAGACAAAGAATAACCACAGAGCTATGGGCCCCCTCAAGGGAGTCGTTTCGGGAGTCAGTGTGGGAGTGAGGGACACGAAGGCCAATTTCAAACACAGCATTCAACCCTTGGGGGCATATCCCACTATCAGCAGGATTATACTGGTCCTTTCTCTCCAGGGAGTGCTCAGCAGCAGCAGCAGACTTCTAGCCAGCAGCAGCAGGTACAACAGCTAAGACAGCAGATCTATCAGTCTCATCAGCCTTTACCCCAGGCATCCAGCCAGTCTGCTTCTAGCACCTCGCACTTGCAGCCAATGCAGCGTCCATTCACCCTGCCTTCCTCTGCCTCAGCTTAGTCCTACACCATCTATGATGCCAAGTCCCAGTGCTCATGCAGGGGGATTCAACGGGTTTGGGTTGGAAGGACTGCAGGAGAAAAGGCTCACAGATCCAGGGCTGAATAGACTGAGTGCCCTAAGTTCTCAAGTGGCCAATCTGCCCAACATAGTCCAACACGTTGCACTCAGATGCCTTGACACCCCCTGGCAGAGTCCCTCGATGGTGGCTGTTCCAGTAGTTCAGAGGATCATGGGGAAAGGGTGAGACAGCTGAGTGGCCAGAGCACAAGCTCAGACACTACCTACAAGGGTGGTAACTTAGAAAGATCCAACTTCTCACCAGCACAAGGCTCTCAGAGCCCTCAAAACTCAGCACCAGCCCTGCAGCTAGGGAAGACGTGTCCTCCCCTGATGGGAAGGAAGCTGTGGTGGCAATAGAAAATGCTACAAAAGTGAATGAAAAGGCAGTTGGAATGATTGTCTCCCAGGAAGATATGGCAGGTAGAGTAATCCAAATCTCCCTTCCTTTAGTTTAAAATCATTCTGTCTTGTCCTATCACTATCCACCTGTATAAAATGTTGATTTACCTTATGCTTATAAACACCCTTTGAATACTGGAATGCCACAATGAGGTCTCCCTGCAGCCTTCTCTTTTCCAGGCTGAATAAGTCCAATTCCTTCAGGCTGTCTTCATAGGAGAGATGCTCCAGCCCTTGAATCATCTTCGTGGCCTTCCTCTAGACCCTCTTCAAAACCTCCATCTGTTTCCTGTGTTGGGGACCCCAAACTTGGAACCAGTACTCCAGCTGGGGCCTCACAAAGGCTGAATAACTTTCTTTGTGGGCAACTTTTAAAAATTTATGCCATGCCTCTTGAACAAGTTGTAAGTTATGTGTACAAGTTGTAAATTTCAGTGTGATTAACACACAGTACAGGTGGGGAGTGAGTGAATGATTGTGTGGTGCTCAACCACCTACAGAATTAAACCAAAACATTCCTTTTCGCACCCAATGTGGGGCTCAGAAGACTGAGATAACAGCATATCTGATGAGACCATGCTAATGCAGGGTGATAATTGCTGGTCACAGTGTTAATTTTTTGCCTATTTACTGAACTGGAAAGATAACAAAAGACCAATGATGGATGAAATGGTTAACCATACATATGACAGTACGAATATAGGCTCTCTTCCTCTCTATGGGCCTGTGTCTCAGCTGTAAAGAGGCAGGTTCAACAGCTGTTCTACCTATACAGACCAGCATTTCATCCATTAGGAAGAAACGTTCCTTGCTCAAGAGAGAAGATATAGTATGTACACACTTTGTTATTTCAACATAGGGCATCCAGTCCCCTCCAGAGGCCCTAGTCTCAGGGGATTTTGGCTCCCTTGTCATTCCATCAGACTGGCAATCATCCCCAAGTCTTTTTCCACCAATGGCTCAGTCTTGACTGCCCAGACCACCTGAGGAGGTTATGATTTTTTAATGGGATGATGAAATTCTCTACATTGCATGTTTCTCACTGAATCCTTTCTATGATTCTAATTCCTTCCCTTTTCAGTGAGGACTGAAATCTTTGTTTGTCAGTTAGTTGTCTCCGTAATTGTAATAGGACCTGATTAGGCTGTCAATCTTTTTAAATTGAACTCCTGTCCTAATCAGGTCATTGAACATTTGATTTCTTGAGACTCTGAGGAGTCCAGACCGGATTACTTTTGGGGCCAGTTTCCTAGGTCATGGTCATAGCTAGACTTCCAACCTCTCTACCACCATTTGGACATTGCACCTGGACCATAGGCTCTCTGTCTCCCCCAGATCCACTGCCAATCCAACAGACTGTTGTATTATGTCCTCTGAGACCTCTAGGGGGTTCACTATGGATACTAAAGTACCATACTGGTGTGGTGGATCTTCTTGCAGGCTGAGATCTTGCATTCCTGCTGAAAATTTTATCATATCTGAACTTTCAAAGACATTCTCATAGATTCCCTCTTTCATACTTAATTCTCTAGTTTTGTAAGTCCTCTGTAGATGACCATAAACCTGTATTTAAACGTATATCGTTTTTATTTGTCCATGTTATTCAGCACACAACCATCAGTCACTGAACTAATGAATGATTTTCCTCATATTTTGTACTGTTGTGTATCATCTTTGCCTGAGGGCTGGGTGATGGATAACCATCCATCACTGGTAATGAAATTTTTGAAATTTCTGGTCTGTTTACTACGACACTTTCTGCCAGAATGTCCTGTAACCATGTTGGTGCACTTTCTCTCAGTTTTTGTCTAAAATGCTGCATCAGACCCATAATTTTGGCTACCATGTATAGGCACACTGTTATATGTAGTGTGGTCTAGAGAGCCACTGTTCAGGGGGCACCCCCATCGATCTTGCCTTTTTTTTCATTTTTTGTGTTACTGTCAGTTAGATCTCAAAGAAATCCAGCTCAAGTGGAACCATGAGATCTTATCTTCTAGTTCTTTCATTTACAGAATCTAGTTTATGCAGGTTCCCTTGTTCAGGGTTCCCGGAACTTTCTAAAGAGATGTTTTGGACCTTTTGTAGGGGAATGTTCAGGTTTGGCTTCTTTCCTGTCAGTGTTGCAAACTGTCTTACAAGTTTTTCAGCAAGGTTCGAAAAAATTAACTCAGTAGTAGTTGATTTTCATCAGTGAAAGCTTCTTCAGACATTTAACCAACTTACAGCCATCAAGAGAGGCCATGCTATGTTGGATGTGGCCAAGTGTTGCTCTCCAGTTATCAGTATGTCTTTATTGAGTCCATGAAAATACTCAGACATGCAGGACAGAGATTCATGGATATTTCCACCATTCTGCAAGGGGTCCCATTTTTCAATTATTGAAGCAATCCCATGAGGATCAAAACAAACAGTGGATGTGCCCTGGCATGATTTTATTCAAAGGGATGGTCTTTCCCAATCCAAAGCATCCCATTACATTACATAGAAAAAAAGTCATATTAGTATTTTAAGAATCTTGTGATGGAGTACCTTGGGGTTAGACTCCTTGCAGGCTGGAAACTAATGTGTGGCAAAAGAAGGCAGTGACAGTGCCTTCTACTGTGATAACAGTGATATTGGGGAATAGAAGATGATTAACACAAAAAAGTAGCTCATACTTACGAAAGAAGGTGATGGATCAAGAGGAGAATAATCTCTGTCCACAGAGATACTGCTCACTCGGCATCAAACACATAAATGAAGATGAGGAGGGGTGGACACAGATTCACAGAATCATAGAATCGTAGAACCCATAGAGTAGGAAGAGTTGATTCCAGACTTGCAATTTTTTACTTGAGCCAACATGATAGAGGTGGCCTTGAATGTAAACACAGGCTGACCTGGATTTAATGTATTTTTCTTTGAAATAACCTGCTTCCACACGGATGAACTGTGGTTTCCCTGCTTCTTCCTTCTGTCACCAAGGACACTTTTTAATCTATCGTTTTCAGAATCCTAGAGTCGAGTTGTAAGGGACCTCTGAAGACTGTCTAGTCCAAGTCCCCTGCAACAAACAGGGACACCACAGCCAGACCAGGTTGCCCAGGGCCTTATCCAGCCTCCCCTGGAATGCCTGGAAAGTGGGGACAGGACATCATCCACAACACTCGGTAACCTGTTCCAGTGCCTCAGTACCCTCACTGCAAAAGATTTTTTCATTATACAAAACTTAAACCTGCCCTCCCTGAGCTCGTAGCCATTTTCCCTAGTTCTCTTGCCACAGACCCCACTCAATAGTCTGTTCCCTTCTTTTCTGGAGCTCCCCGTTAGATACTGAAAGACTGTTATCAGGTCACCTTGCAGCCTTCTCTTCTCCTGGCTGAAGAGCCCCAGCTCTCTCAGCCTGTCCTCCTCGTAGGAGAGGTGTTCCATCCCACGGATCACCTTTGTGGCCCTTCTCTGGACACGCTCTGTCGGAATACAAGAATAACTGTTCAGAGCAGAAGGTGTGGGGCAAGATAAAAAGCATGAGAACCAAGGACACCTCTAGAAGAAGAAAGAACGGCTCACGGCTCTGACTGGATAAGTGCCTGTGTGAACGGTGGAAGAGTGTTTTGTAGAATGCTCTGTTGACATGTAAAGGTGGATGGGAAAGTTGTAGGGGTGGATGGGAAAGCTAGAAAAAGAAAACTTGTGAAGGTATAGAAGTGATGTTGGAACTTGTAATAAACAATTTGGGTCATTCGCGTCTGTGCCCGTGCATCAGACGCTGCAAACGGCACCCACTGCGTGGGGCAAATCAAGCCGAGGCTGAGCGAGCTCAGTCTGGCAGTGCTGCTTGTCATGGCATTAACTAGATCAATTTATGCCCGTGACAGAGGGCAGTAAGCCCCTGCCCCTCCACCCCCCCTAGCCCCACAAAACGGGAAGGAAGGAAGCTAGAAAAAAAAAACAGAGGCAACAATCTATGGAGGAAAACTTATTTTACCAAAAATAACTATGATATTGGAATGCAAAATAACACAATATAATACAATCAAATTGAAATTGAGACTAATAAATCAAATAAGATAGGAGAGAGAGAGTTCCTGAGACCGAGTCAAACCTGAAAAGCTTGGAACGGCTTGGAAAGCACCTTCCAGCACCCACTGCCAGGCAGTAAGAGACCGCCCCACCCAGAAGGGTCAGATCCCACGACTTCCATAATGTACAGGGATAGGTACATGGAATTGGAGCATTAACACTTTAGTTCCAGTACACTACATGATGTTTCGATGTGGAATACTGAAAAGCAAAAACATAAAGCCACGACACCACCCAACTAAACTACGGCGAGATTGTTTGGCACGCACCTGCAGCGTTCTGCGGGACAGAAGGGGAGCAGTCGGGAACTGCGGGGAGGTCGCTAGCGAAGGGGCAGCAAGCAAAGCTTGCAGCATTACAGTCAGTTTTAACGTTTCAGAATCAGCCTGTATCCACCTCAGCATTAGTTTCTCAAATGGATAAGCAAAAATGTCCCTGAATTTCCAAAAACTGGTTTCTCTTTTGACAGAGAGCTTTGGGACAAAATTGGAGCAAAACTCCAGGAGGCTTCTATTACTAAAGGAAGAACGGCTGCTAAACTTTGGCAACAAATCATGGAAGGGCTTAAACAAATTCGACAAGGAAGGATTTCTTCTGACTATTCCTGATCTCCCTCCCTCCCATCCCCGCCGCTGCCACCCGGAGCAGAAAGCAGCCCTGGTCCGGATCCGACTCCACCCCTGTCCAGGGAGAAGAGAAATCGCAAACCCCCTCGCCGCTGCCCTCGGATCAGCCCCCGACGCCCACCGCATCGCTCCCTTCCTCCAGCCGGCGTACGTTGCCTGCTGCTGAGTCTGTGCAGCCTGCATGTAAGTTGCTTAAGGACAAGGACGGACCGCAACTGGAGGAAGGAACTTTTAGATCTTGGTCCAGTAGGTCCGGAAGACAAACCGATTATTTTCCCTCCTGATGATAATATGAAGGATGCAGGAAAGGCAAATTCTTCTACAACATACTACGGTACTTTAGAGAAGTGCAGAAAAGAAGCAATATTACGGGGTGATGCTGATACGATGCAAGCCTTTTCTGTGATGTATCATCCAAATCAGCTCCCCCAGTGGGAATCCCTGCCGTACGAGGCAGTAAAGAAGCTAAGAAAGTCAGTGAGAGATTATGGAGTTCAGTCTGCCTTTACATATAAAGTTTTTGTTGCAATTGGTGACAGTTATGTTATGACCCCTCATGATTGGAAAATTCTGTTACCAACAAGCCTGTCTCCCATGCAATTTACCATCTTTATGACTGAATATCGAGAACAGGCTACCATCCAGGCTGTGAATAATTTGAATAACTTAAATCATATTGGCATGGAGGAACTCATGGCGGGGGGGGGGGGGGGCAGGCCCAGGCACAGATGGATAGGCAGTGCTTTGAACAAGAGAACACTGGTGTTGTGTGCTGTCCGACAGATACCTTATACTAGTTTTTGCCTAGTTCCTCATTTACATCAATTAAGCAGGGGACTGCCGAGCCCTACATTAAATTTTATGACGGTTTACAAAATATGCTAGAGAGACAAGTAGAAAATCAAACCACCCGGGATGTTTTGCTTAAGCAAGTAGCAGTAGAAAACGCAAATGCAGACTGTTGAATCCTTAAAGAATGCAGATCAATCCATTACTGACATAATTAAAGCCTGTGAAGTTATTGGCACAGAAAGTCAAAAAATAAACTTGCTATCAGACACGCTGGCAACTTGGCTCAATGCAAGGTCAGCTGAAAGAATGAAATGTTACAAATGTGGGGAACCCAGTCATGTACAGAGGGACTGCAAAAAGCATAAGTGAGCAAACAAAAATGCATGTGCTATTCCAACTTAACCCTGTCCCCAGTGCAGGAGGGCATTACACTGGGCAAGAGAATGCCAATCTAAACTCCCTGTTTCTGCAAAACACTGCAATCTGCCAGGAAACAGGAAGAAGAGTGTGAGACCGCTCGGCATGACAGAAAATACGGGCCCAAATACACTGGCCAGTGCCATGTTAGGAAAGTTGGAGGGGTGGATTGGAAAGTTTGTGAAGCAATGCTCCAACAGGTCCGTGTCCCTCCAGTACTGAGGACTCCACACATGGATGCAGTAGTCCAGGTGAGGCCTCAGCAGCGCACAGTGGAGGGGCAGGATTGCCTCCCTCGACCTGCTGGTCACACATCTTTTGATGCAGCCCAGGGTACGGTTGGCTTCCTGGGCTGTGAGGGCACGTAGCTGGCTCATGTCCAGCCTGCCATCCACCACTACCTGCAGGTCTTTCTCGGCAGGGCTGAGCTCAGTCCTTTCATCCCCCAGCTTGTCTTGGTAGTGAGGGTTGCCTCGATCCAGGTGCAGGACCGTGCACTTGGATTTGTTGAACCTCATGAGGCTCACCTGGGCCCACTGCTCAAGCCTGTCTTGGTCTCCCTGGATGGCATCCAGTCCATCTGGTGTGTCGGATGCACCCCACAGCTTGGTGTCATCAGCAGACTCTCTGAGGATGCACTCCACTCCACTGCCAGCATCACTGAGGAAGATAATAGAGAGCATGTGTCCCAGCACTGACCCCCTGGGGACAGCACTCATCACTGATCTTCTTCCAGACACTGAGGCATTGACCACTGCTCTCTGGACTTGACCCCACAGGCAGTCCTTTGTCCATCAGACAGTGCATTCATCAAATCCATCTATCTCCAATCCAAAGAAAATGATGTTGTGGGGGCGCCGTATCAAAGGCCTTCCTGAACTCGAGACAGACAACATCAGTGGCTCTTCCCTTGTTCGTTGATGCAGTGACACCATTGTAGAAGGCCACTAGTTTGGTGCAGCAGGATTTGCCGTTGGCCAAGCCATGCTGGTTCTCCGGTACCACCTCCCTGCCTTCCATGTGGCTTAGCATAGCTTCCAGGAGGATCTGTCTCACCATCTTTCCCGGCACAGAGGCGAGACTGACAGGCTGGTAGAAACCAGGGTCATCTTTTTTACCCTTCTTAAACATGGGTCTGATGTCACCATTTTTCCCAGTCACCAGGGACTTCACCTGATTGCCACAACTTTTCCAGTACCATAGAGAGCGGCTTGGCAACCACGTCAGCCAATTCCCTTAGGATTCTGGGATGCATTTCATCGGAACCCATAGATTTGTGGACATTTGTGTTCCTCAAGCAGTCACAAACCTGATCCTCAATTACAGTGGGAGGGACAGTGCTTTCCTGATCCCCTCCTACCAAACCAATTGAGGGCTGAGGGCTGCACAGAGAACAGTTATCAGGGAAGACGGAGACAAAAAGAAGTTGTCAAGTACATCAGCCTTCTCCTTCTCCAGGCTTGTGAGTAGCCTGCCTGTGTCACTCGCTAGAGGGGGTACACCCTCCTGGACTTTCCTTTTTGGTTTGGAGTACCTATAGGAGGAGGTTCTATTCTATTCCTTCTTGTTCTATTTGGCATCCCTAGCCAAGTTCAGTTCAAGCTGGGCCTCAGCTTTCCTGACCCCAGGCTTGCGCAGCCTGGCAACTTCCTTACACTTTTTCCATGGTACCCAGCCTTGTTTCCACTGCAGGTGCATTTTCATCTTACTCTTCTGTTTGACCACCAGTTCCCCGTTCAGCCACGCCGGACTCTAGCCTTCCTTTCTTGACTTATTACACTTGGGGATGGAGAGCTCTTGCACTCCGAAGAATGCCTCCTTAAAGTTGTGATAGCTCTGCTCCGCACCCTTGCCCATGAGGACAGTTTCCCAGGGTGCACTGTTGATTAACTCCACAAAGAGCTGGAAGTTAGCTATCCTAAAGTGTAGCTTCCTGGTTTTACTCTTCACCCGTCTCATGTCCCTCGGAAGCAGGACTTCAGCCACAGCAAGGTCGCTGGAGCCCAGACAGCCTCCAATCCTGATGTCACCAATCGGCTCATTGACACCGGAGAGCGGCCTCCACGGGGCCTCCCCACAGCCTGCTCTGCTCTGGGCTGAATAAGGCAAGGGACCTCAGCTGCTCCTCATACACCTTGCTGTCTGGATCCTTTGGCATCTTTGGCACTCCCCTTTGGACTGCTGCCTGCTCGTCTGTGCTTTTGTGACGTTCCTCTTATGTTGTGGTACCCCTGTTCAGTCCTTTTTCATTAAATACCCTTGTGTTTAAACAGAGGGCAAAACAAGTGATTGTTTTTAAAAGCTTTCTAGTTGTAAATGGTGTTAACGATGTTTGGAGGGTGTTTTGAAAACCCTCAAGTTCATAGCTGACTGTGCTTTATTAGCTCAAGGTAGGGCTGCATCAGCTCCTCGGCTCTCTTGCAACCTAGCCTAGCCTGTGGCCCATGAACCTGTGTTTGACATGATACTCCAGAGCCACTGCTGAAGGGAACCGAAATCAGCGGAAATTCATGGTCTGCTTTTTCTGGCATAGCTTCACTTTCACAAAAAGACCCACAGGTCCTTCTGTGCTCTTTTTTGGTGTAAGACACTGGAGGATAATATGGTTTTGTCCGTCGCTAAGCTACATCACCTGCCAAACATTGGTCTACAATCAGATTGTCCCATTGCAAGGGAAAGGTCACACCCATCTGCCCCTTCGCCTCCCCAGAGCACCCAAAGAAATCGATGCAGAAACCCTCAGCTAGAATGTATGTAGAATTTTATTTTCTTAAAAACAGGAATGTCATGGCCTCTTCCTGTTGTCATGAGAGTGGAAAGTATTTGGTTAGATGCTGTTGTCTTATCGGTGGCCATGGCTGTGCCTCCCGCAGCAGTCAGATGGGTGGCTTCCAAGGCCATGTGATTGGTGGTCGTGTCTGTGACTCAAGTCATGGACTGAATGGTGGATGGAGCTGTGGCTCCCATGGTCGTCTGATCAGTGTTCATGTCTGTGACTCGAGTCATGGTCGCTGGAGAGTATGAAGGGTTCCGAGCTACTTCAGAAGTGATTGATACTGAAGAACAACTCCTTTTGGTACCCCGACTACCGATGCTGGGCTGAATGTTCAAAGGGAGGGTCCCCTCCACACATCATACAACTAGTGCCATGTGGAGAAAGTGGATCACACTGATCACACAGCGAACTCGAATAGTATTCCAGGAATCTTTGAAGGGATTATGTACTGGTCCAAAGACAAATAGATTGGAATACTGCCAGAAGAGGAGGTGATGCAGTGAAGAGGCTTTACTTTATAATAAACTGCCAGAAAATGGTAAGAAATATGCCCTGTTCACTATTTGTTCTGCTGTATTGTGGGAAAGCATCAGAGGTAGATGGCTGCTGTATGGAATCACGTATGATGAGTTGCAGAAGGTACTGAAGGAAAGGGTGAATCAAGCTAATTTGCAGAAGTGAAGGCCATCCTGCTGATTTTGTACATTGATGAATGAGAAAAGTAGCCAGTTCTCTACCACTGACTCCTGGATGGTGTCATACTTCCTGTGGAGGTAGTTACAGCAATGGAAGCAGAAAAACTCGTAGCATAGAGGCAAACCCACATGGGCCACTGCATTATGGAAGGGTATTGCTGTCTGGATAGTGAATATGGTTATAAAGGCATGTCACACAAGAGTTTGTCCACTGAAGAACATCAAAATAACCACAGGTGGTTTGGGCAACTAGGATTGAAATAGCTCAGGTAGATTTGGACTGGCAACATAATGGTAAATTATTCCTAGATTGGTGGACCTATGACATTTTAGCCCAGGCCATCAAGGAAGAGATGCAACATATAGATGGGCTTGGGCTTAAGGAGTTGACTATGACTAGGACTTGACTATGGACGCTATTGCACAGGTTATCCATGAATGTGAAATATATGCTGTAACTAAGCAAGCCAAGCAGATAAAACCTCTTTTGTATGGAGGATGGTAGTTGAAATATAAATATAGGGAGGCTTGGCAGGTGGATTACGTCATACTCCCACAAACTCTCCCTGACAAATGCCACGTGCTTACAATGGTGGAAGTAATCATTGGATGGCTGGGAACATATTCCATGATCTGTTCCACCAACCAAAATACTATCCTGGGTCTTGATAAGCAAGTCAAACAACTACACAGGTCTGTAGCTTTAACAACTTGTCTCCTTTGGGTATAGCAATTGTTTTTGAAAGCCTTGTTTTGGCCATTAACCATCTGGGAGAGGTTAGAAAAGAGTCTGGACACAACTTGCCAGATTCTTTCAGGTCCAGCAGAGTGTGCCAGGTGGACCAGTTCTTTCAGAAGTGTGCATGTTTTGCCAGTCAACTTCTTTTCTCTGCTTAATGACTTTTACAGGACGTTCTGGGCAGTTCCAGTTAATCTTATCCATTCATTGTCCCGTGACCTTGTTCACTTTACTAGAGAGTGAAGTGTAAAGGTACAGTAGCCCTCTTTTCTACTTCAAATTCTCAGTCTGCTTATACTGGAAATGTGAACACAGTTGTAGTGCTACAGATTTCACCACAATTTTGAGAGGTTCCATAGCTGGAGAAGCACATATCCCCTGATATGTCCAGTTCTCCAATGAAGAAATTCTAATAGTATTCATATTTCAATGCAAAGTATTGAAATTATAAGCACTGGACTGTGTATGCATCCAATTACATACTGTGTTTATGCAGAAAATAATGTGGAAATCTATGCAAATATTCCTAGAGAATAAGTGGGCAACTACTACATTTACTTATGTAAATGTGATTTAGAATATACAGTTAGCTGTTTCTAGTCTGCCACTGTATTAGCATGTGCAGACAGACACTTGATGTGCATATGTGTAATAGTAACCAAACAGTAAAACTAAATAGTCATATAGCACTTTGCATGCTTTCCATTGTTTTAAAAAATTTGGTCTCTTCTTCTTAGTCAATATGTTACACTTCTTTTTGGAATGCCTATGCAGAATTTATAGAGTATTTAACCACTGGTTAAAGAAGACTTAGATTTCTGTAGTCCCATCTTACTTGCTCTTCATGGCATACTAACAAGATTAACATTAAAGTTTGAGAGAGAAAAGCATCTAGTGAAAGAAGTTCATGTACATGACTAAAAATATATTAGATGGAGAAGCCCTCAATATGCTGGAGTATGCTCTTAAAAAAAAAGTACTAATGGGATTTGTTAATGGCTTAGGATACTCACAAAGAGTGTTTAATAAGCTCAAATCTATAATCAGTCAATCTAGAGACCAGAATAATTTATTGGACCACCTTTAAATGTTCTGACATTTATTCAATATAATGGGCCATGGGAGCTGTAGGAGTTTATTATTTGTATACCTAGTTAAGATTTGTACAGGCTGCAGTTAAAAACAGTGATGGAAAAAATGTGTTGGTTTTTACATACGTGGTAGGCAGACCCCAAAATGAAACATCTCCATTGCTTCAAATTATTTTATGCCACACTAACTTAAGAAAATTACATTTTCACTATGAATACCTGCGTTGCATTTATTTCCCTCTTTTATTTTCAGGTCAAACATGTAAGTTCCAGCATTGAATCAGGACTGAGAATGAGATATATTAGCATAGAATCATAGAATGGTTTGCGATCACCTAGCTCCAACCCCCTGCTGTAGGCAGGGACACCTCCCTCTAGAGCAGGTTGCTCAAAGCCCCATCCAGCCTGGTTTTGAATGTTTCCAGAGAGGGGGCATCCACAGCCTCACTGGACAATTGGTTCAGTGTCTCACCACCCTCACAGTAAAGATTTTCTTCCCAAAATCTAGTCTAAATCTACCATGTTCCAGTTTAATCCATTTCCCCTTGTCCTGTCACTACACGCTCCCATAAAATATCCCTCTCCAGCTTTTCTGTAGCTCCCCTTCAGGTACTGGAAGGCCACCAGAAGGTCCTTCCAGAGCCGCCTCTTCTCCAGGCTGAAGAGCCTCCAGCTTTTCAAAGTAATTAAAACATACTTTAATTACTCATGTCATTTTAGAATATATTCTCCTAAGACTTTTTTGACCAAAGTCTTCAGTGGATTTATATCTGTAAATATACCCATGCATATAAAATTAAAATGGCCAAATTTTTGAGAGATTTTAAAAACAGTAATTTATCAGGCCTATAAACTCAAGGAGCTGTCAGAAGATTTCTGGAAGGTGGACTTGTGACCAAAGTTAATTCTGTAAATGACAGCAAATGTTAAGAAATACTTGCTTTTATTCTTCCTTTTCTTGAACTGCAGCATTTTGTCTGCCAGGAGGATGATCCAATCAAAGGAAGGCTGTCCTCTTCCACTGTTTTTTATGACAGCTGTGTGTACTGAGTCTCGTCTGACACTGCTGATAAAAGATTTGAGGTTTCCCCTGCCTTGCACTTGCCATCATTGTGGGAGGTGACTTCTGTCATGTAAGAGGTGCAAATAAAGGCTGTAAGAGTTGCTTTGAGACACTAATACATGCAATCTTCACCCCACAAACTTACCACTCTAGTGGTAGGTTGCAAATGAAGCAGAAAATCTATTGTGATGGCAAGACATAATGGTGAAGCAATTGGATCCGGCATTTTGTTGCGCCCTGGTTTTTGCATCTTAGAAGAAATTGTTACTTATATGAAATATACAACATTTTCTTCTCTTTTATGACAGTGATATACAATTTATTTTATAGATACTGTGGTTAGCTTGTTCATGTTCTTATCTAAAAAGATTAGCAATAACATTACAGGTAGTTCACTCCTTGTAGATCCCAAACAGTATAAGAGGAAATTACCTTTGTGTCAGAATCTAATAGCATATTCTGTATCCCCATCTCTAACGTTGCCAGACTGTATTAATCTAAAATGTCAGTGAAGTCTCTAGATGACTTCCTGACTTTCGACAAAAGGCCTTCATCTCAGTCTCTTAAATTCCAAGGTCAAAGGGAATGTAGCATTCAGAATAATTATTAGCATTTTACCTTGACATTTCAGCCCTGCTTTCAGTTTAGCATTCCAACCAGGCAGTGTAAATGAATGTCATCTTTCAATTTACTGGAGGGAATTACCCCAACTAAACTTGACTTTAAGAATATATAAGCATATTAATGTGCTGTCTTGTTTTTTGTTTTGTTTGTTTGTTTGTTGGTTTTGGGGTTTTTTTTAGCAAGAAACTTTTCTTAAAAACATTCAAGAACAAGCAGTTTTTGAATTGCAGTTTCCCCCCTAGGCTAGGATAATAATCAGCGCTTCTCAGTTTCAGAGGAGTCAGTGGTTGCACTGCTTTAAAGATTCTTTTGCCTTTTGTTTCCACTAAAAGGTCAGACTTCTAATTTTGTCTCATTGTGAACTTCTGTGCTACCATGTCAAAACCTTGTTAAACTCACATCCATGGTCCTGCACCCTTCTTTTGTATATATGTGTATTTACCTCATTTTTTTAACATCATATAAGGTATAAGGAATAGAATAAACTGTGTTTAAAAAAATAAAAATCCCAGCAAGGACAGAGTGCAAAACGTTTCCAACAAAGTGTAGATGAAAAGAAGGCACAACCAGCACAGCACACACAGCCCCACAGCTGTCCGACCTTGACTGAATGGAGAGCTGGCAATACGGTTCTGTCAAACAGTTTTACTTACTTCCTGCAAACTTTTGCTGACCCTTGGGATTCTGGAAGTCTGTTTTGATAGCAAGGTAAATAACAGTATAAATGTCATTCAGTGTAAACTGGCAAGAAAGCAGGTGTGTACAGACAAATGACATACACCAGTTACTCTTCAGACAGTGTGCTTTTTTCATACAGTACAGAGGATTAATTGAATTCTTGTGATGAGCACTGTTTATTTTACAGAGTTGTTCCTGTTCAGTCCATGACAAAGCTTTGGTGTAGTGGAAAAAAAGGGAGTTAGGCTGAAAAAGGGTATGCAAGGCTATAATGTTTACCTCTGTTGTATTTATAAGTTGCTCTTCCTGCCATATGATGCCTTCTGTGAAACCTTGAAGATAAAATTGTTTTACATGTTTTTGTTGTAAGTCATGGCTTCTTTCCAGCTGATAGCACATTGCTGTTTGCATCAGTTACAGCTGTATGTCCACTGTGTGATCTTACACAACTGCTGTAGCCCACACTGCTTTGGTGGAAGTGAAATTTATTGACTTCCAGTTACATTTGACTTTGAGATTTCACCTGTCTGGAAAGAAAATTGATTGATGCTGACACTTGTTTTCTGCAACCTCTAGCTCCATGCAGATGTATATTTTAAATGCTTTGGTATCCAGCACAAACATGTTCTTCCTCTAATTCTATCTTTATTTTTAATTTAAAAACTTATATAAATATCACCTGAACACATAGTTAACTGCATGTGTGTAACTGTCTGCAGTAGGCTTCCCTCTATTGAGTTTTGAGGGGAATTCTGACACTGCATTCCACTTAAATGCTGTGAATTTTGACATGGCTTATAGCTAAGCATCAAATTGCATACAAATGTTAGAACATTTTTAATGGAAAGCTGATTACACAGTAAACCTCTGTAATTTATCACGAATGTCCAAAGGAGTTTCAAGTCCTTTTCCAGTTTCCATTTCTTTCCCTGCTTCCTGCTATGAGATACTTAGTAAGGGAGGCTGGCTGATCCTCAGTGAGGCTTATGGCCAAAAGTCCCTATCCCATTTTCAGTTAGCGTTCGTTGAACTTAACGCATGGTGATTAATTGTGCTGATGAGAGAAATGTGGTCAAGCTTAACAAAAGAAGCAAATCTAAAGAACATGGCAAAGGGAGTATGGGTATTGAACTCTAAGGAAATTATGCCATACTACCACAACTAAGGATCTGCCCATTTTCTGAAATAGATCTTCTTCACTTTGTTACATAAGTGCTTCAGTGAAGCACATGGGTTATACGCATACATTTTTGCAGCTGTTGCTGGTCTTCTGCATTGTAATTTCCTCCAAGTATTACGTGGCATCAAAAGAGAATGTAAAAAGCAATTCATCCAAAACCCGTATCTTCACTTTTTTCCTGACTTAAAATTTACTTTTTAATTTTGTAACAATTTATTCCCAGCTATCTGAATGTCTTAGAGTGACTAGAGAGGGGAAAAAGAAAGATTCAAAAAAGAGCAGTAAGACAGCAAAACAAGACTTCCTATATTCTCTACTGACCTGCTTGGAAGGGCTCTCTCTCTGGTATTCCTGAGAAAGAGAAGCTAGACATGAGCCAGCAGTGCATGCTTGCAACCCAGAAGGCCAACTGTGTCCTGGGCAGTATTAAAAAAGGGGTGGGCAGCAGGGAGAGGGAGGTGATTGTCCTCCTCTACTCGGCTCTTGTGAGGCTCCATCTGCAGCGCTGTGTCCAGGCCTGAGGCCCCCAGTACAGGAAGGACATGGAGATCTTGGAGTGGGTCCAGAGGAAGGCAATAAGATGATCAGAGGGCTGGAGCACCTCTGCTATGAGGAGGGATTGAGGGAACTGGGCCTCTGAGAAGAGAAGGCTCTGGAGAGACCTCATTATGACCTCTCAGTACTTGAAGGCAGCATATAAACTGGAGGGGGAATGGCTGTTTACAAGGGTGGCTAGTGATAGGACAAGGGGGAATGGTTTTAAACTGAAGCAGGGGAGGTTTAGGTTAGATATTAGGAGGAGGTTTTTCACACAGAGGGTGGTGAGGCACTGGAACAGGTTGCCTAAGGAGGTTGTGGATGCCCCATCCCTGAAGGCATTCAAGGCCAGGCTGGATGTGGCTCTGGACAGCCTGATCTGGTGGCTAGTGACCCTGCACATAGCAGAGGGTTGGAACTGGATGATCACTGTGGTCCTTTTCAACCCAGGCCATTTTATGATTCTGAGATTCCTCTACATCCCTTGAGGATTTCTTGACCCTATAAAATTAGACTTTCTCATACTACCATTTTTCATTTGCGTATCATACAATCAACAAGCATACAGAGATGCACAGTCAACTAGCAGACAGAGTTCTAGGCCAAATAATATTATCACAACAGAAAAATAATAAATGGAAAATGCTTACTGATCTTGTAGGCTCATAATATTCTCCACAAGGAATGAACTCCTGGAAGAGATGCTTCTTCAGTGGCAGTCACCACTTAAGTAGGATTTAGGAGAGGTGGATTACCTTCACCTGTACTCCTATGGCTGACTCATTGCTTGCCTCAGGTGGTCAAATAGAAGTTCAGGCCATGATTCAGTGGTTCCCATACATGTATTCAGCAAGTGTATTTCCCAAACTGATGGTTCTGAGGGCGGAAAACACAAGTCTGTCACTTTTCAGTTATCTCTTTTATTTTTACACAAGAAGTCTGTGTTCTTTTCTAGTAATGCACTACATACAGCCCACAAGTTCACCTTTTCAGGAGACCATGCTCGGGTGCCATTTCTAATTTAATTAGTTCTTTGTACAGTCTCTCTTCTAAGCCCTTGTAACCTAAAGCTTGAGAGATAATTATTTCCATCCCTGAAGAGGTATCTTTCAAAATCCCTTTGCATTTTGTGGGTTAAGTGTTTAATGTTTCAGCTGGAGATTGGTAATCTTGAGAACAAAAGCTGAATGGAGCACTTTGTATTCAAGGCCCATCCATTTAAAATATTTTTTACCTCTTGGCGTTAAACTTTCTCTTTTTTTTTAATGAAAAATATCTTTGGATTTTCCAGTGAAGAGGAACTGAAGGTTATTTTTACCTCCTTGAATTGGAATAAATAGAGAAAGAGTGCCTGGCTGACAGTGGATCTGCAGCAACACAATTCCATGGTCCTTACTGTCTTTTGTTTTTCATTGAGTGATATATGTCTTTAAAGTAATATAGAACTGCTAAAAGAAGAGTGCTGCTAAAAGTGAAAGAGCAAATAAATTCAAATCTATTGAGTCAAATAGTCTTGAAACAAACAAACAAACAAACAAAAAAACCCTTTGCTGACAAGAACACTTAAAAATATTTAGTCCATCAAGATATTTTATATGTGTGCACAGGCAGATATTCTAGTCTGAATTTTTAGTTGGGTACTGATATGAAAGCGATTAAAAACAAAAGGAGCTTTTTGGGAATCAAAACTATTAGTGATTTTACTGTTGTGAAAGCATAGCTTATTTAATAGGCCTCTCCAAAGTTGTTTTTTCTCTGCCTCCAAGCCAGATTGGACACTGGCACATAAGATGATTGCAAGCTGTGTGTTTTCAAAGAGGTTTAAAGTAACAAGACCACCCCAGCTGCACCACTAACACTGCTGCTACCCTTAGAAAAAAAATCTTTAAGTGTTTGTATTGCAAAGAGAGTGAAGTAATTGAGGAGTCTTGTTCAGGAAGCAACTTCTGAACATTTCCTTACCCGAGAGCTCTTAGGTCAAGAACATCAAAGAAAATATAGCTGAAAGGAACCTAGTAAAACCTTAATGCAACAGCCCCGATTTTCTGATTTGTGTTTTTCTGTTATTTTTTTCCTCTTCTTCTGTTTTAATATATTCTTTCTGCCTTTTCTACCAAATTACAGTATTCCACACATTGCCTAAGAAGTTAAAAAGAAACAATTGAGCAATTAAATGGGTTTCCAGCAGCTTTGGTTAGAAAGCCATTGGGCTACAGGGAGAATATGCTGGCAACAAACAACTGATATAATTTAATGAGGTTTAACTCAATAATCTGGAGTATCCAGCAGGTTTTTTGCTATAAGGGTCTACATCAGAAGGCCTCTTTAATAAGTATGCTGTTATTGGCTTTTGGAGTTGTCCTCACAGTGCAGTTATGAAGGGCCTTATGCTGATGCTGATCTATGGTCCTCAAGTTTCTGTTGTGCACTCATTTAATTAATTAGTGAAAAACAGAGCCAGAGGATAAGTGACTCTAAGGTCTTAGACTTTCTTTTCACATTGCATTACTGACAGAGAACTTGAGAAGGGACAAGGTGACCTTTTTTATAATACTACTTAATTTTGATTTAATATAATGAAAAATCTCCTGTCCTCTTCTTTCATATACTCCTGGAGTTATGAATAGTGAATTTCTTCAGGTTTGGATCCTTTTTTAAAGAAGATTATGTTCATCTTCCATTGTAGAAAAGATTATCAACTTTACCAAACTCCTATCTTACCACAGTCATAATGCTATAGAGACAAAAGTGTTGCACACATTGAATGACATTATTTAAGTAGTCGTTTTTTCAAAAACTAAATGGCAGTGCATCAATACATACATAAACATTTCTCTGGGATGAACTACCATGAGGAAGTTATCATATAATTATAGAATCTAACAATAACCTGAGTTGGAAGGGACAAAAAAGAACGTCAAGTCCAGCTCCTGGTTCCATACAGGACCACCCAAAATTCAATCTCTATGTCTGAGAGCACTGTCCAAACATTCTTCAACTCCAACAGGCTTGGTACCATGACCTCTACCTCAGGGGGTCTGTCCCAATGCCCGACCATCCTCTGGTGAAGAATCTTTTCCTCTTACTCAAGCCAAATCTCCCTTGTCATTCCCTCAGGTCTTGTCACTGTCACCAGAGAGATCAGTGCCTGACCTTCTGCTCCCCTTACCAGGAAGATGAAGGCTGCTACGAAGCCTCTCCTTGGTCTCCTCTTCTCTGGGCTGAACAAATCAAGGGACCTCAGCTGCTCCTTGTGTGTCTGGACACTTTACCATATTTGTTGCCTCCCCTTTGGACACTTTCTAACAATTTCCTAATCCTCTTACATTTTTGCACCTGTGTTCAGTCATTTTTAAATAATTACACTTGTATTTAGAAAAAAAGAAAAGTAATTACTTCTAAGCACTTTGTCGTTGTAAATGGTGTGAAAGATACTTTAAAAAGGATTTGGAGGGTTTTTTAAAACCTCAAGTTCTTAACTGATTTTGCTTTAGCTTGAGATTGAGGTGGTTGATCCCTTAGTTCCCTTCCAATCTATTCTACCCTGTTATCTTATGAACATGTTTGAGATGACAATGGATACTCTCGATCTACTGCTTGAAGAAGCATCAATAAAACCTAATTCAGCAGAAATTCACTGTCTGCTTCTTTTTCCTGCATAGCCTCATTTTCACAAGAAGACTCACTTGTCTTTATTCTTTTTTGATATTGGACACTATAGGAGATGAGTTTTGTCCTTTGCGAGGTTAAATTTGTAAGCCAAACTTCGGTTTACAGTACATTTTTTCCTATTCCACAGAAAACAAAAGCTGAAGTTCTTCTGCCCCCATGTTCCCTCCATCCCTAAAACTACAGCAATTTTCTCTTTATCTCTTCAAAATAGGCATGACGTGGCCTTGAGGAGCTTCAAGGGAGAAGGGAAGAAAGGGCCTTGTTTTACCAACCTTCAGAGGACCCTTCTCTTTCGCCACCCACTGGGTAGCCTGCTCATTCTCAGAATGAGACGATCCTCACCTCAGGTGTATGAGGATCCTCAGAGGTATTGAATAATCTCTGTGATCCCAGGAGGATCCAGTCTTTTCTGTTTTGCTTCATCTGCCAATGCGTCCTCTTCCATGGATTCCTAAATGTCCACTGCTGGATGGAGATTTAATAGCCCAATGCCATTTTCTTCCCAGTGGAAACTGTTCCATATTATGTTGTAGTCAAGAAGATTCACCTTTGCTGGTTCCTTGATATTCACTGCTGGATAAGGGATCAGTAGCTCCCTGAGATGGCCTGCCCAATGGGAACTGCAGGTTCTCATGCCATAATCTGTTCAGTTCACCCTCTTGGGCTTCTCACCCTTGTCAAGATGATGGGTGTTTACAGACCCTAGTTCATTCTCTGGGCTAGGGGCACACCTGTGCCTCTTGTTCTCTGGATGATAGGCATTCCTCTGCCTCACACTGGCCTCTGGCCCAAGGACATTCCTAGGCTTCAAAATATTCTCTGCATCTTGATTCCTCACTGTTGTTTTGATGATATGCATATTATTCTCCCCATGTTATTCTCTTGGTGGTGGGCATGCCTGGGCCCCACACCAGTCTCTTGGTGGTGTTTATATATGGCCCCCACACTTTTCTCTGGATATTGGGCATACTTGTGCCCCACACCATTCTCTTGATGATGTGTGTGCCTATGTTCCATGTCATTCTGGGGCTATGAACATGATGAGCTGAGTAGGAGTGAGGCAACAAGAATATATGATAACAGACAAGATACCCACTGAAGTGCATGGTACGTATTACTGGCTATTGATATAGAGTGTGTGAATAGGGATGGGACTACCCCTGCCCTGTTTTTAACTCCTGCCTGAGGGTGCCTTTGATTGGAAAAGATGTTGCTTTTTCCTTGAAATTTTAAAGTGAGTAGGAAAGAAGAAAGAATAGGCCTCCAACAACTGAAACTGCTGCAGTGAGCCAAGATGGCACTTTCCTAAAATATTAGTAGTTGTTGAAATAAGGGAATGTAGCTTAATGGGACTGTTTTCCACCAAATGTTCATTTTCAGTCAGTTTTGCACATTTTGCTACCAAAAAAAAAAAAAGTGTCCTACTTCTAAAGTGTTCTTGTTTGAATCACTCTGTTATCATAACTTCTTCAGTAGTGCACTAATATTTGAGGTGCTTAATTTCTAGCTTTAACACTGTTGACTTTTCTTTTTGTTTTACTGCTTTGTTCCGAACTCATGACCTTCTAGTCTTCTGTGCTTTTTAATTTTTTTTTTTTTTCTTCTACTAGTGATAGTAAAAGTGGTAGGTACTTTTCCATCACTTTCATGAAGATCACAAGAAGTTATCTACTTCCTTAACACAACCTTGGTAGCTGAACCTTAAAAAAAGATATGTTAATCAAGACCTAGTTGATTCGATATTTCTGTCAAAAGAACATCTTTGACTGGAACTCCCTTTAGATAACTGTGATGAATTACTCATTAGCTTGTAGCATTAGGTGATTAGAGGAGATACGGTACTTTAGACAGTGTGCTCAAAGCAAGACTGGTATAGAGCAAGACTGAGTGAGAGTTTAAATGGCTATGTTTCTTTGCCTTTAAGCAATTGTTTTTAAAAAGCACTGTAGTTTAATCATATAACTAAGCAATAAAGATGCACACAGGCCACTACATAAACTGCTGGAAAGTTGTTTGGAAGTTAACCAGATGATGTCTTCTTGTTTGTTTAATTTTGAGAGTTTTTTCAGGTATAGGTGCACGACTTGTGTACAGATACAAACACAGTTATAAACATTGTAGGCAGGCAGTTGACAGGATGCACACAGAATAGCTGAGGAATATGTTTTGCATAGGCAGCTACTTGAAATATTTTGGGTGTTCTTTTTCTTTCCCCCCACAGATGCCCTACAGAAAAACAGAAGTCTGGCAATGCTTCCTGTAAGAGCTGAAAGCCTGGAGCTGGAGCCAAAGGTCTAAAATAAAAATGGACAACATAAGAGAGTTTGTTGGTGATTAACATAAACCTTCTGACAAAGTTCCTAATTTAGGTCAATCCTAAATAAAATATATGAGCTAGGAAGCAGGGGAGAAAAATTTGTGGGAGAAAGAGCATAAGTTGCTTTCTCCTTAGTAAGCTTTATCACAGAGCTGACTCACTGCCTAAAACTGGTTAAACAAGGATGCTCAGGTGTTCAGGAGGCAGATGCCTTTACAGGTATCTGTTTAAGGAAAATCCACACCTTTCATTAAAAAAAAAAAAAAGAAAGAAAGAAAAGTGCTGTTCTACAATAATGGGCCAACTTGACTTATCCAGAAAACTTTGATCAAAAACTCTGATGGTTCTTCAAAGCTGATCCTAACCACTGTGGGTGAAAAGCCAAAGAGAAAATTGTGTGAAGGTTTTTGTTACCTCCTGATTTTCCTTGAGCTGGAAATGCTAGAAGGGCTTTACTGTTTCCTATGTTTTTGTATCCCCTGTTTCTCATCACGCTTAAGGAAAAGAGGATTACACTTCATGACTGTGAATCCTCTTTGTTGATGAGAGAGCAACATTACATGAGCAAAAGGACAGTCTTAGAAGTAGGTGGTATTACTATGCCTTCTGTGTTTTTCCACCATACTATGCCTTTTGTGTTTTTCCATCATCAGCATAAACTTGGACTTAGTGGTGAGAAGTCCCTAGCCTGTATTCTTTAGCATAACTGCCCTTATCTTATCTGCACTACTGCATGGAGGTCAGTGACGTCCATCATTTCACAGGATGTGCCTTCGTACTCTGGTTTAAAAGAGGATGTTAGGTAGATTGCAGGAGTAGTTTCTGTTGCCTTTTTCTTAAAAGTTGTGTTCTCCACCCCCTGCCTCAGGTACAAACTAATCTTGCTAATAGAGGGAGGCAAAGCCGTACCTGGTGAGCCCCCATCCATAAAGTCAAGGATAACACTGCTGACATATAAAGTCAGTCAATTCACAGGGGAGTTTAAGTGCTCTCCACTCATCCAAAACTATCTCAGGAAATTTTATGAAACTCCGCAAAGCTGTTGCAGGATTGTAGTGGATGGGAAGACCCAAGAAACTGGGTGGAATGGTGAGAAAATGTTAAGAATAGCTGGCAATTAATCTTAGCTCCTGGGACTTAGGGACTTTCCAGTGCTGGCAGGTCTCAGTATGTGTGTTGTTATTCAGGCTACATGCCAGGAATGCTTAATGCTGACTGCTGAGTGTGTTGGAGAAGTCATTGTACAGGCACTGTCACTCAAAGGAAGCACACCACACCATAATCATTGGTTTAACAGTCATTTTGCAGACAATGAATGCTGACATTTGGACAGTAAATGAAGCAAACAGTAGAAAAGGGTGGGTGGGTGGGGAAACCTTTGTCTTTTTGGTAGTTAAGACCATTAAATCTGTTAGCATACATTGTCTGTACATGGGTTCTGTGATGCAGTTGCAGTTAAGATAATGACAGTGCTGTGGGAGAGTGCTAGGGCATGTGGGGAAAAACTGATTATTGAAATAACAACAGCCTTTTGTAGAGAAAAAAACCACACTCTATCTGTCTTGTAAGAATGTACTTAAAAATACTGTAAAGCTGGAAAACCAGGAATGAGAAAGGGGTGGCAGAAGAGGGGAAGATGTTTAGGGGGAATTAAAGATGCGAGTTACTATGCAAATTTCAACAAAGCCTGGACCTCAGTCTTTATTTTTTGTAATACATTACTCATTAGCTGTGACCGCTGTGCTGTGCCCTCCCTGCTGCAGTACCTCAGTGTTATGGAATAAGCACAGGGAGCTGGGATGAGTAGTGAGACCAACCAAGAGAGTGAAGGGAAGGGGGTCTCTTCCTGACCCCAACCAAGAAAAGAATCATAGCTATGGCAGGCATGTGTCCATGCTGCTCCATCAGATCACTCATAGCTATCCCTTGTTCATTACCCCTCATGTGTCCATCTGAGGCTTTGCCATGCCATGCAGCCCCTGGGTCAACCAAGCTGTACACTGGATGGGCTGCCCTGGTGCCCAGCAGCAAAGCTGGCATTCCCTGGTACCTTGCCTCCACCACATCCTACCTGTCACCCTTCAGCCATCCCAGTGTGCTAAGGCAGCTCCAGGTGAAAGAAGAGGCAGGAGGCAGAAAAGCAAACACTGCAGCAAGCAGCCACCTCTCTGTGGTTACTGTGGAGCCAGTCATCCACCTTATCTCTGGGACCTGATTTGGAGATTACCAGCCAATCACTGCCTTAGATGTGCAGGACAGGATCACTGTCACACTTTGCCACCGGCCTTGAGGGAACACACATAGTGCTCTAGGACTCTTTGAGGAGAGCCTCAATTAATTAATTAATTAATCATTATTTTTTTCCTGTCAGACTGTATCTTGCAGATCATTATAGATTATTTTTACGTTCTAGTGCTGGTTGCACCAACTCTATATCATCAGACCTCCTACATCTATCTTTCTGGCCAGCATTCCTTTTCCCATGCAATATCTACTGTTATAAAGTAAATGTAGTTTTCCGTCTGATAATTAAATAAATTAAATAAAACACTATGGCTGCAGCCTTATTCTGGTGACTTCAGAAAGTTCAACCATGTCCTTAGTTTATTCAAGGAATGTTAGTGGTAAAGGATAGGTAAAGAATATAAAGGATGTGTCAGGCTTGGTTTGATTAGCTAAAGTTTGTGACTCATGGTTGTAGAAGTCACTTCAGGAGTTATATTAATGGTGTTTTTCACTCCATCCTCTTTTGTTCAAGACATCCTTTCTCCTTGTTCCACTGGTAATGAGGTTTCCTCCCCTGCTTTCCAACGATAACATGATGACCATCATCAGTGTGATGGCTTACTTCCCAAAGACAACATAACACACGAAGGGAGGGTTGCCTCTAGCTTGGAGAACTGCTAGTCTTGGTCTTCTGAACAGTATCTTTTCTTTTAATCCACTATTCGAATTCAATTCTTTGACTGCTTTCTTCTCTCAAAAAGAACCTATTTCTGCCATAAAAAATATCACCAAACTAGAACTAGCGGGGAAATTTTCAGACAGATACATAGATGTAGCTACTGCGAGTGGCCTATCTGAAACTACAGTCCTGTGCATATCCTGTGGCTGCATTGATGCAGGCATTGCTTCTGCACTCATTACACAAAGCTTGTTCACAGCATGCTTGCACTGTGGGAGGTAGTCTCAAATGTGAGTTGTCTGGAATGTCAGTTATATGGAGCCTTCATGGAGGTCCCGGAGGGGACAGAATGCTGTTGAGGTTTAATCTGCTGATAGAGCAGTGGAGGTCTCTGTATTGTCACTGTGGGTGGATGTATTTTATCTTCTGTGTCCCACCAGAGCATGAAGAAACCAAACCTAGCAAGAAGAATGGTATGGGAGAAGCTTAGGGTAAGGAAAAAAGGTGTTCAATAGTCTAGGAAGAGATTGGAGCAAACGGTCAGTGTGCAAAGCCTCCAAACTGAGATCTAGGTACTGAACTGAATGCAGGGATGAACAAAGTGATCACAGGTAGTGGTAAATGTCTGGCTAAATAAGCCTAAACACCTCCTGTGCTAGCACTGCCCATCTTTAAGTATCTAACTTTTCAGTGAAGGACTGAATTGGATTGAAAGCCCTTTGGCCAGAGATCATCAGTGAAAGTAAAGGCATAAAACCACAAAGGGACATGGGTGTACTTTATGAGTACCTCAACACACTTATTACTCTGAGAGATGGAGCATTACTGTCAAAGGGTTGCAGCAGGGTGTGTAAGCAGGGTGTGTAAAATGGGGAAGAGCTGTAAAGGAGGGCTGAACACCAAGAGTTAAGTGTTGTAATAGGAGTATTTTTAATGTCAAAGTCCTTTTTTAGGTTTCACTGTGTTTACACATGACTAATTTGTAGCAATGATTTTAACTTGTGATATGTAGATAGCTCCAAAGCAGTCATAAAGGCATATAAAGTAATTTATAGAGAATGCATATATACATTACACAGAAAAAAAATAACAACTGTGGTATATAAAATGTTATTTGAATGCTTATGTAAAGCTGACATCTGGTGTCATCATCGAGACAAGATGTTAGAGAGTGATAAGAAAGACAGTGATGTTACTAATGCTATGGACTAGCAAGAATAAGTAGCAGGAATTCATCCCTTTTGTGTCATCAAAGTCTAAACACATGGTTAAGAAAAGGGTATTTGTGTCAGGGAAGAACACAAGGGAATGTTGATTTTCTTCAGTATTTCCTATGTTGAGTTTTTTGCCTTTTATTTTCTTACAAACAGGTCGGTCTGTTTAGCGCTGAGGCTGAAATTGCCCGTAATTTCCATGGGCTGCAAATTTTGCATTTGCGGTACAATTAGTAATATTTTCCCAACGGCATCCTTGTAAACTCAAAAACTCAGAGAAGCTGACTTCTGGGATGCATCGTGATAGGCAAATGGAATTGGTGTTCAGAATTCAGTTACGCAGCATTGCCCCGCGGCTCTTATGAGAAAACCCTAGCATTCTGTGTTACATGTACAGACAGCGTAATGCTATCAGAAGAGATTCCACAAGCGCACGCGGTAGGTGGGACTCACCTTGAGCTGAGGGTATCTTTTAAATTAACTGCTGTTTCTGAGTTATTATGTATGACCCACTCAAGGATGCCTTCAGCTTTAAGCGTCCTACTGAGTAATCATAAAGGAGGAGGGAGCAGCATTGTTGAGGACAGGAGGTTAAGAAGTAACCTGAACCAGGGAAGAAGCCAAACTAAACAAAGGTTCAGATCTATAACTGAAAATAGTATAACTTACCATTTTCCTCTGCCAGTGGCTGACTCATCACTTTTTTTTTTTTTCTTTCAAACCACAGAGAATCATTCCCAAAAATGGAAGTGTAACCCTCTGTTTTCTACACTTCTGTCCTTCCCCTCATCTGGGGAAAACCTGATTTTTTCATGTTGCATTTCTCATGATACATTTGGCTGGAGGGTTTCATCACAACTTTTCTGCCGGGGGCTATTTGTTTTATCTTGCATTTTGTAGTAGATAACAGACCTATATACGCTGCATAGATTAGACTAGGCAAATTTTGCCACACATTTCTTTAGGCACAGATAAAATGCCTTAGTCTCCCCCTCATGTTTTCACTTGAAGCAAAATTGTAAAATGTCATGGTGTTAATGGGAATGCTGACTGATTTCTGTGTTTCCTCTACTCCTCAGCCGGCCACTTGTGTACACTAATGAGACACACTAATATTAAAGGTGGAATTTGGAGCAGAGCAGAGGCCAACCTAATAAATCTGCTGTTAGCTCGGGCTCTGCAGTGATGTTGCTGTACCCTGGGGGAGGAAGAGGAGAAGCTGAACGTTGGGCCTGAGGGCAGAAAAGGAAACCATCCAGGAAAGGCATAGAGACAGGATCTCGACTGCTGAGGGTGGAGGCAAAAAAAAGCTTCTGAGGGAGCACTGGGGGCAAGAGGATGTGCAGACTTCACTGTCAGGAGGTGGCTGGGCTGCAGTGAGAGACTGAGTAGTTTGGAAGTTAAAGGATCTTTATACTTAACAGAGACGGTATTAATTAACAGATTAGGAGGAGAAAGGAAGGTTTTGCTACTTAAAGCTTTTCCTCAGAATTTCCTTTAGAAGGTTGCCTGCATTTCAAAGCCTTTTCCTGAAGGACAAAGCAATCCATTCTTCTTCTTCATCTAGAATAGCAGAGATTTTCTCCTTACCGAGCTCTATCCCTTCTTCAAGCAATGAGCAATGAACAGGACCAGCTGACCCTGGGAGGTCTGTGCAAACATGACTGGTGATTCCATCATCTTGAGCACTGAGAGTAAAGTCTATACTCTGTTCACACCAATGAGAAAGTTACCTTCTCTAGTAGGGGAGTTGGACTAGATGATCTTTTGAGGTCCCTGCCAACGCCTGCAATTCTCTGATTCCCCTCTGTTATCAAGGAAGCTGGAATCTTAACCTGAAAGGGAACTGATTTCAGAAGGTCATGGCCAATAGAGGAAAGGCACGTGAAGGTCTCTGTAACTACAAGTTTGAATTTGGTGGATGTAATCTACTATAGCTTGTTTGCCAAGTTAGAGCTGTTTGACCCCTGTGAAACAGATAGATGACATACATACCTGCTTTCCACTAAGCAGAAGTTCTTACCCATACAGCACTGCCGTGGTTTCAGCTGAGATAGAATTAAATTTCCTCCTGTTCTGATGCTGTGTTTTGGCCTCAGGAAAAAACAGTTTTGATAGCACACCAGTGTTTCTAGATGTTGCTGAGCAGTGCCGTATAGAGTCAAGGATGTTTCAGTTTTTCAGTTTCTTATACTGTCCTGCCAGCAATGGGTACTGGGGGTCACAAGAAGCTGTGAGGGGACAGAACCAGGACAGCTGACTTAGGCTGGCCAAAGGGATATCCATGCCATATGACATCATGCAAAAACATTTAAAAACTTTGAGGAATTGGCCAGGGGGATAACTGCCACTTGCAGACTGGCTGGGGATTGGTCAGTGGTTGGTGAGCAATTGCATTGTGCATCATGTGTGTTGCAAACATATAGATCTATAATTATTATGATTACTATTATTTTTCCCTCCCTCTTCTGACTTCTTAAATAGTGTTTATCTCAGCCCATGAATTTTCCAGTTCTTTTTTTTTTTCACCAATTCTCTCCCCCATCCCACTGGATGGGGGGAGTGAATGAATGGCTGTGTGCTGCTGAGCTGCTGCTGGGTTAAACCACAATAAGCACTTATGTAGAGACTGGTTGATAACTCATCAGCGGAGCCAAAGATTTGAGTTGTCACTGTAACGTGTTGTCCTCTCCATTTGTTCATATTCCTTTCTACTATGTGAAAGAGTAAAGAATGCTTAAAGGAGCTAGATAATCACCATTACATACTTCACTCACCTCCAGGGCAGGCAGGTGAGCAGGTTGGAGCTAGCTGTGTCTGTTCCACCCTTAAAGAGGGAGACCTGGTCCTAAGAGCTGCAAGTCTGGTGCTGTCATGAGCATCAAATCCACACAAGTGTGAAAGAAAAAGGCTGCTGGAAGAGATCAGTCATTCTCCAGGAGGGCCACTGGCTTGGACTGAAAACCCTATCAAAGTCAGAACATATAAATCTGTAGAAGCGAAAAGTTATAGAGCAGCTCTGAAGCTATGATAAATGGGAGACTTTGTGGATGCCAAAATCTTCTCTTAAAAGTCACTTGCAAGCACTAAATTTTAGTATCCCTCTCTCACTCAGTAGTTGTTTTTTTCTGTGCCTTCAGTAAGAAGGTTGTGATTTGTAGCTGTTCAGAGTAGTATGTTTTCCTGAAGTTATTTAATACCAATTGTTTCTCCTCAATCACATTCAGAAGAGACTTTGTAGAGGGAGGACTAGTAAATCTCTGGAAAGCAGATCTGAACAGCTGCACCTCATCACCGTGAAAGATTAGGAAGGGATGAAGACTCAGTCTTTAGGCTGAAGTTGGCCAAAGTAAATATCAAGTGGAATTTTTGGGGGTTGTGATGAAAATAAAGTAGCAAAGAAATAAAGCAGTCAAATATATTCAAGTCACTGTTTGAACCAGATATTTGCATTTCTTAAATCTGATTGGGTTAAGTCAGACCATCATCTGTTTTTTGACAAAAAAGATCTTACGTAGTGGGATTATTTATATTAGAAATTACTCCTTGATGTGAGTGGAGCTATTACAATCAAGTCCTATGTTTGTTATATCCCTGTTTTAGTTGTTTTTTTTTGCGTGTGTTTTTTTTTTTTTTTTTTTTTTTTTGCTCATTTAGACTTGGAGCTTTCTGGAAAAGAATGCCCTTTAAAATGTATAAAGTACAATTGATGGTGATTCCTTATAATCATATGTCTTATGATTATATTAAAGAATTTATATGAAGAACTTATACTAAAGATTTAAATGTTGAAAGGAAACATTATGATCTTTATAGGACTATTCATTTTTATATGGTTTGCACTGAATTTAGATAAAGATCATACATTCCTGTGAAATACTTTAATGGAGCCCAAATTAGCATTTCATTTGGCCAGCTCTACCCTAAAAAAGCTTAGCTTAGCAAACTCAAGTCATCGGAACAAGCAGAACTGTGGGTCTGATGCTTGCTACCAATTTTTTTTTATTTTTTATTTTTAATAAAAAATAAAAGTTTGCTGTATGTTACATCAGTTGGTGTTTATGTATTCCACTCCATTTGGGAGGAAAGATTGTACTATGGGAAATATCTCTTCAGCTGAGATGGCAATGGGTTTGCCTAGACTTTAGGGAGAATTTCTACAATCCAAGCTGCTTTCAGCACCAAAGCTCAACTACTGGGAGTAGCATTCCTTCATCATCTTGGCTGGGCAGACATACCTGGAACTCCAGGGTTTCACATCCCAGGTAGCACTGCACCCAGCTGCTAAACCAGCTAGAGGCAGCACAGGCCACCTTTCATCAATTAGCCTTTAAGAAGGTGGCAAAGACAGCCCTGGTACAACAGCTTAAGGGGCTGAACACCACAAGAGGTGGAGCTCCATTAGCTTTTCCCAGTGGTTGTGGACTAGAACAGCCTGAGGGCCTTTGGTTTCTGCAGAAGCAGCAGCAGCAGCAGCTGTGAGAATTAGCTGTGCTTTGGGACAAGCTTATGTTTCTATTGGGGCTGGCAAGACAACCAGTCCCCATGCCCGCATCCCCCAGTCCCCATCCCCACACCCCAAGTTCTCATCCCCACAACCCCATGTTCCCCATCTCATTTTGGGAAATACATGCAGATTTTAAAACTGTTGATGTTCTCAGACTACTAGAAGCATGTAAAGTCAGAGCAGTGACTTAATCAAAAACTTGACTGCTGACATTAAGCAAGACAGCATTCTTTGTTTCTTCCTCAGTAATGCTATAGTATATACCCGGGTTTAGAATATACTTTTATTGTTACATGCATGTTGTTATATACACTTTACAGTACACTTCTTTCTTGCTCAATAACATTTCTACAAGTATTTATTTACCATCATTTTTACATTGCTGCTGCATTCCTCCTAGAGGAATGAACCCATTTGCTGAGGACTATATATTTCTTGCCCTGTTGAGCTATAGCACCTATAGTTATTTCTGGCCTCCTCGTATTTACATGTCCTCTTTGTCAGACATGTGTGCTTGAGTTATGATCTCCTTGCTGCATTCCAGCTATTATGAAGCTGCTCTTGACTGATTCTCCAAGAACCGCCATTAAATCTCTCCCGATCTTATGTTTCATTTTTCAAACCACATGGGAAGACGAAGTGTGTTCTTTTTACTATTCATAGTTGATGACACTGCTTAGGAACAATGCATATCAGCTCTAGGCTTTAAGTGCTAAATAACATTATTTAATAAACACTCAGCTATTTTGTCCAAACAAACTCCATCATCAAAATGTTGAAAAATTTACTGTACCACTGGGACAGTTCTGCAATAGTCAGTTTTACTCCTCTCTCTTCTTTCATTTGTGCTTTAGGAAAGAAAAATATGATCATTTTTATCACTCAAATATTTGTTCTGGAGCCTGGAGAAGAGAAATAGTTACACATAACGTAAACGATATCTTAAAAAAAAAAAAGCAATCTTGCGGACAGTGTTATATTAACCCTTCAGTCCTTTGGCTGTTGACAAACAATGCCAATTAACATCAGCAAGATAGTTAACTACAACTCTAGGCAGTATTTTGCCAGTTGAAGGCAAAATTCATCTTCTCTTACCTCTTCTCTTAACCTCTCTACAGCCTGGTGGTGCCAAGTTTAACATGTACAAACTGTGGAGTTTGAAATTCAGTGAGAAGAGTAAGAAACGACTTGTTTTCTTCTTATTAAACCATTTGATAAATAACTATAATAGTGAAGTGGCTTCAGTTTTCCGGTAGATTTTTTTTTTTTTTTTTTTTAACTTGCATATTTCAGGATGCTTTTTTAAAATTCCTTACCTTCCCTATGGTAGATTATTCTTTCTTAATTTCTTGTACTTACAGTAAGGACACACTGGGGATGGACCTAACTGGTGATACAAAACCTGGGTAATTAATTCTGCTGTTTGCCAGGGAAAGAAGAATATTACTTCTGAAGATGCAGCAGGCACTTTATTAAGTGATTGTACCAGCTGGAAACAAATTAGTGGCTTTATTTTAAACTATAATTTAGAAGTTTAATGCTTTTACTTCAATGAGAAGCTTCAATGAGAAACAAATATTTAGGAAGATTACAGTTCAAGTGTTCTTGTGATTTTTACAGGGGCATGTTAGCTTCATATAATTATCCATGGTGTTGCTGTTTGCATTGGTTTTGGTGAGACTCAGTACCTCCAAGTTCGAAGTTGACTCTTACCTCTCTTCTGTCCGATATCACAACTAATTTTGGAGAGAGGAAGAGAACATGCACCAGGTGGGCTGTGTTTCTAGCAAGTGATTTCCTTGAGCACATTAAAAGGAACCTCGCCAAGAAAATATCACTGTAGCATTTTGAGTCCAGCTGGCATTGTATCGGAGGCTGTCGAGGGAAGGAGAGAACAGCAAAGGCTGAGCCACGTTCATCTGTGGTGTCACTCAGCCAAATTTACCTGTAGGTGAATTTGACTCCCAGTATGCTCTAGAAATTGTTTTAGTCTGGGATTTTGTGGAATGAACAGGGAGCTTGTGTGCGCAGTTTCAGCTGTGATTTGCACATTCATTTCTTCCATCTGAGTGTAGTCCTGAGAGCACTATCAAACATATATTTCAGTTCTCTGGTTCAACTGCTTGGGTGTATAAGCACTCAGGATGTGAACATACTGATGAGCAACAAAGTCTGGAGAAATCTCTAAGTCTTCATTTCCCACCTTTCCAAGACAGAAAATGATAAGAGATGGTTTAAAGCAATAGTAGGAAGACTGCAATATGGGGCTGTGCTTTGGCAGTGGGCCTGATTTCACGGTCTCTACATCAAGAATGCCTTATCCACATACTGCAGAATGCTGACACAATATGAGCTCACTCTAGCACTTCAAATCTGTTCCAAAATGTTGAGAGGTTGCTATTTCAACTGCTTGCCTTACTGTCAAATCAAGTCGTTATCTGTCCTGCTGCAAGCACAAACTCCGTGTGCTTTGGCCAATCAGAGAAAATGTGATCTTGGTCCCATTCCTGAGCTAAATCACATTTGTGTTGCTGAATCAAATTTGTCATGCTGTGTAGTACCACTGCGAGTGTTCCTCTCCCTTCTCCCAAATAAACAAGAAAGTGCAAGGCTGGAGTTATTTTTCCTTAGTACTTTTCCAGAGATTGTGGAACCGTTTTGGCTGGACCTCTCACATAAATTCAGTTTCATGAAACATAGGAAAGTTCACTAGTGTTATATGTACAGCTTGAAATGTGCCTGTTGATTCCACCAGCTCCATGTCTCACATAACAATTCAGTCCCACAGAATACATTTACAGGTATCCGTGATTAGCAGGTAGGTGATAAGGCACTCATCTTGCTTCAAAATTTGATCTTGAGTGAAATCTGTCATATATGTAAACTTAATTTCTACAAATTAAGTGTGAATTTTTTGTGGGAGAAACTAATCTGTTTCTCTAGGTTTTTAGATGCTCTTTTGGTCTCCACTGAAGAAATCAAATTAAAACCTCGTCTAACTCTGTGTGACATTGCCTTTATAGGAACTAGATATGAAAAATGATAATATCTGCAGTAAAAGCATCTGCCTTATACCTGACGTGCATAAACCCAAGATGCATACAGTATCTGTAGCATAGTATATCTGTAGCTATAGCCTCCTGGCAGCCTCTGAGAAACAAGCTGTCCTTCTTCCTACCCAGTAGGGTAATGCTGAAAATGTTGCCAGGATGCAGCCGCCTACCTCAAACTATTGCTAGAGGCACTTCAGCAGCAAGACCTATTTGTGCAGTAAAAACTGTGAGGAAAATGTTGGTGAACTTTAAAGAGAAGAAGCACTGAGACTCCCCTAGGAAAAGCAAAAATAGGATCAGAGAAGATAATCAGAACCTGAGGGCTTCAGGAGGACAAACAGGTGTTGTCTCAGATGTGTTGCCTCCCACTTTGCATCTTAGTGTGAAGGATATATTTTCTTTGACATTCAGGACTTCTGCTTCAGGAATTATTATTATTTTTAATTGAAGGTTGAGTCTTAATGCATGAGCTAAAAAGCCATCTGTGTGCTTTTTTTTTTTTGCCTCTCTCTTTTTCAGTGTTACTGTGCCAGTGTTATGATTCTCTGCAGCCCATGGTTATATGGAAAGGCTGGACAAGAAAGTAAAAAGCTGGTAATCCCCTTTGGGAAAAAGAAGAGGCAGTCAGCCACCTCAAGGTCACATAAAGTACAGTGGTGCACGTTGAATTGTTTCATTAATCAGAACTCATAGTGTATTTGCAAAGAATAATTGACATTAGCAGAGCTGTGTTACTTGCAAATGCAGTATTTAACTCTCTGTTTAATTACACTGAGATTTAAACTCAGAAAATAAGCCTTTGCTTATCCAGTAACAACAGTGCCTCTTTTGCTAACAGAGCAAACTTTTTGCAGTGTTGTATAGGACAAGTTTTGTATTTTTAGCAGTGAAATAACTACCAAGTTATTCTAACTGCAATCTGGTAGTGGATAATATCATATGCTGAAATGGATCTACATCAGATCTCTGTACACACTAAGTAGGGGGAACTAGAAACAAAATGTAAAATATTATCACAGCATTTTCCCAATAGAATGTGTATTTGTGAGGAGAATAGGGAAGATAGATTGGAAGAAAGAGTGTTCAGGATAGGGAATATGTGGTTTCCCGTAAGAAAGGCATTAAAGCTGGTTGACAATGGAAAATAAATAGAGTGAGAGAAAAACAAAACCAAAACAAAACCAAAAAAAAAAGAAAAGAAGAAAACAGTTGTATACATATGTATTTAAAGGAAGCTATGGATTATTAGATTTTTCACTACTGAGATAAAGCAAAAGAATTTGGTCATGGTCTGACATTTGCATGTTGTGTCTGCTACTTACCCTGAAGATTTCTTACTACCACTGCAGTCTCCAGCCATCTGTGTTCACAAGTGTGCAAGCTCCTGGATGAGCTTTGTGCTTTGTTTGCTCAATGCTTAGTGTAATGCACTTTGACCAATGAAGCATCCATAAATACTGCTGCAACCCGCATGTCTGTAATGTCCTAGTCAACTCTTCCCATCTTCCTGATGCTCTGGGAAAATCCTACTGAAATCAATGGATCTACAAAGGTGTTGCTCAGTTTATGTTAGATGGAAAAAGCATTTTCTGCAAAATTTCATTCTTAAATGAAGAATCTTGTACAAAAGAAGCATCCAGCTTATGACCTGTGTGATTACTCTGGGCTGCCAGGGTAATTAATGTAATTCTGATGGCTTACTTTCCATAATCTGATTAAATGGATTTCTTCAGTGAAAGTGAACACCTGTCTCTAACCTTCATCACTCTTCCAGGAACTTCTTCCTTCACTGTTTAAGGGATGTTCAGCCAGCCATTCTGGGGGGAAGTGAGTTCGGGAAATGTATGGTCTGAAAGGAGGCAATTCATGTTCCCCATGTAGATCTCAAGAGCAACATCAAAGATGGTGGCTAAAAGAAAGAGCATGGATTGATTACGGCAGTCGTTTCCCTTCTTCTTGGGCAGCTTCTGGGTAAGGAGCTGCCTGTCCCACCATTTATGAGTGCACGTGTTTGGACTTTCTGAGCAAAGCTGATGACCTGGTGGGCATCAGAAACAACATAGCATGCAGGTGCAAGGGTTTCATCATGTAAGGGGAGGGCTGTGCCATTGCCCTCTCCATATTCTCAGTGGAATTAAGGGACATGCCTAATATTAAGCAACTTGGTACTACCATCCTACAGAAATAGTTATTTTGACATGATTCTTGGCCTCAGGAATAAAGCTGATGAGAGATTGTTCTACTAGGACAGCTGCTCCCAAATGATGAGATAGCAGTGTCCCTTCTGCAAAGCGCTGTAAGAACAGATACAGCCACAGTATGACACACCTGTCTATCTTCTTAGTCAAGGAGTTCCACAGCAAAGGAAGCATTCCATCTCCCACCCAACTGTTTTTATTTTCATTTCTTCTGTCTCCGTTGCCTCTTTTCAGCTGCCCATCTCGCTGTAATCCTCGGATTTTGAATTTTCCTGAATAAAAGCACTCTTTGCAAAGGGTTTGTTTGACTGCTCGCTGACCCAGATGATTTTCAGTATGCTTTGTAGCTAAAAATTCTTTACTACTCTATTACTACTTGTTTCTCATTTTCTCTAGGGATTGTATCATCTAGGAAAAGCATCATGCTTTCTTTCTATTCGCAGAAGTTGTTTTGTCCTGACGGAAGACATTTTGAATGAAAGTGCTAATAATATCCATCCTTCCAGTACTGCAAATGTTTTTACTGAAAGCTTAACCAACATCTCCTCCTCTGTTTGCTGTGTTAGGTCAGGGTATCACCACTAATGTCAGTGGAGCTTTGGCATTTTTCCAGTATTAGCTGACTATTCATTTCAGGATTCAGTCTCAGTACCTCTGTATTATTGACCTCTGAAGCTGGAATACTCTCAAGTCACCAAAGGAAAAAAATATGATTGCTCTTATAGTGAAATGTATTTGATCCATTTGCAAGCTGCATTTTTTTTAATATCTCTATTTACTGCAGGAAAATATCATAAAGAGTGTATGTTCATTAATAGCATCTCGTTCATTATATATATATGTACATATATATATATATATACATATATCCAGGTACTTATTAAAAAGTAAGAATCAAGATCTTTTTTTCAAAGATGGAAAACTTAAGTGCAGATTTATGGCAGATCTCAGTAAGGTTTCACAGAACCTCCTGAACTTCATCCTCCTTCTCATCAGATTGATGCATTCCTCATGTCTGGGGGGATGATCAGCGGCATCTGGAAAAGCTTGTGCGAAAGAGCCGTGAGTTCATCCTCCCTCCCACCTGACCTTAAATGGAAGAGGACATCTTCTAGTCTGTACTGATTAAGAAAAAGAGTGGCTTTTTATTTGAAACATAGGAGTTCCTTCTTGCCAAATTTCAGTCGTTCTTGTGTTCTAGTCTTTTATTTCCCTACTTATTTGTAATTTTATCTAACCAGTGACTGATGTTTCTCATGGCTGGAAAGTATTATTAAAGGTACCTGTACAACATACACAGTATAGAATCATTTCCATCGTTCTTTGCGCATTACGGATTGTTAATGAATTCGCAGCAGTGATTTGGCACAAGAGTAGCAAATTGCATCTGATTTGACTGGCCTTCTCATTTGCACCGTGCCCACTTCACACTGTTTTGCTACAAAAGGCCTTCAATGAAATAAAATTTGTTTGCTAGCTCTATTGACTCCTGCCACAGTCTGAGGAGATCTAGTGTTGATATATTATTTATTTGCTTTTAGACCAAGAGAGTTTGTGAGAGTCTGTACGTTTGGGACACCACATAAAGTGGGGAAGGTTGCATTTTGTCACTGTGGATTTCTTGGGGGTTATTCAGCTCTTTTTTTTTTGTTTGTTTTGAGGGGTTTGAGTAGGTTTTTTTTGTTGTTGTTTGTTTTCCTAGGTTTCTTAATTGTGTGGTTTTGTGGAGCAGCTTCAATGGCTGTGGTTTCAGAAGCCTGGGAAAAATAGGAAGCTGCTGATTTGGCAGATGTGTGTTCGTATATACCTGTAGGACGAAGGGCAGTATTATTTCTCAAAGTATTCCCATCAGCTGAAACATGAAGTTTGCTTTTATGAAAACTGCAAATGTGAAACCTAAACGTCCATTTTAGTCCTTAAAAAAATACTTACTGCTGCCAAACAAAACTGTAAATTTTATTTTGTCTAAACCAAATGAAAGATTCATTCTTCCCGACATGAGACATTATGCTTTTTAATTCTCCTCTAAGGCTTGGAGGCTCTTGCAACTACTTTAATTCCTCCCTCTGGAGCTTGTTATTCACCAGTTAAGTTAAGTAGATTGATACAAACTGTTATTTCCAGATCCCGGTCTTCACTAGTTATCTTTTTAATTAACTATTTGACTTTTTTTCCTTCTTTTTTTTTTTTTTTTTCATATTCTATCCATCTTCCCCCTTATTAGCAGAAAGCAACAGAGGTAGTCTTTCATTTACCACACGTCTGGCACACTGATTTTTTTCATATATTTTATCACCAGGTGCTTCTTGCAGGTTCAGATGGAGAGACTGTGTCTACTGTAGTTGTGCCAGCTTCCCTGCTAAATATTTGGCAGAGAAAGCTGTAAAACCCTATTCACGAACAGTGAAAATCTAGACCTAGAAGCAAATTCCCCTAGTGACTAGATTTTATATTTTCTTCTCATCCCACTGCTTTTATCTCATCCATGAAGTCTGAGTTCCTAAGGGAAATTCATTTTACTGAATAAGAATTTCATTGCAGAGAAAGTGATTTTTAAAAAGATAAAAAGATTTGCTGCCTTACAAGATGCTTGGTTTAAAAGGGTATTCTTGCTCATTCAATATTGTCAAGCACTGAATGGGTAATTTGGAAATCAGAAAAACAGTTCAGGGGTTAGTGTTTGCACCTCATGTTTGTGGATCTGCCCTGGCTGGTGCAGTTCTGTCCTTCCAGATCTTTGACTTATTGCTGCAGAGACAGAACAAATGCCCCACAGTCTAAAAGGTGAATTACATTTGTTGCATTTATTTTTGCAGACATCCACAGCGATGCACATAACTTATAGTTTTCTTCCCATTAATCTCTTCCCAGCGTCTCTGGCAACTTTTTAGCTTCTCTTTCATTGCTCTGAATTGCCATCAAAATGTCTGACTTCCAGGTGTCATCCCACTCTTTATTGTTGGCAATAAAGGCTTACGTTTGAAAACGTTCCTTACAAAAGATCAACATGAAGGTATTTTCTTTTTTTTTCCAGCAGAATAAAACTTGCTTCCATCCCAGCTGAAAACTGTGTCACTTTTTCAAAAACTCTGCATAGATCTGAGTGAAAAGATGAGAATTGTATACAAGGTGTACCTTTCAAACTTCCAACAAAATGAGGCTTTAAAGTTAGTCCCAGCAGCCTGAGTTATAAAAAATGATTTGTTGCTGAAGTGACTGGAGGTCTGCAGAGAATAACTTTGTTCTTATGTTCCAACCAGATTTTCAGACAGATTAAAGGAGATTCCCTTGAGTAACGTGCCACGCATCCTGGCACATTCAACAGATCAGTGGATGCCCTTGATGCCACAAATGAAGAAACATTCTCTTTGCTGTACATGCTCAGGTATTTGCAGAATTGGGTTCAGCCCAATGGATCTTCTAATGAATTTGTTTCCACTGTGAAATGCACTTCTCTCTTGTATTGTGTACATGGCGGGTCATGCAAGAGCAGCAACAATGAGCCTCTGGCACTGGTGAGGTTGACTCAATCAGTCCTTGTGAGTTAATTACATTGCTTTTGAAAATAAATTTATAACCAGATAACAAATCCAGTCACTAGCACTTCTTCCAACTACAGATGATGGTTCTTTGATAAATATTTTTGTAGTGCTGACTTGTTTTGCTTAGTTTGGTTTAAAATAAGCCTTTTTCTGAAATGAATGAGTGAAAATGAAATAGAATATAATATGTATTTGGCCCCTTTGGCCAAAGTCATCTGTCAATTTTGTTGCTTCTGACTAGCACAAAAAAAGAGCAAAGCAAGGACATATTTATAAACAAAAAGCAAAATGAATGGCATCAAGGCTGGCTAGTACCTAGCTAGCTGTATGGCAACAAGAATGAACACTTGTAAAGGTACTGCTTTTATAAAGTCCAACCAGTGTTGTGGGTTTTTGTTTTGGTTTTGTTTTAGTCTTGCTTCCTAATGAAATCTAACCAGCTAAAGAAATCTTAGCTGTACTGCTAAGATTTACAGTCATACTTAGCTGACTATAAAAAATTACTCCAAGTGAGAGTTTCCCCCACTTCTAAAATCAAGTAGAGGTGGGAGTTGCTATTTTTTGATTTAATTTTAAAAATAATTATGGCTTCTGTTTACGATGGTGTCATACCCTAATCTTTAAGGATTGTGTATTCTGCAGTATTATAAGGGCCAAGTATATGAAGCAAGAATATGCTACAATCTCTCCAGGTTTGAATCAACCCTCAGAAAGGCACAGTATTGCCAAAATCTAACAACAGTATGTTTAGGCCAGTTGCCTTACACTGGCTATTGCTAGGATACCAGACTTTTGGATTCCTGATACCCAAAGGATTATTCACTCTTGGCTTCTCTACATAATGTACAAATAAAAGGGAACCATAAATCATACCTTGGAAAACTCAGTCAGGCTTTAATGCCTTAAACTTGCCAAGTTTGTCTTACTAAGAAGCAGCTGTTTCATACACTAAAGTAAATAATAAAAAGTAAGTTTTTGAACATAAAGGTTGGGCATGCAGGAGAAAGAGGAGAGATTGACAATGGAGGTGATTCCCATACATGTAGATGTAGAGGGGCGGTTAATTCCCTGATGTATGGCAAGAATATTTATTATTTTCTTCAACAGGCTGTGTTTAAGTTATGTTAGACCATCCTGATAAGGAGAAGCAAATCAGTGAGACTTTCCTGGATTATGGAGTACTGCAGTGCACGTAACAACCACTGCATGCATTACCACCAGCTTGTACTGTTTCAGGGCACCAGGGTGCAATGCTTTGCATTTGTTTTGGAGCAAAGTATGTTTTTAGACTCTCACAGAAAAAAATCAGTCACGAGTGCATGTTTTGTGCCTGACAGCTTTCCTATCCCCAGACTATCGCTGCTGCTCTGGTGTCAGATCTAGTATGGCCACCTCTTTCCCCAGGGCCCTTCTCAGTGCGGCCAGCAGCAGTGACACAAGTGTGCTGTCAATGTGTCAGTGGGTCAGTTAGCAACTGGGAGGCTGTAACCTGGCTAGACCATGGAGGTGGGCACACGGTGCTGTCCCAAGCTGAGGAAGCTGAGGACTGACCAGACCTCATGGCTTGGCATGTGGTTCCATGCGCAGGAGTGCTTCAGAAGCATCCCTCTGCTTCATAGGTGCATTTGTGGGAGAGGGGAGATTCTCCCAAGGACAAACATTGGTGTCCACTTGACCAAAATACCAAAAGTACAAGTGGATCACACTTGTTCCAGAAAGTACGAAGGGATCTTCTCTCTTCTGGGGAAGGTGGATGGCAAAAGCAGTGTTGTCTGATGTTGTCACAGCCTGTTATTTCAGCTGTGGAGGTGCCCAGACTGCTGGATCGATAAGTAGCTGGAAAGTATATAGCTGTTTCAGAGAGAGACTTGCAAATAAACTGTTTCTACTGTTTTCAAGTCAAACTGTCTTTGAATCTGCTGTTTTCTTTCTACAGTTGTTTGCTTCCAAGGATACTGCTTGCAAGACATGTCAACTGGAGGGAATTGCATTAGCAAAATGGGAAATCCATATAGTTAGATGTGCTGTGGTTGACTGGTTTTTATTCTTGGCTTACAGCATAGTGATATTCAAACTGTCAGCCACATCTAAGTTGGATTTAAATGAATGTGAGTCCAAACTGGCATATGAAATTCAATTAAATCACCACATCAACTTCTGTATTTGTGTTCTGAGGATTGAGACTTAAAATAAGTGTTAACACTATGAGTTATACACAATGACGGAATTTCTGGGGTCAGTTTCCTGGTGGAAGGTAATCAACAAAGATGCAAATGCAATGAAGTCTTGTTTTGAAATGCAGTGCAGGTGCAATATCCATCAGAAAAATAAGTTAATCAATGAAGCAATCTGATGTTTCAGATTCTGAGCATAGGCTACGCACTGAGCATATATAATTCAGTTTGAAAGATAGTGTAAATTATTAATAACATAACTAGATTGAATGTCTCTATCCATTCATTCATCCTGCAAATGGGGACCTTACTCCTAAATATTTAACAATAGTTATAACAACTAACCTATTTTCTTCCTTTCAGCCTGTAGGAGGAATTACTTCATTCACTTGTGACAATTTTATTTGCATATATAAATGTGTTCAAGTGAATCTAAGCTGGAGAAATACACATCAGTTAGTGCTGCAGATGAATTGGTTCCTGCTTCATGACATCTAAAGCTTTTAGAGATAAAACAAGACAAGGCCAGATTCTGCGTAGGCTTTGTCTGCTTCATGCTTTATGTTTGTTGGTGAGCTGTTTATTGTATAGATGTTGTGGTAGATCATGGCCACGATGTTGTTCATACAAGTCTGGCACAAAATATCGTTGTGGAACCTCTGACTCCATTACAGTGGTGGAGAGCAGAAGGAAGTTAAGATAATTGGAAGATGCTGCCCCAGTTATATGGCCTCGTATAATGAGTGCAGGTAAAACTTCTTTTGGCATGCCCAGTCCTGCTTGTGACTGTCAGTTCTTGGGTCAGGGTTGTATCTTTGTGTTCACTAGTGCATCCACAGAAGCTACATTTTGTTAGCCCAAGACTGCCAGACTTACTAAGATGTCTTCTTTTGCCAAGATAGGAGTCAGGAGCAGCTAGCCAAGGCACTTGTGCCCTCTGAAGTTCATGGCAAAGAAGGGTGGCACTGCAACAGGAAAAGTTAAGAGTTTACAGATGAGTAAAATGAGTCACTGTCTGATTGGTAGGCCAAAAATCCATACCTTGCAGTGATTAAGAAGTTCTTGAACTAAAGAGAGAATGGGATCCCTTTTTCTTTCTGTCTTATACTTTTTCCTTGCTCTGTTCTTCTGAACAACCAATGTTACCTACTTGAGTAATTTTTTACTTGGAAAACAATTCTGTATCCTTACTGTTACGAAGAAAAATAAAGTCCCTGATTGATCGTCTTCTTTGCTTATCTTTCTTTTTTTTTTTTCCTTGCAACACTGGGATTGTCATTCACCTGCTGTCCTCCAAACTTGAATTTGATGCTCTCCATCTCTCCTTTCCTCAGTTTTCTTGTGTTTCATTCTTGGTACACTACTCCCAGAATAAATTTTTCTGACTGCTTTGATATTTTGGACTCTAACCTGGCAGAAATATACCTGTTGAAGGTTAGAAAAAAATAATGAACAAGTCAAAGTTTCTGCTAAGGAAGGTGAATGACAGTTAGTTGAAAAGTGATCCTGGTGATTCAATCATGGACTAAAACACTGAATCTTCGGCCTATGTCTAAATACAACAGACCCTTCTTTCATAATCACTAACTTTTACATAGTAATCTATTTTTCCAAACTCACATTACATGATCTGGACCTTTCAAATTTACAGTCTTCAGGAAATTTTTTTTTTAACAAGCTTCTCAGCTTCTTACATCATCATGTGGGAAATTGTATTTGTCATAACATACCGGGAACCTGTAAAGATAATTTGGTTGTATTTCATCACAATATGATTAAGATAGATTAATTGTGCTGGTTTTTATCAGGTAAACACTGCACAAAGGTCTACTTTGGCTCTTGCAATGTTTTTAGCCAGTCAGTTTTGATATTCCTTTCTTTCCATGAATAAAATCATTTGTGCCTCTTTAGGTGCACAGGTCATTTTGCACATTGGGTGTAGCTCCTAAAATGAGCCAGGGAGGAGGGGACATAGGCATGGGGGAACAGCTTCAGGAACTGTTAGGAACCACTCCCAGCTTGTTAAAAAATTATTTCCATGTGAGCTAATACTATTCCTAAAGCTCTTAGTGGAAACAGAGTTCAGTATTATCTAGCTACATCTGGAAAGGCTCTTTTCGTCAGAATGTAATTTTTATAACATGGCTATTCTAGAAATAAAGTGAAAGCTCTGGTTAGCTTTCCACCTAGTTCCCTAGCTTTCACAGAGATATTTTTTTTTTTTCAGCTGTGCCAATATCTGGATTGTAAGAACAAACCAAAGATTTAGATACATGCCTTGTAGTTAGTGCATGCCTTGCAATGTTTAATGAATTTTCTGAATAACTGTCATGAGTATGTTGTTTGCATGAACAGTTTATGTTTATGCATATATATTACACTAAATGTGTTTTATGGAAAGAAAGCATCAGAGTAATGTATGCATGTATACTTCATATAAAACCTTTTCTTTGGTCACTTATGTCTTCATATCAACACAGCTTGAACAACCCTCAGGATTTTGTGAGTACCTGGTGGACAGCACAGAGGCCTTTGTTATTAACACAGTGTATGTATGTGTTTGTGTGTATGTATGCACAGAGAGAGAGCTCAGCACAGGCAGTGATTACAGCGAGGAGCTGAGAACAATCAAATTTCACTGAAATTATTGATTGTTTGAAAATAAAATTTCCAGTCCAAAACTTGTTCTTGTATTAGAAAGTCTGAAAAGATCTAAAGGATAGGTGGGAAAACGTGCATGGTTTTGTTGTTGTGTGATTGTTTAATTATTATTATTGTTTTAGCTTTTTTATTTTTGTTATTGTTTGTTTTTGCTTGTTGGCAATATCCATGATTTTGAAATATAAGAAAAACTGTAGTCTGTCTTTTCTGATTTTGGGGTGTTTTCTTTTTTGTTTTTTTTCTGAAGGATCTTCTGAATTTCTGACTGATAACTACTGTGAGTATGCTTTCACTTTTTCAATCTGCTTAAAACAGGTACCTGTTTCTCTAAGTGCCTTCTTGCAGTCTCCTGTGAACATGCCCAGTTGTCCCCCTGTAGGTGCAGACTGTGGAATTTTCCAGTGTAGACAGGGCTGTTGTTTTGAATGAAAAATAGTCTGGGGAAAAACACACCCCATTTTCAGTGGCTTTAATCCATGATGAATGAATTCACAGAGGAGAGCATGCTTGTTCTTTTCCATCCCTATTCTAAAGCATTAAATACAACCTTCAGTGTCAACAGTCAAAAGCCCCATGTTTTGGATAGGTGTAACACTTTTAGAAAACAGATTTTAGAAATGCTCTCTGCTACAGGCTGAGATCTTTTCCCATTTTTGTTGTGTGAATATCAGCTATGTTTTATTTTAATAAGTGTTTAATAAGTCAGTGAATCTCACTTAATGTAGTTTATGTGCTAAACAGCTCATTTACATATATTGTACTGTTAGATTAGGTAGCCAAGAAGCCTTCTGGTTCCAGAAACGTTGTAGATGGTTCTGTGTAGAAGTAATAGATAACCTCAAGTAAAAATGAGACTCATTGTTTCATTTAGGTATTGGGCTAAAGTACTGGATGATTGACCTACAAAATGTGGCAAAGCCACTACTTCATCTCAAATTGTGCCCTTCTCTACTTCTACCTGAAGTCAGTTTCAACTTTTGGGTGTAATAATTGACCTACAGGCTGCAAAACAGAGAGAGGAATTCATTTCCTGGCAGGTTGCTTTCTGAACAACTCAGTAAATCCTCCAGTGTTAGTAAACTACTTTTAATTGAGCACTAGGTTAGAAAAAGTAGAACTGTGTTTGGAAAGCTCAGAGAAGAGAAAAACGTTTCAGGTATTTACATTCTTTTCCTCGCTATGCATAATTTGTAGGAATCTGTAGGAAAATTATAGCAGCATATTGTTCCTTCCTTCCTTCCTTCTCCCTAAAATTAGAGCAGAAGATGGGATTCTGCTAACCACTAATTGCCTGGAATTCTGTGATTTCCTCTGATGCTATGCTCTGGCCTACACGGGACTGGTATGCAACTGAAGATACTGGCACACACAAGAGACAAAAGAGAGGACTTATCATGCATGAAGGTGGTGAACATGCAGGCAAGATTGCTCTGCAAGCATTAACTGGTATTCTTACTGATCTTCTGAAAAGGTCAGACTGGTGGGAGTCTTAACAATAGCAACAAAATAATCCAATCAACCAAGCAAAAAAAAAAATAAAAAGAAATAAATTTAAAAAAAGCAGATTATGAGACAAAGGAGACCAATACTAAGGTCTAGATATGGTGATCTATGATCAGGTTATGCAAGCAGGGTCACCAAAAGTCGATTAGGCCAGGGTAAGGTTAGTACCAAAATGATGAACCTAACATTACAACCAAATTTAATCTGCCTAAATATTTGAAAATAGTAGACAATCTCTCTCTCTGGCTCTTCATGTGTGTATATGTTGTGACCTCAGGCCAGTACATGCTTATACTGAAAAGTCCTTTGCTCACTGACGTCTTTCCGTCATGAAAAGGTACCATTTTATGTGCACTCCTGAAGACACAGCTACCAGAACCAAATCCTTAATAAACTTCCTTTGAAGATACAGCCTTTTTTTCTATGATAGTCTTCAATAGAAAGGAATAACTTAGTTTAGCTTTCACTTATGGCCTTCAAAAACATTGTTTCTGCATTGGCTGCTTAAGGACCTCAGTACCATCCCATCATTGAGGTTCATTACTAGAACTGAAACACAGAGAACAAAAAAGCAAATTGCTCATTCCACCCTAATTTTCTGCTTTCTCTTAAACACCATTACTTTCTGGCAATCCTGGTACACCAAGTGTAGCTTGTCTTTGTTTGTTGTCATATTTGTGATTCCTTTTACCATGTTCTCAACAATAGCAGAAAAGTAGCCTGTTTTCTTTTAGTATATTCAGATACTAGGTCTAACAAAATATGAAATCATTCTAAAGTTTAATTTTGAAATAGAGTTGATTTTCTAGACCAAAAAAAAGAGATTATGCTCTCCGTTTCATGACTGCTTTCTATGATGCCTCCAGATTTGTGCCATTTAAATGTTTTAAGAGAAAGCAACATGATTTTCTTTCAACACTCTGACTTTTGTGCAAACATCATTCATCTGTTTAAATTACCGCGAAGAAGCCATGATTTCAAAGAAGAAAGATACCCAAGGAGGCTGGAAATGGAGAGAACCACGTGTCATTTCTGTTTCCTTGCAGGAAAGCTGTCTAGAGCTGTGGTGTAGCCAGAGGACTTCAGCACACACAAAGGCTTAGGCAGTAATGCAGAAGAGTCTGTGTAAGCTTTTTTGCTCCAGTTAAAATCTCCTGGCCATACTAGACATAGATGTACCCAGGTTCAACACACAACTCTAGACCATGGGCCACCAATAAAAAGCCAGAGTTTTGCTACCTAATATTCAGTTTGGACACAAGTAACTTCTTTAAAGAACCTAGTACTCAGTTGTGATTTAGCACTCAGTTTCTTACTCAGGTATATGTGATGAACAGAGGAATACCTTCATTCTCTAGCCAAATGATAGTTCTAAAGGGGCAGTTGTGGCTATATTGACAGTTCTTTACAGCCATTAGTGGAATTTTGCATGAGAGGGTATAAAGACTCTTTCAGTTTTCCATTAATCATAGTATCATAGAGTCATAGAATAGCTTGGGTTGGAAGGAACCTTAAAGATCTTCTAATTCCAACCTCCTGTTATGGGCAGGGTTGCCACCCAGCAGATCAGGCTGCCCAGAGCGCCATCCAGTCTGGCCTTGAGCACCTTCAGGGATGTGGCAACTACAGCTTCCCTGGGCAAACTCTTCAGCACCTCACCACCCTGTAAGTAAAGAATTTCCCCCTAACATCTAACCTAAATCTCCACTATTTTAGTTTAAATCCATTCCCACTTCTCTGTCACTGTCATCAGACCATGTAAAAACATTGATTAGAGGCTAATTTGCATATGCAGATAATATGTGAACAAGCCTTTACAGTATTATGACTATTTATAAATCTTTTACCTGAAATGCCTGTGGAGTGGTGTTTACACAGGCTTCAAGGCTATTTTTTCCTGTAACGGTTTGGCAAGGATATTAAAGGGAAGAGGTAACATCAAAAAAGCAGCATGTGAAAAATGCAAATATCTAAGGGAAATAGCAACATATGAATCTCTCTGACAGCAGATTCCTTGGTGGAACTGAGTTGGCCCCATCTGTGCAGGCAGGCACTTCACTGGAATGTAGGAGAAATGGTGAGGACAGGAGTTCTTCAGGCTGGTGATGGCAGGTTCAACACATCTGATGTTCCCGTTGATGTCAGTATTTTTCAGCCTAAGGGAAAATACAGCCTGATGCAAACTGCATTAACTGTGAGGCACTCAGATGGGAAGCATTTTTATGATCAGTCTATTTCATGGAATGAAAGGGGAAGAATTACTGTGACATGCTGGGGTGTATGTTGTTAATTGCTCGTCATAACAATTCTTTTCTTCAACAAGATCTCTCCTTTCCCTTACCTCCTCACCCTATGAAATGATCTTGTCAATATGGAGAGAGCAACTGTGAGGAATCTGTAATGAAAAAGTGCTGTTGCCATGGCATAGAGTTCTGGTTTTCTATTGAAAGAATTTCTTATTCCCCATTTCCCCATTTGCATTCCCTGACCCTCTGAACAGCTATATCAATTGTTTGGATTCAAACAATTAAAAAATCTTTATTACTAAGAAGAAATTAAAAGAAGTAATTAGCTTAACACAACTCTAGATCAAAAAGCCCTTATCTGGCTGCTGAAGGGAAATGCGTATTTCTGTGCTGTTTACAGCCCAAAGTAACTTAAGTTAAAGCCTATTAATGTTTTCTTTTCACAGTGAACAACGTGAATTTTCGGCTGTTTTTGTTGCTGACATCATACAAAGATACTCTTCTGAAAACTGCTGTGCAGGTTGTTTAAATCTCCTAAGTTAAACTCTTTAATATATTTTTTTTCCATCTGTTGATTTCCCCTGTTTATTTGACTGAAATGTTTGCACCAGGCTTGTTCTTGTTCCACCTTCAGTGTTTGAATTAGAGATAATTTTTCCCCTACTTCTTTTCTTTTTTTTTTTTTTTTTTTAATTCCTTGGTTTTGTGGGTGGATGTAATAAAGTTTTATAATCCCGATGGACTGATAGTAACTAGGATGAACTTAACACAAGAAGAGGCAGATGGTACCCACGCCTCCTTTGGTAGTTCTGTCAGCACACCTCTTGCCATTGTTTTCCCTGTTCCCATCTTGGATGTCTGCGGGATAGATGCTGCAAATTGCACTGCAGCTCACTAGTTGATTTCATGGCACATAGGGTGGTGCAATCTGTCACACAGCCACCAAGAGCATCAGCCAGCTTCCATGCCCCAGGTTAAAAAAACCCCAAACCGTGAAAATTTGGTTGCTAACTCCACCTGCTCCTTTAAATATCCTGAGCCAAACTTCAGGGTATTACAGCTCAAAAATACAAACTTGGGATTCCATTTTATTTCGATTAGAGTACTAGAGAGAAAGGCAGACCTTTCTGAGATACTCGACTTTAAAGCTTAAACTGTTGGAGGGTCTCTGAGATAATGTGTGTTTTCTTTGGTGTCCTCTCTAGCTGGTCTTCAATAAGCTCGTAGCATTTTTGTTTTCTTTTCCCTCTTCCCTTCCCTTTCCAGAATATTCATTTCACTGTATATTTGACCCTAGATTATTTTCACATCTGTGGTTACAGCTTTCCTCTAGAAATACCAAATATCATCTTGGGCACCGGGTACTTCCAGGCACTGCTGAACTTTTAGACAGTCATGTCTGTGCTCTGTGGTCTGGAGCAGTCTCATATGACAGCACTGACCTTAGTTTGATGACTTCACTCCTGAGTGTGGGTGAACATAGAAACCCTAATTTTGAAGATGGAGCTCATTTTGTACAGGAGGCTTGTTATCCTTAGCATGTGACACACCGCATAATGTCCATGTTAATGTAGAAGTCCTAACAGTTCTCCAGCTTGTGGAGTTATATCCTTCTGAGTCTTAATATCACCAAATAAGTAGTTTCAAGGGAAGATGCTATTGTTCTCTTATCGATATACAGGATGTTGTTCCCATCTGTCACCTTCTGCCCCGTAACTGGCAGTGAGCTATGCTCATTACAGTGTGATTTCGTTTTGTAAGGTGGGTGGCCCATAGCTGCATATCCAAAGCACTATTAAACTATTGAATTGAAGTGCAGCTGGGATAAAAAGCTTAGCCTGTTCAAAGGCCAAGTGTGCTTACTTGCAAGGCAGTGATGATCCAAGAATAGTTTCTGTTTTTCTGAATTCCCATTCAGATTTCTCAGTTTGCCTCCTAAGATGGTAGGCCAGCTGATATACAGCCGTCTTTTAATCAGCTACTTAAGAAATGGCTTCATGGTACAAGGTATGGTCTCTTTCCCAGTGCTGGATGTCTGTTTCAGAAGGTCTGTCTGCATACTTGAAATAATATTATTTTTCTTGCCCACAGAAGTCTTGAAAGCTGAGGTTGTTTGCCTGATGGTTTGGATATTTGTTTTTTTTTCCAGCCTGCTGCACCTCATTTGGGGCAGATGAGGAGGGAAAAGATGTGGGTGAAAGTCTTTTCATCTCGGATGTTTGATATATAGCATGGTTTTGTTATTCTAACCTCCTGCATCCATCTTCAGGGTGGCAAAAGGGTGGAAAATAACCATAGAGAAGTATTTAATGAGCTTATTTGTTGCATCCTGTCCATCCCTGAACTTCAAAATTCTTTTCTGTATTACTCTAGCCTCCAAAAATATACCACTCCTTCTGCTTCATATTCCCTAGAGACCGAGTTACTAGAGATTGATGATTTAACTTCTAGTGATTGATGTGGTAAAAATATATATATATATATGTGTGTGTGTATATATCCCACCACCTGTCCAGAGACACTAAGTTTTATTTCCATACAGAACATATCCCAAGCTTTTAAATCCCCTTGTAAATGCAATTGTAACTTCTTGGGAACCCCACTACACAATGATAGCTGATGCTTTTGCTATTTTGGCACTCTGATTTGGTATTACACTGTGTGACCACCATCATTCATTTAAGAAAAATATTTTTACTCTTTACAGTTTTAAAGCAAAGGCAGTTAAATAAAAAAATTATCTGGGTCTGGTGACTTACTGTCAGAATATTTCATGAACTCTCAGTATGTAAGTGATGATTAAAGAATAATGTTCTAAACGTGTTGATTTTATAAGATTCTCAGAATTATCTTCTGTGAGCCCTTATTGGTTATCTATGCAAAACTAGATTTATCTTTGCGTTCTGCCTCCAAATTCTTCCTACTTTTTGCCAAACGAGTAAATAAAATTATTTTAGCCAGGTAAATACCATCCTTTCATAACAACAAAAGAGAATTGTTATGATTGTTATGAGTACCCAACCCTTGTTTTAGTCCTTTCTTCTGTTGGTCAGTGAAAAAAACAAAATCAAATGAATCGCAAATGCTCCTGGGAGCAGAGAAAGAGTGGAAGGCTGTTACTTCTTTTGCTGGATAGGGAGTGGTGCCTGTGAATGAGGATGAACTTAAAGTTTGGGAAGTCGACTTTGATGTGACTACTGCCTGTTTTTCTGGAACCAACTCTTGCTGACAGTGTTTTGCAAGAGAATTTCCCTAAGAAGTCAGATTCAGAGTGGAATAGCTCTTCTCTGAAACACAGGAACAGGAAAATAATAATGGTAATGTCAGGAAAAATGCTCAGAAGCTCCAGTGTGCCTCCCTGAATATTATTACATGTGTATTACAGACAATAATACAATTATACAGTAATATTTATACAGAAACATATTTTCAATAAATTTGTTCTTAACAAAGCCATAACCTTTTTTGAGCAAAAGGCCCTTGCAAACAATGTCAGCTTTGTACTTGTATATGTTATATGACAGCACCAAATTTCATAGCTGTGTAATGCAGAAATATGGTAATCAGAGGCTTAAATATTTAAATAGTGAAAAGGTGATGATACCATGGTGAGGAATGTTCAAATACTTTATGAAAAACACCAGAAAATCATCCGGAAAAGTATAAATACATAATTCGTTAAGTTTTTGTATTTTGCATTCGTAAGACATCGTCTTATGCATATGTACATTTGCAAAGAAAATCAGATGTTCATCATTTGATGCTTCACTTGCTAATTGCAACGTGGGATCCAGTACAGTGACAAGCCTCCACAGGGAACAGAGGCTCAGTCTAGCTCAAGAGTGAGTTTTTTTCCAAGTTTGATTTTCACATCTAAATTGACACAATCCCATTTTTCTTTATTCTTTCTCTAGAATATTTTACTCCCCGTTTCAGTTTTCAACCCAGCCATCATTCTTAGTTCACGTAGCCTTAATCTGAAACTTACACTAGGAGTGTCAGGCTCTACCATAGATGTTAAGCCAGTCTATTTTAGTGAAATGTTGAGGGTCATTGTTGGAAGGGATTTTCTCCAGATTTTGACCGATAGAGTCAGGCAATGAGGAGACAAATCTCCCTCCCTATTTCTATCTCTGCTCATAGACTAGCTTCATTCAAAATCACTGGACTTCTTCTGCTCTTTTGCTTTACCTGAGCCTTTTTCTCTCTGTCTCCTCTGAGGAACTTTCTTTCTGCTGTCTCTAATGAACTGCTTCAGTCCGTGAGTTTAGAAAGGTCAGCAGCAAGAGTGTGGATTACCCTGGTAGCACAGATGCAAAGAAAAGGAAATATTCTTATTTTTCATTCTCCTACCCCCTTCAAAGTCCACCTAAAACAATGTTTGCAATGTGAGTGTAATACACTTTTTTTTCTTCTCCTTTCACTGAGTTGCTCTGAGAACCTCTGGAAGAGTAACTCAAGATAGAACCTGGCAAAAACTTATTATGCCCTTTGACAAATAGTGGCTAGTGATCTAGTAAATCTAGTTATTAAATGAGTTGAGCAGGAAGCTGCTAGGAAATACTAGCACTAGAGTCAGCAGAGGACAAAATGTGCAGGGATTACAAACTGTATTTGCTGAGGCCTCCTGTCAGCTCAGTAAGATCAGAGTCAATAGTGGCTGGCGCACTGTGGGAGAAGCAGGAGAGGGAAGATGAGCATTGTCAAGGTTTGTGCACTGCTATTGGCACTTGACCTACTCTCATTATTGTTGCTTTGCTTGGCCTTTTAAATTAATAATTTAAATAAATTATATAAAAAAAAATGATTAGAGTCTAGAAACACAGATACAAGAGAGTTTACCTACCTGCATAAGTACTATGCAATTGCCACATGAGAACTATACTTCTAGAATTAAAGTGTATTCCTAGACAGATTCAGGAAATGGCATTTAAACAGTCCAGAGTCTGGTCTGTTACTGAGCTGAACTGGCACCAGTTGCTAGAGCAGATTGCATAAGCGACCCAAAAGGGATGACAGAGAATATCTTTCCAACTCTCAAGAGCAGAGAGATCCTATTCAGAGAAGCTGTCTCAGCTGTCAGGATAACTCTTCTTCCATCTCAGTGGACTGAAAAATATCTGTATTTTTTCCTTTGCAAGTGAAAACAAAAGCTGGCATTTGAACAACTGTTTTAAAAAGTGGTAGAGTTTCAAGCTTCTGAGTGTTTAATCTTCCAAAATCTTAATGATGGCTTATAAAAGTTAGCATTCTGCAATGAGATGCTATACAAATTCTGCCTCGTTTATTTGTAAAAGCTGAGTGCTGAGTCATTACAGAGTATAATTCACTTGCTATTTTAAAGTCAGGGAAGGTGTAACTTGGTTTGTTTCTGTAACTGTGTGAGCTTTTTTACTGTTCCAGTACTGAACACAAAGCACTGCTTCATCCTACTGAAATCCTGTATAGGTACAGTGGATCTGGAGGCTATTTGGGAGTGATGTGACTGGGCTTTCCAGGGTGGGTGTTCTCTGATCTCCCTGTAGGATCTTCACAGAAGGAGGCTTGGTTGCGAACAGAGTGCAAACCAAATGAGCTGTGCTGTGACTTGAAGAAAGCAGAGGGAGAGCAGCAGCTTGTATTCTGTGGCATTTCTGGGTCAGTAGACCAAAGACAAGTCTTATGTATCTTTTTACAGCCTGTCTTGGCCCCGTTTTTGTGCTGGTGAAAGAGGGCCTCCATGTGCTTGAGGCTTGACTTCCAGCTCAAAGGCTGAGTTTGAGAGTAGCTTTCAAACCTTAGCCAAAAATGTTAGTCTGTGCATGTGAATGGGGAGGTGTGGGGGAGGCCACATCGCTCCTTTGTGCAGTCACACAGAATGAGCCACAATCTGTCATGCTTTTGGTTATTAATAGCCAGAATATGAAAGTAGGGCAAATATTCTTCCCGATTTATCCTGACCTGAATACTGTATATCATCTTCAGGCCACAGAATAGTAATTCTGTCTCTAGCTGTCACATTCCTGAATTTTAGGAGCAAATATCTGTGACTATTTTGTGTCACGATTATCCATGTCACATTACAGAGAGAAGCCTGCAGGCAGTCATGCGAGCTGTGTGAGTGCTGCTTGCTTATGGAGACACTGGGATGGTGATCCTGCTTCCTGTCACTCTGTTCTGACACAGACAGTCAGACAAGAGAACCCAAGGGAGAGGTCACCCTGGCCTGGAGTGGCACTGCTGGGGATGAGAGAAGAGTAAGACACAGAGAGGCAGGCCACATGATGGGGAGAGGAATTAGAAAGCCATGAAGAAATGCTGACGGAGGCAGGAGGCTTTTGATTCAGGAACAGAAAGGGGGAAAAGAAAGAGGGAGAGAGATGCAGAAACCCGTAACTGTGCAGTTAACCATTCCTAGGCAGGAAGGATCAGAGTTATGAAGGAGCACACAATAATGTGGGAATACTGGGCTGTTGAGAATCCAGGAATTAAAATAAAGAACGTTGAGACTAAGGAAAGGCTCTGGTGATACTAGAAATCAGCATTTTTTTTTCTCCTTTTTGTTTCTAAAAACCATGAATATATCAAATACCATATTTTATTCCCCTCCCAATCTACAGTTGGTGTTTTTCACTCCTAATTTTGAAATCACAGCAACTTTTCTGACTAAATGTGCACATTCACCTTTGTGGTCTACTTACATTCCTAGTATATGAAGAAAAATAAAAAGGCATTAGCTGTGATAAATCAGTAAATCTAGCAAAGAGATGCTAGAATCAAAAGACCACATTTGATCAGGTTTTTCCACTGACTTCCATACAAACTGGCATGGTTTTGGAATGAAGCATGTGAGCTTGAAGAATCACATCTCCATCCTGTTATTGTTCTGAGTGTTTTTCTGGTAATAGTCTTTTTCTGGACAGGCACACGCACAAAAAAAGCCAAAAAATATTACTGCTGATTGCATTTAGAAACTGCCGACATTAATTGGAATGTGGGCCTATTTGCTTGAGGTAGAATGAATACATAGGGAAACAAATCCTTGCCCAGAAGTATCTAGAAATCTAATGTTAAATCAAAAGGCAAGGCTAGACTGTAAGAGAAGCATGAAGTAGGAAAGGTGACTGCGCTAACAGACTGTGCTTATTTAATCCTGCTAATTAACTACACGATCACTTCAAATCATCATCATGAAATGTTTCTGTTTCTGTCATGTTTCTGTCATGTTAAATACAAGTATGGTTTCTACCAAGCTAATTTCTGGCATTCCAGTGTTAAGAGTAGTATACATGACAGATTAGGTCATTAGTACATATTGTGTCTTCTGTGTATCAACACTTTTTCTGTGACTTAAGTGTCAGTGTGAAACCTCCAGGCCTCAGTCCAGCACCTACAGACACACACCTCATACACACCTCATACTCGTGCCTCGCTGCTGAACTACATCAGGAAAGGATGAACCTTGAGTCCCTGGCTCTTTCTTTCCCAGTCTGTGCTCTTCCCCACAATGAACATGAATCTCTATTCACTCCTTTGCTGGCTGAGCACAGTACAGTAAGCATGGCATGCATCCCCTACCACTAACAGCCACTTCAGGTGGGCTGAGATGGCATCCATGTGATGCAAGAGAGCCAGAGCAGGCTGGGCCCAACAGCTCCAGCCCTTGTTCTAGAGACCAGAGGGCAGTGACTGCACCATTCCCTTTGCTCTCATGGGAGACCATAAGAGCACCAGGTCCTGGTTCAGGGAGGCTGAGATTCTCACAATCAGAGGGCAGAGGGCACGCTGGGATGTTCCTCTTTGTTTTTGAAACGCTGATGCTGGCTGTCTGCTGTTTCTGCCTGTGTCTGATGGGAAGCATGAGCCAGCACTCAGGGCGCTGTGGCTTGGGCTCATGGTGTTAGCAAGCTTGGTTTGTCAGTGCTAAATAATTCTAGTCAGATTTCCAAGTAAATAGTAGATACTTACTGCTTTGAGTCATTACAGTTTGCAAAAAACTCCTACGTCTGAGCTTTGAAATGCGTCCTTCTATCTTCTGCCTTCCTGTCTCTGCTGCCACCACGTCCATCCCATCAGAGGAGCATCCTCCAGGTGCAGAGTGTGGAAATGGAGGGGAATTCTCACCTCAGAAACCCTGCCTGGCCAGGCCGGGATGCCCAAGCTTGTTGGTAGGCAGCTCAGCGCAGCCAGGAATCGTCTGTGGGACTCTGGCGTGTCTGGAGAGAGGGGGCAGGGCAGGAGCCTGCACACAGTCGCAGTATTTCTGATCTGTGATGGGCGACGGCTCATTAAGCTGTCACAGCTCTATGGCAACAGAGTGCATGGCATCCACATCTAAAGCAAACACACAGGCTTTGATCAGGTTTGTTCTTATTGTTATACCAGTGGAGCTCAGCCCAGCTCCTCTGGAGTTTGAGACATTGCAGATTGCAGAATAAGCCCTGTCTGCCTCCGCGGGGATACTTTCAGCAGGTTTCTTGTTGCTGTGCCCAGCGCATACCCAGACACAGAGGGTCAGCCTCATCACCCTCTGGAGCCATGTGTAGGCAGCAGAGTGGCTTTTAGGGCCTTTGTACCAAGACTCCTTAGCAAGCTTCACATAGGCTCTGGTCTCAACATGCAGTGAGGTCTCTGTGTTCTGTAGAGGAAGCGGCAGGAACAACCAAAATGCAGTTGCTCAACAACGGTCTTTGGAAGATGAGGGGACTTCTGGTCTTCAGGCATTGGAGTTACCGTGAGGAGGGAATGATCCAGTTCTATCTACTTTATACATTTTGGATAACATCCAGTCTGACCTCTCTCAGCTTCTGTCTGGGTATTTGAACTGTTAGATTATCTTTGTCAGCTAATCTTTTTTTACACCAAAGTGAATATTGATGTTCAGCGGGTTATCAAAACACAAGCTTACATTACTGCAAAGAAACCATGGCTGTATTCTTTTCAGAGTGAAGTCGTGAATTGCTCCTCATCTTGGGAAACAGAACAGTAAATTATGTGGGGGACAGATTCAAATACGATCTTGCAGTGAGCAGATCTATAAACACAGATGTTTTAGGAAAGCATCATTGTGAAGGATCTGTTACATACAGGCTTCCCAGATGTTGCAAGGGATTGCATGTTTAAGATGTCATGCAGCTCACATCCTTAATAAAAGTGCCCCTTTTTCTTGTAAAGATTAAATCTTCTCACCCAAACACAAACTTTCTTCCCGCAGTCTCCTCCACCCAGGTATGTGAGGTGTCTGTGCCACTGAGGTCTCCTACTCACAGAGTAGAACTGGCTCCAGGTTAGACTCCATTCCTGGTTTCGCTCATTTCCTACCATTGTCTTTTTCCTTCCAAGGTGTTCATGCAAGGAATTTGGCTGACACTGAGTTTCATAAACTCTTAAGAAGTTGCTGTTGCAGGCCTTGGTGTAGCCCATCAGTGTGGGACCCAACCATCCTAAAGGGTGTACTAGGTGTACTGTACATTCCACTTCCCCATCATGGCATATACTGTGTGCCATATTGTCAGGCATTTGGTTTTAGCATAGGTAATCACTGACATGTTCTTTTAAGTGAGATTCATAGATGATGATTACATGTACTGCATAAATTACTTCATTATTAAAATCAGGTCATTTGAGCCCCAAAACCATTAGCATGCAAACTATTAGCATAATTTCATAAGCTAATAAATCAAGCGCAGGAAAAGAATTAAGTGGTTCCTAGTGATAAGTGTTTCTTCAGAGATTAAGAAACACAATTTTCTTATGCATATATTAACATTTTAAAAGTGAATTCGTGCAAAAGCAATTTTTCTGCATATATATAACTTATGTTTAATAATCCTTATACCCAGCCTCCAGAGCTCCTTCAAAATTAATATTTTTCTCAAATCACTGTACAGTAATTTGGAGTTGAACCAGCTAGCCTGTTTTGATACAGCCTACCTGTAAAATTCTGTATGCTTTTATTAAACAGCCAAAGTTAGGAAATAAGCCAAGATATGATTTAGAAGAAAAGTAGCTCGGATTCATCCTAGATAATGAAATGTTCACCCAAGGTAAACTTTGTATTCTTAATCCTAAACAGTACCAATGAAATTGTAATTAACTCCATAATTGCAATCTAGAACTACAGTTGTCGTCTTATTAGAATGGTGCATTAAAATTGATTTAATTCCCATTTCTTATGTTTAATTCCCATTTCTTATGTAATAGAATGTAATATTGGCCAGAATGATACAGAGATGGGCTCTCCTATTCATCTCACTGACTAGATTCAAACTAATACAGCAATACAGCTGTAATTATTTGGATACACAAAAGTTGCATGAAAATAAAACAAATTCCAAAATAAATGAAACTGTAATAATCAGCAGATGATAATGCATAGGAATTTTGTGTTACAAGATGTCCATGATCTATTTATATTTAGATGGTTTTGTTTTCCAGCTCCTAGCCTACTGTTTTGGTTTGTGTTATATTCTTTTTTTCTTTCTTTTTTTCTTCTCCCAATATGAGTACTTCTATAGTAGGTTCTAAGGAATAAGATAATGTGATGTTTTCAGTACTGCACTCACCATACTGGGTATTTTGGATCTTTTGGTTTGTAATATAGTAACACAACCTCAATCTTTTCTAGCCCACATGTGAAAAAAATGCTCAGTAGTTTCTTATGTATGCTGCTGTTTAATGACAAGCTAGACTAAGGCAACACCACATTGAGAACTACTTCTTTGAGGAGGGTGGCATGTTGCCGGCCATCTCCCTGCACCAGTTTACCGTAGGACCAGACAGCGACCACAGCTAGCACAAGGGAGATTACATGCAAGAGGGGAAGTGCAAAGACACTTCTTTTCATGGCATCTGGTTATTTTATCAGCTTTACTGCAATTTGAAACCACAGCCTCAGACACAGTAGAACCAGTGTTGTCCCAAGTGCAGCAGTAGTGGTTTTCTGTGAGCAACTGAGATGGTGGGACAGTCACCAGGCAGCCTGAGTGGAAAAGCAGGCCAAAAGAAATGTATTATGGGTACTCTTGTCACAGTTGTGTAGACCGTGTACATTGAACAAGGTGGACCCATGGCTCAGAAGACCAAGTATTAATTATGTAAATAAGGAAGAAGCGGTGCACTGTCAATGTGCAATCTTCCATGGCTGTTGTTCTTTTTTCTGTGATCCTTTCTGTCTTCTCTGTCTTCTGTTTTTCTGTCAGGACATTCTAAATCTCTCAAATTATTAATGTGTTCCGTAACTTTCTCCATCAGAAGAATTCAGCATCTTAATTCTCAATTATGGTCTCTTTTGCATTCTTTCTTTTAAAGCAGATATTGGATTACTCCTGCTCGTGGAGGGTCTTTAGCTTGTTTGGAGACTGTCTGTGCTGTTATATATGCATTAATCGTTTCTATCACTAGTAGATTCTCCAGGACTATGTTTCAGGTACTTCTTCAGATGGGTTTATCAAAATCTACTTCCAGGTCATAAACTTATTTTTCAGTGTTTGTATAACTAATTGCACAGAGGAGATTATGCAACTAGCACGTTGAAAACACCCATGTGAAATGGTGTTTATGAAAATTTTCTAATCAAAATGTGAGAACAGTTACGAAGTTTGGCAGTGTTGCTTTCTGCATTACTGATGCTGAATATTAAAAAGATGTGAAATCTGATCTGGACAAATTGGCATGAGTTCTGAGGTTTTACAACACAGCAGTCTCACCTGAACTCAAATAGAGGCTACTGTTCAAATGCAAAACCTAACCTGAAGTCTCTGTTCATTTAAAATGGAATACTATTGAAGTCAAAGAATATTACTCAGCTGAATAAAATTCCTGGGTCAGGATTTTATTTTCATGTATGAATATATGTAAAAACAAGAATTTGCATTTCCAGGATCATTCAGTTGTTGTTCTCAGACAATGGTGGTATCTTACCTTTCATTGTGCTAGCTAATTTCTTTAGTGTGGAGCACCCAACATGAAAGACCTAACTTGGCCAAGCAATGTGCTTATTTTCCAGAAGCCTGTGAAGAAAGTGGTTCCTATGGTTCCTGCAGGCAGTGAGATGTGCACTGACCCCAGGCTTCTGCTATGACTATGTCTGGACGAGTTTCTCCACTTGCTGGAAGGAAAACACCAAGAGGCTTTTAGAAGGGAAAATAAAGGAGTCTCTGCTTGTGTGAATGCTCACCCATGAACACAACAGTGCAACACATGTGAACCACAGAATTTGTTTCTCTGCTTTTCTCACAGTTATTCATACTGTCATCTTTTTCAATGTATTGATCTGCTTTTTCTGTAAACAGTGACCCCTTGTGAAGGGGTAAATTCAGCTTGGAAGTAATGTCTAGTAAAGTCTAGTCTCTGATATGCCTTTTTTCAAGGCTCACTGTGCTACGGAAAAGGATATTTTAAAAAGCAGACTTTGAATAATGCTTTATTCATTACACTAAATAGCTTATTCATTTACTAATCTGACCACTTCTGACTACTGCTCGTTCATTGTATTCTCTCTGACTCGTGAAGGAAGAAAATAGAGACAAGTAGACTGTGTTGTCTGTGCCTGGCAATTATGTGCACATCAGTGGTGGCAGGACCCGTGGAAGTTCAAATCCTTCTCTGATGTATTCCATTAATTCAAGTAACTGCTTTGTATGAAAATGCACATAGGGCAGCACTTAGCACACATAGTTCAGAGCCAGGAAGGCTGAGGCATTCAGCTGTAGATGTACTCAGTTACTTTCTGCCGTCACCTTTCCTCACACAAAATCCAAACTACTCATGGATCCAGATTGTTGCTTTTTTTCTGGAAAAATGACATGTCACCAAGATCTTTCCAATGGCAAGAATAGCTTTTGTTTGTTGTTGATTCTTTCAAGGATCTCTTTTTACAACAAAAAACAAATGCTTCATTTTCCTTCAGAAGAGAAAATTGTGTGGAGGAGGAGAACTTACGTAAGAAGCAGTGCTGCCCCAAAAATGTCAAACACACATCTGTTCTTCAGAACAAAAATTGGAATTTTCTGTTTTAATTTTCCTGGTAAACCTCCAGATACAGTATTTTAATTAGAAGTAAGCAACTTTAGGTGACCAGGTCAGAAACTGGACCATGCAACAAGTGTTCTTCCTGGAGAGACGTCACTTTCAAAGTCCATTAAGACCACCATGAAAATCTCTGTGGCCATTTCAGTGACTTGCTTTGCTACCAAATCTGCTCACTTCTTAAACTAACTAGCCAGTTCAATCATTACTTCATTTTGGAATGGGAAAATATTTATTTAACAACATATCTGGGGAATAGTACTTATTTTTAAAAAGTCTACAAACAGCAGTACATATGAAAGTATATGACTAATGATGAACAAAGCTTTTGTGCCAAAGAAAGCAAGGACCAAAGAAAACAAGGATTTAACATACTATTCCTGCCTTGCTATATAGATCTTGGGCTGCAAATTTGGTATTACAGAATTGAGGTGATTGTAGAATTTATGTAAGTACCTGTTTTTCTTTCCCATTTTCTTTTGTAACTTCAAACAGATCAAAATACAGTCAAATTTTCTGAGTAATATGAAAATTTCAGGGATGATGTACAATCTCAAGGTAAGAACTTGAGGTTTTTTTGAGGCAAATTAATTCAAATGGAATTCAGATGCTAACTCAAGACTTTAGAATTTTCTGTTAAAATTTATGCAAAGCAATGAAATTCAATATTTTTAATATATCAGAATAATCTGCTTATGCTGTTCTATGCTGTTTTTGCTGTTCTGTGAATCTCACTGTGGCTGATAAAGAATTTTGTTCCTCTTCCTTGCAGATGATCTGCAGTTCAAGGTTCTTCCTCAAGGAATAATTCTAAGAAGATATTAATAAAATTGGAAGGAATTACTAAGGCAAGCTGCAGAGAACAAAGAGAAGTTCTCCATTAAGACCGGAAACTTGGCCCACAGGATTTAGGTGAATCACTTTAGAGTATCTCCTATATATCATACATTTGGGATAGCCTCAGACTCTAAAATATATGAAAATCTATTTGTGGTCTGTATTTCTAATAAAAATACTAAAAAATTACTGTAACTCTGCAGAGTGTTTTTAAACTAACCAACATTTATGATTTGATCATTTGTGAACATGTCACTCATTTCAACTAGCTCTATGGGCACTAGGGACCCATTTCTGAATCAAGACACTTCTTTCTCATTTTCCTGATACCTCTAGATCTGGGGTATTAGCCTTGAAAGATTTAACTCCAGCATATAAGATCTTCAAGCCCATGCATTGTCACAACAGAGAAAGTCTTACCTTACATTGCAGTCAAACATTAGTGCAGCACATTTTAGGAAATCTGAAAAGCAGATACAGTGACAAGCTTATTATACCTGATGTAAATGCAGTTTTACGCTTTTGATTACATAGCCTTTGCTAGTGGACCAACATCAGCCAAATTGTTAAAATGCTTACCAACAGGACGTGTCTCTTCTTGTTCTTTATGTCTTGTTGATGGAAAACTGAAGTACGAATCCTGTTTCTTGTCAATTCTACATAAGAATTGCCAAATGTGTGAGAAAATATAAATCATGGCCTGAAAAAGTGACTAACCCATGAGAACACAAGTGAACTGCCTCTGGCTTCTGGATGCTTGAGAAAATCTGCTCTGTAGTAACTATGTCTCCTTGCTTTCTGCCAATGACTTTGCTTATCCTAATACGTGATGCTTCATTGTCTTCTGTTGTTGTATGTATAGCCACGTTACCAGTGGGTTGCACGGACTAGTTGCCAGCTAGTCACCACCAGTATCTGCTGGAAGTAAACCCAGTGTAGACATTCTACCAGCTAGCCACCACCAGTAATGAGAACTTGGGGGAGAATCTACTGGTCAGCACGCCCCTGGTAACACGAGGACCTCTCTCTTAAACTGATTAAAGTTAACTTGCCTCCATGTGCTTTCTTCGGGATGGGTAAACCTTACGCAGAAGAGCTGCCATTTTTGCATTATACCACATAAATTAAGGTAAATCAAGTTAGTAATGTAAATCCAACTTTCATAAACTAAGGGGCATTAAACCATTTCTTTGTCATTTAGTTTCTTCAGTACTGCAGCTGTAAATTTGTAGAAGGACTGAACTCATTTTGTTATTGATTGCTCTTAAGTTTCATGTCCTTCAGACAAATTCCAAGAGTGAGATAACGGAATGGCTGTGGCTTCCATGTCTTTGGAGATATTAAAAACACAGCTGGGCATGGTGCTGAGCAACCCTCGTGAACCGTCTGCTTTGAGCAAGGAATATGACTTGACCATTTCCAAGGGTCCTTCTCAGACATTCTAAGATTCTGTGTAGACTTGTTGCTGTTGCCAAGCTGTTAGTGAAGAAATATGAGCAAAATTTTAATCTTTAAATTTTCCCCTGCCATCACATTTACAGAACTGAATACTTTAAGATGAGCTTTTAGTTATTGAATTATCCTTTCTGTAATATAGTGAATTGTTCAAATGTAAGACCTTTTAAATGGGAAATTCAGATGTTATGCCAGCAATTCCTCTTTAGAATTCAGAATCAGTTGCCAGTTAAGTGGTTATTGACTTTATCTTGATCTATGAGAAACATTCTTGCCAGATTTTTCATTTTGGATGACTTACAACATACTCCTTTTGATGATATTTACTGTTGCCTGTATTTCCCTTTGCTGGTTCCAGTATACTGTAAGATGTTAAAAAGTGAATTTAGCCATAAATGACACAAGCCTTTTCAGTAGTCTTAGTATTTTTCCCAGATTGGCTTATTTGATATGTCTTTTCAAATGTTTTGAATTTGCTCTCTTGCTGAATAATCCGGATGAGCAGTATCTGTTTAAGAAGAACTGTATCCACTTAATGGAAGCATGCAAAGATGCAGGGCACTGGAAAGCAGCAGAACTTCTCCTAATTTAGTCCACTGTCTGTATTTATCACTGTCGTTCAGTGTGTGTGCCTTCCCTCCCACCCCAGCTGCCAGCACACAGATGGCATTCCCAGCAAAGTAAACAATTCGGATTCAGTACACTATTTGTGGTCTGGAAATGTGAGCAGATGACTGGGAGAAGAGAGGAAAGGGAGGGCTAGCTTTACATATTTCAGGTCAAGTTCTGACCTGAATTATACCCAGTCACTGCAGGGAGGTCCTGGGGGCTACCAGCGGGAGGGGTCAAGACCAGGTCTGGTACTGTACACACTTGGTACATTTTGAGGTTTGGATTTAAATTTCCATCCTATGAAGTTATTTAGTACTAGCATTTTAGCAGCTTTAAATAATTAAAAGGCCTGGAAAAAAATAGGTATTGTTTGCCTTAGAAACCAAGTAAAAACAATGAGGAACAAGAAGGCACCTTTGCAAAGTTGTTACAATTAAACCCAAACACTGGAACATTTGCAGTGTCTATGAACAGATGTCTAATGACAAGCAAACAAAACAGTAATTCTTAAGTAATAATTTATCTTTGGTTTATTTTTAAAGGCCTTTTACTCAGCCCTTTTATATTAGTCATTTTGATATGCTTATAGTATAAGCACCACTAGCCCCACTGTCTACCTAGGAACATGACTGTCTGGGGTTGGATGCAAGAGAAGAGGAAAGGAGTGACAAGGTGATTTTTAGACTAGAAGATAACATAGGCACAGGTACCCCAAATTTTTCCTTCAGAAAAATATTCTTCGGAAATTTCAGGTGCCTGTAACTTTTTCAGACTTTCCCAGAGTAGCATGTGACCTGGAATGAAAAGCTTCAGATAAAATGATTTTGCTGAGCAAAGGCTAGGAGAAAATATTGCCATTTTAGGCATCTTAAAAATATTTCTGTACCTTTTTTTTTTGCTGAGAAGCTCTAGTATCTCCATGTGTTGCAATGAGGAGCTGACATTTGGCACATCTGACAGCAGGATTTTTTTGTTGTTGTTGCTGTTGGCCACTTTGTTAAAACTCATTCAAAATACTGCTCACAGTATGAATTACTTAAAAATATCAGTTCATAAATGTATAGCGGAGTTCTTGCTGCTCAGCTGCAGTGGGGCCACTGAAGCATCAGATCTGAGAGCAGAGACAGATGTCCTTTCCAGTAATTCAGGCTAGATTTAAGCAGGTACTGGCCCATCTGCTGGGCGCTGCTCCTGTATCTCAGATGTCATAGATGATTATCTGAATGCTCAAACTCAGATTCAGTGCAAATGCAGAAAAGCAGTGCCATTCACTGACAATGATATCTGAACAGTCCCCAGCTGCTCATTCCCAGCCTATACTGTCTTTCAGTTGACCTTATAAAATTGTTTATGGGGCTGCGTGACAACCTGGATCAGATGCTCCCCACCCTCTCAAAACAAACAAACAAACAAAAAGAAAGCTCCAGTTATTCTTAACCTGAATGCTATCAGTACAGAGATGATTGCAAATAGATTTGCAACTGTCTGTGCCCTGGGAGATCAAGAAGAGGGAGACTGTCTTTTCCGCGCACTGATTTTTCCTTTTGCTTTTTACCTACAGGTATTACAAGGAGACCAAACTGTATTTGCACCTGCAGTGCAGTCAGGACAGCATAGCGAGCAGCTGACGGCTGGCATTCCCCCTTCAGAAGGCAGACAATTGTGACTGGTAATCCCCTGAACGTCCAATGTAGGGTTTGATAAATCTTATATGGCTTCTCTGGAAGAGCCCTTCATGCTCTACCACCTTAAAAGGTAACTAAGAAGTGTTAGTAGTGTTTGTTTATGTGTGAAGTCAAAGTGCTGGTGCCATGAGCACTTTGTTATGCACAAGAAATGCATTAATGTTTCTGTCTAGAATCACAAACAAAATCCAGTATTGACCAGGAGGAAAGTTTTGTAATCTATTTGAATAATATCCCCTTAATTAGAATCAGAAAACACAGGACTATCAGACTTCATAGTCAATCAGCTAGTGATAATGCAAAGATTTCCCACTGTCCCTTGGACAATCCACTTACAAAAACGGTCTTGTATTTTTAAATAGAAATTGGATTTGAAAGAGATATGGCATGAAGGTACTTAATAGTCGTTGTGCACTATAAAAAGTTTCAGTGATGGGAATAATTTTGGCTCATTGGTGCTTGCTGTTGTTTTCCTCAGGGAGCCTAAGGGGGCTTTTTATGAGGCCTGTGAAAAATTACCTGTGAAAATTCAGGGAGTTTTGATCTGCTTTGTAAAGCTCTTCTCTTCCACTGGGACAAAAAAAGAAAACTAGGGGCCTGCAAACTAGTATAGAAGTACACATTTGTGCTGTAGATGACTGCATACTAATACCTCTGTGGTCAAGCATATGTGTTTGCCCATTATGGTTTTATTCTTCTTTTGAGTTTTCAGGTAGTTTTCTCAGTGATCTGAATCCTTGGGATACCAGCAAAAGAAAACTCAAATTTCTTTAAGGGTTTATAATGGTATATACAGGGTTTAAATAGATGTATAAATTAAGAAACAAAATGGAATGATAATGATTTAAAATAAATACAAACAAACAAAAAAAAACAACCCCCAAACTGAGCATGCTGTGTTTCATTCTCTTGTCTAATTAAATTTTTTGAGAACTTCCTTTTTGAAAACCATATGTGACACAGACTTCCTAGTCATTTGGGAATGAGTTAGATATGTGTCTGCATATTATTCAAATTCCAGCTGATTAAGACACTGTATATACCAGAAGTTTCCTGTGATATTTGTATGGTTTATCCTGAACAGCAAGGGTAGCTTGGTACTTTTAGACAAAATGATTTTCATCTGAAAACACATCTATTTGTCTAAGCCAAAACTTGGTAGGAAGTGGATGAAATAAGATTTCAAAACACTGAAAAACTGATTTTAATAAAAACAAATTTTTAACACTTCAAAGATTTTGTTTTCTCAAAAATGGCTTTTGGTTACAAAGTACATACTAATTCTAGTACAACCCAAATGTTCTTAGATAACCTAAAAGAAATAGTCATTGACTCTTTTGACATTATCGTTATTTTCAGTTCCAAAACTTTGTCAAGGTTTTAATTTCTAATATCTTTTTTTTTTCGCTGTTTAAGAAAGGGATCTTTTCACAAGATGGGAAACAGTCCAAATCCAGTCCTAATTCAGTCCCTTGTGTCACACACAACTTGGTAGAGTGTGGTAGAAGAGAATAAAGGAGAACCACATAAGAACCTCGGGAAAAAAAAAAAAAATTGTTCTATTTTCCCTTTACATCTGTTCCCTTTAATCATTCATTATCAGCTGTAGTTCTGGTATGATTATTATCAGGTATCCATTCTAGAAAGTAAAGCATAATGCTAATGAATAACATGGATCTATTGTTTAAGCAAATGTTCATGATTCTCTAGTCAATGACTAAAAGAATACAAAACTTTTTCCATTCCTTCAAGCAGGGTTTTTTATTATATATCTTATAGAGAAATGTTTACAAATTAATCCTTTTTTACAAATGGAAAAATTTTGCATGTTTGTGTCTCTCTTCCATATGATAAAGAAAATAAACTTTTGTTGTTTTGTAGTTGTTCTTATTTCATGATAACACAGAAAGAGACCTAGCATGTTGATTACGGTTCATTAGGGAACAGAAAAGTTCTCTCTCATTCTATGTCCCGAAAAAATACTGGTTTACCTCAAGATATAATATATGCTAAATGACTACAGTTCTGCTTCAATGGTTGAAAATGCAAAAATTATTTGTGTGTTATGGCATTTTATTTCAAAGCAATCTTTTCTTATTCATTGTAAGTTTACTTTTTAGTTTAATTACATGACCTAGAAATTCTAGTGACTGAATGTGGACAGTTGGAAGTGAGATATCAAGTCTCAAGCTTCCACTGGGAAAAAATGTAGAAGAAGAAAGTATGATTAGGGATGCTTTGTTGAGGATATGGGAAAAAGGGAAGAAAAGATTTTTGTCCTTCTTGGAAAACAGCACTGTGCGAATTTCTGACAACAGAAGTTGAATGAGACAGAAACTGTTTCAAATTAAGAGTATTACTGAATTTGGTCAAGGAGTTAACTCATGGATAAACATGGATCTCTTAGAAGACTCTAAAACTTGTATGGACCTGAGATCTGGTTACACTGAAGCAAATGATGAACCTCCTGAAAGCATCATGTCACTGGGTTGTTTGTCAGGTAGAAGAACATCTGAAGGCCCTTGAAAAAAGAAAGTCACCAGACAGCAGCTCAGTCATAACTTTGTTGTTGCCTGAAGAATTTTGAGGTGACACTCAAGTTAGAAAACATTGGGTTTAACTGTAAATAACTCTTCCAGCACTTCATTAAAGAAGGAGTTGTCAATTGAACTTTACATTGTTCACATGGAGGTGCCAGCAGTGGGACAACAACTCCTTGCCTGACTTAGATTCAGAGAGGCTTTGGGTTGCCCCAAGCCAACGAGAGCCAAAAGCCATGTACTGCTATCCGTGAGCTCATTGAAAAAGGAGATTTCCTCAAGGCAGAATTTACAATTCTGCTGTGTTGGCCAACATGGTACGCATGTTGGGTAGATCATCGGCTGCTGTGACTTGTCATAGTTCTGTGGAATTTGGTGAAGTCTGAGCAATGCATACAATGTGAGGATTTCACCTTTATAAGCAGTATCAAAGAACATTTTACATTCAGTTCTTTTTCATGACAGGACTGACTTGACCAAGACCTTTTTATAGGGCGTGTGTAACTACAGTATTAATTCAAGTAGGTTTGTTTTTTTGTTTGTTTAATAAGGTGGAAGTTCCATAATTTTTACATTTTCATATGTTCATATACTCATCATTTACTATGAATTCATCCACTTGCAGAGCTTGATACATGTGATTTGACAATTAAGATTCTTTCTGTGTAAGGACAAATTTCAATTTTCCTGTATTTTCCCCCACTGGAAGGATAGGAGTATTCTTTTTCTTTTACAGAGGTGAGTAATTTTCCATCATCGCATGTGTGGTGGCACTTTTTCTTGAAGAGTTAAAGTCTAGATGAAAATTTAATCCTACTTTATCTTCTCTTTACATTACTTGCAGAGTCTGCTCTCTTAGTTATCTCTTCCTGATATTTTTATCTTAGTTCTTTTGGTGTCCTTTATCTGACTCATGTTGTTCAGGCTGACCCTCAGAAGATTCTCTAAAACTGCAGGAATTATTTAAAATCAGGATAGAAGAAGGGCCATCCCAACTCAGACTAAAAAAGATTCATCTATCCCAGTATCTTGGCTCCAAAAGTGAGGAGAAATGGTGAAAAGTGGATGATTATTGAAGATTATAATAAAATGACAAGCATGCAGTGATAGCTTCCCACCTTATCTTTCCAATTTCCAGTGATACAACATCCTAAATCTGAGGCTGCCACTTTGTATTTAATAGGTCCTGAGTGATGAGTTTGTCCAAGAGATTTTTAATTCATGTCAGATTCTATAAACCTCAGCACCTTGTGGCAAGGAAATCCAGAGTTGCCTAACTGCTGTATGAGGCAATGCTTCTGGTTTTATTTGTTTTGAATTAACCAATTTGACGCCTCCTTGTTTACTATCTATTGTGAAACAAAAACTTCCATTCCCTCTGTGACCTGTCTTTGCTACTCTTGATTTTAGAAAGCTCTTATTTTTCCTTCCACTACCATAGTGGATTTCTTTTTCATTTTGTTCATGTATGCATAATAAGTTTGATTTCATTGCAGTTTACTGTTAATTTAGCTGTTGATATGGAAAGACTTAAATGATGTCAGATGTCTTTCCTGGCTGGTTTTAATAAATACAGCTGTGGATGTTTTGTTTCCTAAATTTTCTTCCTTTCATCTAAAATTATACAATTGCCCACAATTTCGAAGTTTATCTGAACAAAGTTAAAAGAAGGAAGATATTACTATTTATTTTTTTTAACACCTTACCTTTGTTATTTGTGCAGTTGTTGCAATTAATAATATTTGCCTTTTCTAAGATAAGAGGTCAATGTTCAAGTGCTTCCTCACTGCTAGCAGCTGGTGAGCATCCATGGCTTCTCCCATAGAGTGCAATCAGTGCAATCACCTGACAGTACCTTCCCAGCTGCCCTGCTGCAAGGGATCACAATGTGAAAGGCTCTCAGCCACCTGCTGCAGTATTTTGGAGCCCTAATGCAGCAGTGCTAGCTTTCCAAGGAGGCTGGAATTTACAGTTACACTCTAAACAAGCTTCTGGACAAGGTCCATCTGTAGCAGCTTTGTGAAACTACAGTACACGTAGAATAACTTGGAAGGCTGTTGCGTGGGGAACACAGACTCCAAATAATTTCTTAAGAGTGCTACCAAGTGAATTTGTCATTTTTCCTTTGCACTTTTATTCTTGTTTGATGGACTGACCTTGTCTGAGAATATTCTGAAAGGCTCTGTCAGTTCAGGAGGCAAGAAAAGCTTTAGATAAAAGATACTGACTTGTAACTACACTTGCAGTAATGAGTACTAACCAGGAGAAAATCACAGAATCATGGAATTGTAGGGGTTGGAAGGGACCTCTGAAGATCATCTAGTTCAACCTCTGTTAAGGCATTTTCTCTACAGTACATTGCATGGAAAAGCATCAAGGTGAGTTCTGAATATCTCCAAGGAAGGAGAGGCCAGAACCTGCCTGGGCATTCTGTTCCAGTGCTCTGTAACCCTCAAAGTAAAGAAGTCTTTTCTCATAAGGTACTTCCTGGGTTTCAGTTTGTACCTGTTGTCTCTGGGCTTCCACTTGCTTCCTGCACTTTATAAGCATTGATAAGATGCTCTCAGCCTCTTTTCCAGCCTGAACAGTTCAAGGTCTCTCAGCCTTTTCTTGTAAGGGAGATGCTCCAGGCCCCTAACCATCTTTGGGGCCCTCTGCTGGACTCTCTCTATAAGTTCCCCGTTTCTCTTGAACAGAGGAGCCCAGAACTGGACACAGTACTCAAGATATGACTTCACCACGGCAGGGTAGAGGGGGGAGGATCACATCCCTCATCCTGCTGGCCATACTCTTTTTAATGCATCCCAGTGTACCACTGGTCTCCTTGGCCACAAGGGCACACTGTTGCCTCGTAGTCAACTGTTGTCCATCAGGACACCTGGGTCCTTCCCAGCAGGCCAGCCCCTAGCCTGCATGCAGTTTTTATTCCCCAGATGTAGCACTGTACACTCACCCTTGTGAAGCTCATAAGGTTCCTCTCCACTCAACTCTCCAGCTTACCTAGATCTTGCTGAATGGCAGCACAGCCAGAAAAAGGCAATAAATTATTATATGTTCCTGGAGGAAATTAAAGCTTGAAAAAAAAATTAAAAAAAAAATTTCCCCTGAATTCGCATACTGCAAAAGCTGGAGAAATATATTTAAATGCAAACTTGCATCCTTGCTATAACGGTGGTATAACTGTGGTATTATTATGGTTGCAGGGGCTGAGCCCTTCCATTTATTAAAGCTGTCTTGCGCAAGCCAGTGAAGTCTGTAATGGCTCTCTTATACCCTATGTGCACTTTGTAATGCGGGGCACATTTCAAGAAAAATGGAGGTAGTTCCTACAGTTTGCCTACATACTGCTGTTGAAATATATTATTCCATAAGTTGAAAATAAAATAGATTGTGCATTTTGGATAGGATAGGGCGCCTTGGAATGGGAAGCACGTCAGTTAAGTTTAGAATTATCAGTATTCCTCTTGCCTGCCTGAGGCCATCCCTTGTCACTCACCAGGGTCTGGACCTTAGGTACTCTTCAGTGATCCTTTCTCAGTCTGACTTGTGAGGTGAGGACAGCAGGCACACAAGTGAGAGAGCAGTCTTTTGAGATTTTTTTTTGTCTTCAGCAGGCAGTTATATCTGACTAAAATGCTCCTACATATCTGCTTTGGTGTCCCCCTCAGGACATTCAAAGCAGTATTTCAGTAGTACAGACCAGAGAGCCTGCAATAATTGCTTGTCCGTAAGTGACTTAAGTTGTTTAATGCTCTGAAACAACCTTATTGCAACATCACAGTGATATCTTCCAAACCCAGCTCTTTATAAAAGCTGTATTGTACGCCAGACTGATGTTAACACACATGATTTGAATGATGACACAAGCAAAACTTCTGCTCTAAAATGAGGAAATTAAAAATACCAAAATATTATCTTTCCTCTTGCCAATGAGAACAGCTGGCAGGATGGGTTTACTGAGCAAAACTTTGGCCAGCAGACATGGGTTATCATTTTCACAGACTTTCCCTCTGAAATACAGGATTAACAAAACATGTTTTTTTTGTTGGCTTTTTTTTTTTTGCAATTGGACGGTTTGTGCCTTTCATCTGGTGAAATTTAGCATAGAAGTGAAAATAATATCAAAGTTACAGGCATCATAGGGAGGTTGTTAATGTGGGAACAAAGGGCGTTTGGCCAGTTAAAATAATAAAAGGCCATACAACTTTCCCAGTGATGGCTGAAGCCCAATTAGTACTTTCCAAGTAGAGCCGCAATATTCCTTTCCAGATTATGCGGTTTGGCATGATTCAGAATGAGTAAACTTGCTTTCCTACAAAGGAAAAATATAATTAACAGAAAAAAAGTAATAAATAAGGTCATGCAGCATTGCGCTTTAAATAAGCAATAATACACCATGGGATGTACATTAATCAGTCAATATTAATACACCTTGGACAGGCTGAGGCAAAGCAGCGTCTCAGCATACAAAAAGATACATATGTTATCCTGATAAAACTTGCACCTCTGTGCAAGAATGGAATGCAAATTAATGCCGTAGTTCCTTAGTAGATGATAGGAAGGGAATGTGGGTTCTGTGCTCATGTGCACTGTACTCAAACATCCTTCTTGAGAAGTACAATTTCTACCAACATGATGTACTTTAAAGCAATACGTGGTTTAGCTATTTTCCCTTTGTTTGAACACCTGTATTTTGTTTTGTTTTGTTTTTACTGTGCTGTTGCTGAAGGCAGAATGGTTTGGAAGATTCTTTTTTTCTTAATTTGTTAAAAGGGCTTGCAACCAAGATACACAGAAAGGCACTCAGGGTCTGTTCTTACTTATAGTAAACAACTTTTTTCAGGACTCTGAAAGTGACATAAAGCCTTCAAAGACTCAATGAACCTGGAAATAAACTAGCAGGATTAGAAAAACAAAAGAGCAATTTCCAATTTGGAGGTGAACGTGCAAATGAATTGTAAGGGTTTTTTTTTGTTTTTTTTTCTTCTGACTGGTTTTCAACAGTGTTTTTAAAATGAACAGAATGTTCAGCTGAAGCTCAGATAGAGGGGAACACATGTAAAGCAAAGGAAAGCATGGTAACCCAGGGTAAACATATAGTATGGCAGCAGAATAAAACAGCTCTGCTGAGAGATCTGCTTATTGCTCAGCTAATTATGCTGCTCATGAGAAAGCAGAGTGATACGCTGGGAGGAAGATGAAAAAAAAGAAGTAAAACTTCAAAAACCTGGGAACCACTCCCATCACCTGAAGCTTAGACCACACACCTGAAAGGGAGGAACCCACATCCAGTCCCAGCACAGAGTAAGAACATCCTTATCTTCCTTTCAACTCCACCATTTTGCAGTTATTTTATGTACTTACACAGGGCGTTTGTAAGGGAGGAATTGCTTTTTCATTTCCTGCTTCTTCAATAGTTACAACGACCTGTGATATCAGAAACGTTAATGAGCTGCAGTGCAGCTCCTGCATTACTGTCCCAAGTTCAGTCCAGTCCCAGCCCCATACGTGTCTCCTTGCCCTATGAAGATCCCACACTGTCATCTAAACAGCCCTCCCTGCTGTAGTTCTGTGGGTGAAGGAGGAGGAAATGCATGTGCAGTGGATGGAGGAGTATGTTTGTGACCTGCTGTATTTCTAAGTTAATCCTCGAGTCAACATCTGATTGCATGCAGCGCTCTGCCATCATCTACACAAGTTAAGATATGCCCCGAAACACCTGATTTTAAGGAGTTACTTGAAAGACAGGAAAATCCTCATGAGCCATAGGATTGCTCTAAGTATTAAACTGATTCAAAGAAGGGGGAATAAAAAGGTCAAAAGCCTTGTATTGTGGACTCCATGATTTTAAATTGCTCCCACCGCTGACTTGATTGAAGGGAAAGAGAAGGCAGCACTGGGGCAAAGCTCAGAGAAAGGGGCTGTCCCACCTGCCTGCATGGCACGAGAGCATCAGTGCTGATGCACAGCCTCTACTTCTCAGAGCTGAACTTTCTGCGCTTTCGTTCTTGAATCAGCACATCTCTTCTTACAAGATGAAACTGCAGCTTGTGAAGTCCTTCCAATGGACATACAATAGAACAAGTATTTTGCTCTTAGGGGTTTCACCACGTGTTCCACCATCACCTCTCTATCTAAAAACGCACCTTAACCTTCTTCTCTTCATAAGACAGATTCACCTCACTGATTTTAAGGAATGGAGATGTATAATTCTGTGGTCTAACAGATCTATGCAACATAGGCATGAAGAAATGAAAATGATACATAAATACAAAGAAAGGCCAAAAATCTCTATGCCTAAAGACAACTCCTCTATATCTTTTAAAAATAAATCTATTTTTAGGAAACAACGGCCTGATTTCACCTTTAATCAGAGTTCCAAAAAAATCTTTTGGAAAAGAACCCAGCACAAGAAATTAAGAGTAAATGACTGAAAGGAACAAATCTTTATTTTACATGGAAAATATTTTCTGAATAGTTCTTTATATAAATATCAAATGGGTTTTTGCTTTATATTAACTAATTAATGAGGCAAGCAGCTTCTGATATGAACACAACTTTCTCAGCTTGAAAAATTTTTATTGATTTTAAGTTTTAAATGACATCAGAATGTATTGCAGAAGAGGAAAAATCATTTTACAGTACGAAAATAAAACGATATTTCTCATACAAATTCAAGGGTGGCTCTGTGCTCTGAAGCCTCCCAAGCTGTTTCTAATAGCTTACCAACTGTTTTCAGCATAGAAGATTTATTAATGGCAAAATTATGCCATGGAAAAAACACCTTGTCAAACAAGAATCCCATGTTTACCTGCAAAAACCACTATCCAGCAATTGTATTTTATTTTCCTTGTGTTTATGTTCTTGCAGTGCTTTCATCACCCCTGTGGTTCCATGTATCCTCCAGCGCTATATTAAGCAATGCGACTGATATCTGTCACGTGTAGTTTAATTCTTTCTTAATGAGCCTAACACCTCTATCAGACTAAAATCAGTCATACGGTATTATCATGTTTTACTTTGTGTCATGTTTTTCTTTGTAGGGTGGTTTGTAAATCACTTTGCTTTAGCAACTCGGTAAGCCTGTCGTTACTGAAAGAGCAGGATAACGATAAAGCTCTGTCCCAGCTTGGCAACTACTTTAGCTAACTTCAACCAGCAAAACAGAAAGTGAATTAAGGCAAAAGGTTGCTTTCACATTAGTCTTGTCCTGCCAGAATGATCATTTGGTTACACCCTGCTGCAAACGTCTGATGTCTGAACTTGTCTGAAACGTTTCTTAAAAATCATGAGTTGGAGGTCAAACAAAGTAATCTCTTCTAACAGAAATATCACCTCTTTTCTTTTTGAAGCCACTATCTTCATATGCTAGGTTTATAGACATCATAGATCTCAGGGTTTATAGAACCAAAGCCTTTCAAACTCACCTTAACAAGATGAAAAATAAGAAGACTTCTTCCTCCTTTGATGAAAGTCGTTATGTTAACACTGAAAAATGTCCACAGCTTACCTGCTTGGTATACCAGCCATTAGTCCACAGCTATCAGCTCCACAGGGATTCTCTAAACAGAATACAACACATTAAAACATGACTAGAAACACACCAAAAATTTAATATGTTCACTTAATCACTTCAACATCAAAGACGGTATTACACAGCAACAGTCAAGGAGGGCACATTAAGTAGAACTACCTTTTAATAACTTCATAAAATAATCCTGCATAAATACAAATTCCCATCCCAGTAAGCAGATTCTCATCAATGCTAAAACTAACAAAAAGATTTTTCAAGAATTCTATTAAGCTGTACATCCCAGCAATTAATTCCTTCCTGAATAAATTTTCTCTTCCTAGTACTCTTAGAAAAGAAAAAGAAAAAACAAATTATAACACATTTTTAAAAAATTCATCTTTCTCCCTCTAAAAAATCCCTCAAAAGCCTACCTTGACTTTGTAATAAATAGAGAAGCTCTTCCTAGAAAGTGTGACAGTGCACAAGTCTTCAACTCTCTTTAAGTTTACAACCACAGGTGTTTAAAATTGCAGGCTTCCATGACTAAATAAGGAAATTGAAATCCTTTTCTTAAGGTTTCAAAGTTCCCAAATTCCCAGATACTGGAACTAATAATCCAAAATCATTAAGACGCTTCTGAAAATCTTAATGCTTTTTAAAAGCTAATAGGTACAGATACTTTGTTCCAAATGCGTGACCCTTAAGATGGAGCCTTTATAACCAGATAGCATCAAAAGGCTTTCTACTGTGAACAACTCCAAAAGTATTGATGCAAATAAGTAAATACTAATTTATTCGGAACAGTCATGTAAGGAACATATTTCAGTGGTACATCAAACCATTTCTAGGAAGTGACTTGTGAATAATACTGTCTCTACAGACCTGTCTACCACAGAGACTACCAAAAGTATTTTGCTTTAGATAGCACTACTGTTTTCTGTTAGTTGTCTACCATCATCATGGTAGAAGCAGCAGCCAAAAGCTGTGTGTTAAGCTTTAGTTCCACACCAGAAAAGATGTTCAGCTGTTTCGGCAATCCCAAAGGCTTTTCCCCAGCTTCTCTGAGTTGTTGGGCTGCAAAGCCCTGTGTATCTTGCATGCCATATTGAGAGATTCTGTGAGCTTGGGTCCTCCCGCTCTAGTACGTCTGAGGATTTTTTCTCCAAGCCAAATAAAATACAATATTCAAGCATCTCTGTGTACATAAGATAAACAAACAAACAACAGCAACAAAACGACCACATTCCAAAGGTACTTTCTGCATTTAAACCATTATATTCTCTTACACCATACTTCCATAAATTTCTTATTCCTTAATCATTCCCAGTGCTTTCAGTGTGTCACTTCCCTTTGTCTCGCAACGCTATTCCTTTATACTTTTCTATTATGTTTGGCATCAGCTTATCCAAAACATGTATTACCTTTGGAAGAAGTACACTGAGTATACACGCTTTGAAACTTGTAATGTTGGCAGGAGAAAGATTAATAAAAAGACCAGTATAAGCTAGAAGCATATCAGTTGCAAACAACATAGAAGATAGATTTGGGTACGCGTATTAGGTGACTGTGCAGTTATTAAGTTGACAGTGGGACACAACAATGAAAAAATAAATGTCATGCAAAGATGGGCAACTTACAAAATTTCTTGCAGAGAAAGGTAAAACAAGCTGTACTTTAGGGCACCTGAGGGATCTCAAACAGATTTTTCTCATGATCACGAAAGATGAAATAGGTGAAGAGCTGCAGTAATTACTAGGAAGAAGTCTTTTTGTGAGAAAGGCTGCACAATTTTTACTTGTTTAGTCTGGCCGAAACAAAAGCTGATACAGGAAATAATTATCCTCTAAAAACACAATAGGCTGGTAAACAGTAGGCAGAAAAAAGAACTGTTTACTCTACTGGACAATGTTGGCACAGGAACAAGTGGGTGAAATTTGGACACAGATAAATGTAGGCTGGAAACTGGAAGGTTTCTGACGATAAAAGTGGTGAGATTCTGGAGTAGTTTTTTTAATAGATGTAGTGGGGATGAAAAAGAAAACCACAACAAAGAATCAATCCTCAACCTATTTAACAATTAGGATTTCTAATATAATGGAAAACTCTAGAGGCGTATTTCTTATGTAGGAAAGAACTGCATTTTGATCATCCAGGAGATTGCTTCCAGCATAATTGTTGCCTGTTTTCTGAAAGCAGTATTAAAAATATATATATATACACATAACTATACAGAAATCAAACCATATTTTATATTTATATTCAATCATATTTATGTATTAGAAATATTGCTTAAGCAAATGCCATCCATATGTAGATGGTGTCTGTAATTACATTTTTGCTTCACAAAAAGAAAACAGTTTAACTTGATAAATAGGTATCACATTGTATTCCGGTGTCTAGGAGATGATTTTTCTAACTGGAAAGATGCAGTTTGTCACATGCTAATTTTCTTTCTTTTCTGTTCTCTTCTTTTTGATCTATTTTTGCTTTGTCAGCAAATCCAAGGAGCAGAAGGAAAAAATAAACATTGCAAAGGTAAAATTGTAGAATAAAGATATTCCTCTACCAGTGCCAAAATATAAACAAGTGACAGAATCCCACTTAAAACAGGGAAATGATTGCATATACATATTTGAAAGTCATGTCAAATCTATGTGTAGACATCTGCACATAATTATACACATATTTTCATCATAAACAGATTATCATTTATATTATTTCTGTAAGGCCACTTTAAAAAGATTTATTGTGAAGGAAACGATATTATGAAGTGGAGTATGCATAAGCTATTAGCTTACAGTTCATAACTGCTCATTAAATATTACAAAAATACATAAAAACAAGATATAATAAGATATCAAAAGTCAACTCGTTACTGTACTTGACCAGATAGTGGATTACCATGGCTGTAACACACAGAGAAAAAGGGCACAGAGAAACTCCCTGCCTTGCTGATGGGGAAGAAGCACAATTACATAGGCTGGCTATAAGAGGCTACACTCCACCTGCTGAAAAAAAACGTAACAGCCCTCATGGTGACAGGATTAAATTAGAGAAGTTTAGAGAAATAAGAAGATTATATGCATATTAAAAAAAAAAAGGCAAAATTAATTTGATTATTGAAATGAATTTGATTAAAGCAAGACAAGATTTTGACACAAGATTTTGATTGAAATTTTCCTACACTGATTTATTTTTGCATACCTAATATTATTGAAATGTGCTGTTTCTTTCCCAAAGAAGATCTGAATTCCTGACTTTTTTCCATCAATAAAGGACAAATTTTGGAAAACAATATTTGGAAACAAATACGTTTATGGATATTTATAAACTGTCTGAAATAAAACAAAAATAGACATTTTCATATTTCTCCAGTTTTGTTGCTGACTGCAAACAAGTAGCGCAAAGACATCGTAAAAATAATGCAAAATAATTAAAAATATGAAACTCAAATTTTGATTCATTTTAATTCAACGTCCAGCAGACATCCATGAATGTCAGTTGGTGCCATTTTTTCCACATGGACGAATTCAATGACACCTTTTCTTCACCCACACTTCCACGTCAGGCTGCCCTTCTGCTGCTCTCTGTCACATGGCAACAAAATGAAACAGCACATCGGCAGGCAGGTTCAACCTCTACTGCCATACCACCAACTTTCACCTCTGATGTTATGGACCAGCATAATAAAATAGGAGGCATTATTTTTGGAGAGCCCTCATAGAACATTCGGGACACTGGCAGATGGAAGTCGTGCAAATCAAATTACATTCTGCTACATGTAAATGTATAATGTTACAAGAGCAATTGGTTCATTATTATTATTATTATTATTATTATTAAAATACTTATTTTTTCTAGCACCTAATCAGAGCCTGAAATGACAGCTATTTTCTTCGAGGGCTGGATAGTATTTTCTCTCTTTTAAGTGCAATCATCAATCCCACACTACATTTGCATGGTTTTAATAAAATAGATAAGAGAATTGCAGTGAGGTTTTTCAAGAAAACGTGGTTGCGTGTAGAATGTGAATCTTTCAGATTTTAGTTTGTAGTTTTGTTCTGCCTGTTTTCTAAAAGTAATCTCAAAGTGGCACATTGCTTTCTCACATGGTGATTGTTCACCAGCCAGATAAGAATCAACTCCCAAGTGTAAATCTTGTTTCCCCTTTATATGGTGCTTTGCACAATTGTACTGATGTTTTCTATAAGAAGTGTGAATAGTATATAAAAATGCAATTTTTTTCCTGGACTACTGTTATGAATGCACAGAAATTCTAGAAGAAATTGAACTATTAATCTACCAAGAAGGTAATCACTTCAGAGATGCATACCTGCCAAGAGTCCCTGGGCCACTGCTATAGTGGAAGATGAAAGGACTTCTACAAATCCAAGAAGGTTGGGAATTTTTCTATATCAAATTATGGCAACATTTTAACACTTTATAGATAAACTAGAATGATGACTATGGTTTGGTACTCAGCCTTTTATTTTTCACTCCTGCTACCCCCAGACTACCATTCAAAATTCATTCAGGGAGTCAACTTCACAACTTCTGTGTATTAGTGATACAGTCACCAAATTTTGTTTATATATACACATATATGTGTATGTGTATATTTATTCCCAAATACAGAGTGAGGTTATTCTTACTGCTTTTAAGGAAATTTGTAGTAAAATCATTATTTTACCAGTAATATGGAAGTATGCACATACAAATCTGTGGCATAGGCACAGGAGGCAGGTAACACTACCTTCCATTAAAGCTTCTCAATGTTTCTCACCATGACCTTGTTCTGTGCTGCCTACAGTACTACCAGATTTCATTCAGTTAGTATTTTCCATGTGGGCCATTTGCATCAGACAGGAAATGACAAAGGAGGCATTCTCTCTGGGAAACAAAAAAGAAACCAAAAGCTCACCTTTTTTTATGTGGCTGATGGGAGTATAAAAAAGAATAGCAAAGGAAAATCTGTGTAGAAAATATTAGGATTGACCATCCAAAGATTTGTAATGCAGTGGTACTGATGCAGAGCTGTTGGGAAGGGTCTGGGGAAGCCCAGTGAAGGTGGCTTGAGTGAGCAGAGGGACTGTGACAAGAAAGAGGAAAATGCTGACATATAGAACTGCTAACAGCATGTGGCAACGAACTTCCTCTGTGCTGAAGACAAGCCCACTACTGAGCAGGAATTCAGTCTTTTTTTCCCCATATCCAGGAGAGCCTGCACACATAGCACTGACGATGAGAATACAAACTTCCTATGAGATTTTCCTCTAACACTCCCCACAGCTCCTATCTTTCTTCCATCGCTTATCATTGTCTGAGCCCAGATCATGGGCTTTCTTCTATTTCCCTCTCCCTCATTTGACACAAGGGGCTGATGCAACGAACTGCATATAACTTCAGAGAGTCTGGCAGACTCCAGATCAGGAGTGTCATTCTGTTGGTGCTGACTACTTATAACATAGGACAAGGCTGTTGCTGGATTAAATGCCTATCATGCATCACTTGCAGATAACATTCCTTTTGCGCACTTCCTGTCAAACGATTTACAGTGGGGTCTCAATATTCATTGGATCTCCCTTTTCCAAGGGATCCAAGTCTCCAGTACAATAAGAAGCCTGTTGAGTTAATGACCAGGATTCTGCTGGATCACTGATAGTTATGAAAAAAACTCCAGGCCCCCAATATCCCTTTGCCTCACCTTCTGATAACAAGATTTGATCTCTGCCACTCAGTGATACTTTCCATTCGTATTCCATCTCGGTTTCTGTCTCAGCTAACTTGTTGTGTTTTTCCTTCCCCAACCACATTTTCTGCTCCTTAGAAAGGGTTGCAATTCTTTCTGCTCACTTGGATTGTGACAACTGTTCTGAACCCAGGTTATTTCCTGTGGGAAGGACATGCATTGCATTTTTCCAACTTCTCAGTAACAGTGGAGCAGTCAAGCACTGGCTTTTCCTGGGGCAGCCATGCCTTGCCACTGCTTGTGCCTCTCCTAGTTTATAGCCTTCCTGATGTGTAGCTGAAAGGTGACCTCCAGACCACCTTCCAAGGAGACCCTGCCAACTACACCAAATTGTCACATCCACAAAGAGAGGGAAGGGTGACCAGATTCATAAATCCTACCTGATTAGATTAAGGTAAAATGATATTCATGGTCCAAACACAATCATCAGTTTCAATGAGAGTCTCTGTACTATGATTATCTTTGTAGTACTGGCATTCTTACATTTATATCTAAGCTGTGAAGCGAAGTATGCAACTTCATAAGGAATCATAATAAACTTTGCATTATACAACAATTTTATGTGGGAAAGAGAGAGAGAGATGGAGGGCATTGTGGGGAGACAGAAAGATGGATGGTAAAAGAAATCACCAGTCCATATTCCAGCACTTGTCCAGCCAATACGGGTTTCCTCAGTTTGTGAGGGCATTCATCCAGAATTTACAAAGTACTGAAGTTTCAATTCCCCCCTGACCTTCTCTTAGGCATCCTTATATGCTTTGCCTGCTAGATTTATGTGGTTTGTCATCAACAATAACACCATAAACAAGTTTGCAGTCAAAAATTCTACAGTGAACACGGGAGATTTGGACTGAGCAAGGTCACCTCTCCTCCACAGGGCTCCCTTCTCCAGCCTATCTTCAGCCTCCAGCCTATTGTCATGGCTATGATCTCATCTTGTTAGGGGTTTGAGACAATTCTATGCATACCACAGAGAATGTGTTTTTCACTGGTCTGCAACAGCTGTGAGAACTCAGCACTTCAGCAAGTCAGACTCAATTGCCAAGCATTTGGGAGATGAAGTGCAGCTCATAAAAAGGTCCATTTTAAGTGGTTGCCTAGAACCGAGGTCTGTGACAGAGCAGAGGACACACTTTAACTCCTAAATATACTAAAACAGACATTGAATGTCAAAAAAGCTAAAAGTGTATGCAATTCATAACCAGCTCAGAACAGTTAGTTTGCAAAACTGTCCCTAGAGAACAGGTAGGTGATAAGACTGATACAGACAAGATACAGACAAGAAAATGATTCCATTTTAGAAAATGGAATCCGTGCTGACTGTGCATAATACCAGGTATCCTACATCACTTAAAGGAAAGGCAAAAGTAGTATTTTTGCTTGCCCTTGTAAACATAGCTACTTAGGATAATATGAAATGTATGGTCTACTTATAGGTATTACTGTGCCAGGGCATAGGTAGTTGTATAGCTGTGTGTGAATGTACATGTCAATGAACAGTACGCTGGGTCACAGAAATTCTACTCCCGTCTCAGTATTGATTGATAAGTTGAATTTTTAAGGGAATATGACAAGTTAACAGAAGAGTTGCCTGTGAAAACATAGTAAAGATGTACTTACACTTTAAGTACCTTATAATGAGCTTTTTTTCCTGTTTTTTTTTTTTTTTTCCTTGTTCCTTGTTCTGACTTTGACTTCTGGTTGAGTTCAGAAGAATCACAGAATCACAGAATCGCTCAGGTTGAAAAAGACCTTCAAGATCATCGAGTCCAATCACAACCTAACCATACTGCCCTAACTAACAACCTTCTGCTAAATCATGTCCCTGAGCACCACATCCAAAGGGTTTTAAACACATCCAGGGATGGTGACTTAACCACCTCCTTGGGGAGCCTATTGCAGTGCTTAACAACCTTTTCTGTAAAGAAGCGTTTCCTGATATCCAACCTAAACTGACCCTGGTGCAACTTGAGGCCATTTCCCCTTGTCCTGCCACAAGTGAGAAGAGACCAACCCTGCTCTTGCTGTGAGCACCTTTCAGATATTGGATGAGAGCAGTAAGGTCTCTCCTCCCCTTCCATCCCTTCAGAAGTGTGCAGTAGGTGGTTGTCTCCCATCCTCCAAGTCCCTCAGCATGTCTCCTTCTCCCCTAGGCAATCAACCAGACAGTTTCCACTTTCTGCAATTACACCCGTTCCCCAGGCTACATAAAGTTTCTCAGCACCTTTCACTACTTGCAGGTCAGAGGAATGACTCACTGCTGCATCACTGGAGGCGCATATTGAATGAATACAGGTGGCAGAAGGAACAGAAATGAATGAGTATGAGAAAAGCCCTTTCAACTGAACTTTTCACTGAGTGTAACTGCACATAATTCAACCCTACATTCAGTACTGCACAATTTCTGTAAAATACTGAGTGTAAATTAATAGTACAATGGCAGTCCTACAGGTAAGTAAAATCAGATTTGGAGTTGGGGGGGTTAGTTGTTGTTCCATTTATATATATATATACACATATATACATATATATATACATATATATACGTATAGTTTGATGTTAATAACTGCATTTCCCAATTTAGTATTTTCCACTGGTGCTAATTCATAGTGTGTGTTCTGGCTATTCTTCTCTATCTACAGATGTGGAAAAATGTTGCAAATAGGCTGTTGTATACAATTTGTTGGTAACATTCAAGACGACACCTGTGATAGAAATGGTGTTAGAAATATTTAGGGGAAAAAAGCCAAGTTTTTTATTTTCTGTTCATTATGAAAAATTCTTGCATAATTAGCAGTTTAACTTGATTTGAACGCACAATAAGCTCTAATGGTATGAGAACTGGGGAAACCATTACCTGCACTGCAATTCCCATTTTGGGATGTATTTTGCACATTCTGTCAGTCAGAAATCATTCAATTTTCAGAACTTCTGATAACGTTGCAGGAGTGTAGATAAAAGCACAGAGCAGGTCTATGTTTATAGCTCATAAAGAAAGTGAACAGATGCTGTGAGAAGTGATGCAACTATTTTAAAGCCAAGGGTTTTTTAATATTATTTGTAATATAAACATAACTAGCAGTACTGTTTACATCCATCTCATTCCATTGCTATTATATGGCTCTAAAAAGCCGGTAAACTTTCTAGGTATTTCAAATGTATTTATGAATTCATTTGGATTTTGATCTGTTTAACACTGAGCTTTCTTCATTGAAGTTGATGGTTTGGAAATGCTGTTGTTATTCTTTTAAGTTACTTCAGTCTCACTTTATTCCTAAGATTTTTGCCTGGGAATAAGGGTGTGAATTTCATAGCAGACAGAGTGCACAGGAATCTGGAGAAGCTCTGTACATAGCTATCAATAATGCATCTCTCTGTATTCTCAGGGGATCATATTTCCATAGACAGCTACAATTAATTCAAAGAAACTGTAAGATGGAAAACAAAGAAAACATGGTGGGCTCTCCTACTCTCAGGGCTTTTGTCCAAGCAGATGCAACCATTACAGATCAGAACTTATATGTTTTAAAGCAGGTAATAAGAATGCAGAATTGCTGACCTAGTGAGCACAAATATTATCAGCCAAACTACAGTCAAGAAGGTCCCTTCCATTTGTGAATAAGCCTATCAAGTGTCCTAGTGAATAGAACACATCTTTGGTCCAGCATTATACTGGACATACTGGATATACTGGACTAGACTCTTATAGTTAAACAAGAAGAAAATGAATTAAAACTTTCTTCTTTTTTTTTAATGTCAGTGGCACATGGAGCCTTGCCATGAACTTGCTGATAGAAGAATGGGCTCCAATAGATTTTTCATGTGTGTGACTGAACAATGATCAGTGTCCAGATGTAGGTGAGCGTGTGGGTCCAGCAGAACACACTGAAGGAATTTTACTCAAGTGAATAATTCTGTTTAATTGGAAACTCGTGTGAAGATCTGGTTCGGCCCTAATTTTGCAGAATAATTTATAGACATGTAAAACACAATGAAAATATAAGCACAAAATCAGACTAATACATTTTGCAATATAAAGTAGATTAACTGTTGATTCACAGTTGTTAAAATTAGTGACTTTGCGTTAGAAGTTTAATATTGTAGGTTCTGCCATTTATTTCACCACAGACAATGAATAATACAGCTTAAGCCCTTCAACTGTAGCTGCACCCAATTAGCTATAGACATGTCAGGAAATGCATTCATGATGCACTTGGCTATCCTACATGGGCTTTATGCTTTTTACGGGTTTATATCACAAATATTTACTTTGTGATTTCCATGGTTGAAAACTTTTAAATGTTTTTATCCTCATTACATTGTTCAGACTGTCTTCTTTGAAACATCCACCAGCCCAAAATGCAGGGCATACTTGCTGAGGTTCTCCACCTTTTTCAGAGTACTTTGAAACAGTGACCTCACAGCTGACCTCATGTCTGAGGGCACTCTCATACATCCTCTGGGCATTTACACTAACAGGCAGCAACAGAGTTGGCCAGCACTGTGTGTTTTGAAAAAATGAGGCCAGTGTGGAGCAGTGGGAGAAAGCCAATGGCACACTAAGAATTCAGTAATACAGAGTGAGTTAGGAAACTCCAAATCAGAGTACAGTTGGTATCAGGCCCTGAGATGAAGGCTTCAAGAGCATTGAAACTCTGTGTTAGTTCTGCTGTGCAGCTGCTAATAAAGACATCCAGCACCCCATAACCCTGTGACCACTTTCTGCTGACTGTCACAGCAGACAAGACTGGTAAAAAAATCTGAACTTAGGGTCTCTATAGATCCAAAATGGTTAACAGCCCCTAATGTCAAAACAGTATATGAGGCTATGTGAATATGGTCATAATTATAATCTCATAAATGATAGCAGAACTTTGCACTCGAAGTCTTGTTTGCATGATCCTTATAGCAGTTATACCAGCATACGTTATATTTGTGTACACAAAACCATAAAATACTCGTCACGAAACAACTAAGCCAAAACATCTAGTTACATTCTGAAAAATTTGCTCTGTATCTTTTGGGTTTATTACCACAGTAACATAACGTTGGCTTTACACTTCCACCAGTGTTTCGGTCTTTGCTCTGTGCAAGATTTTTTCTTTGTTAAGTTGTGGATACCATGGGAATATGAAGAACGTAAATATGGCACTGAATGGACTACTTAATTCCAGATAGAGTAGTAACTTGTAAGTATGCTGTCTAAGAAAAACTGTTTGCTAAATTACCTTAGTTAATAATCTAAAATTCAAGATTTTTCTTGTAATCAGGTTTTGTGTCTTTTCAAATTCCTTTGTTATCACAGCTCAAGTTGTAAAAAAACCTCCTGCCTCTTACACCTCTGGAGAACAGTATTCACTCACGTACAAGAGATTCAGAAATGCAATAAACAGTGCTATAAAAGACAGAATATCTGCAACCCATAGGCTTAAATAACATTATTATTTACATAAAATAGGCTCTTATTTATTTAAGTTTTATTATTTAAGTTACAGTCAAAGCTGAGTAAGAAACCAGTTATTTTTGTGCAGCAATTCTATAAGTTGTTTTTGAATTAATAAATAAAAAAATAATAATAATTAGATTGACTTTCTCGTCCAGATCAAATGTGAACAGATACTGAAATACCTAATTAGATGTCATGAAATCACTCTGTATTATATAACTGCGTGCTATAAACATGCATTTTCCCCAAAGAAATACAACACAGTCATACAAGTAAGAAGAAATATTGCTTACCTTCCTTAGCAAATACTCCGTGGAGGCAGAGTAAATCTGGTCATAAAAGAAAAAACAAGATTGATGTGTACAACTCACACACATACAGACAACAGACACAGTCTTCTCCAGGAGGAATGCCTGTTGTAGCCTTCTGTGCATGTTTCTTACTTATCCATCCTGTAGTCAAACTATGCTTAAAATCCCATTCCGTGGCATTGCTATAGGCACCGACATGCTGCACAAATGGTACTTACTGTTCCAGAAGTCACGCATCGTCCTATGGAAAATATACACTCCAAAACTGGGATTTGTTACAACTGAGCAGATTGCGGCAAAACACTGTGCCTGACTTGTCAGAGAAACGTTGCTTTCACTGATCAGCCCATAATCACGACGCATACTATCCTTACCTCCTATGTACGTGCATGCGTGTGTACACACACACACACACACACACACATGTTTACAGAAACAGTCGCAGCCTACCTCTCACAGCCTCACACTGATTGCTAGATAGGGGAAAAAAAAATCTTGTTAGGATTACACATAACCATTTCCCTTGACCATGCCTTTTGCGCGCATTTCTCGTGTTGTGCAACCAAGATGAGTGATGTTTGGAAGCGTTTATAACCCGGACGCAAGTGATTATTCACACAAGGCACCGAACTCATTTTGGCTTCCCCTGTGAGAGAGAGCAGTGCTACTGCTGCAGCAGTGCAGTCGCTGTGCTGTTACTCATTTGCTGCAGCCTTTGTGCAGGAGTACACGTTATAAACAAATTAGTAACACAATAACATCCAACACTCAGAAGTAAAGAAAATGATGGAGAATCAATCAGATCCTACGGCAGGCATGCAGATGGGCTGTAAAAACATTTAACGGGAGATAGATTTTCCTGTGCTGTCAAAGTTAAAGGCACCAAAAGGAAGCATACAGTGAGGCATTTTTCTTCCTCTGTGATATTGATCCAATGCCAGACGTAGTGAAGCACAATGGGCACACAGTCAACCTTGGTAAATTAGGTAAATTGGAGATCATTTGACGGTATTCTATTGTTGCTATTGTAATCACCGTAATTTTCACTGGTAATGGTGCTTCGTGATGAAGTGCGGCTCTCACAGGATAATTGTGAAAGGTATCGAAAGACACGGGGTGTAGCATCTGGTTTTAAAAGCTCTTCAGATTCAAATTGGCATTTTACTTTATCTTGAAAATTTATTAGAGATTCAGATCGTGCCAGTTTAAATGGAAAGGTGAAAGCAGGGTAATTTCAATCTATGAATTATTCAGATTCAGACTGGTGAAATTGCCATCCATGAACTGATTCCCTGACAGTTTCTTGCAGAGCCTCCATTATGCTTGTCATTTTTATTTCTTTATCTACGATCTCTCTCTCAGTTACTGTGCTTGTCCCTTAGGGCTGTGCTTCACAAACCAAGTATTTCAAATTGGCAATAACCTAAGCGTGTTGCAGTCTCCAATCGCAATCTCCACAGGCTGTCTTTTCCAAATCATTAAAACCCACATCCACGATGGTGTCTGTTAGGCTCTTCAATTAGATGAATTGTAAAAAAAAAAAACCAAAAAAAAAAAAAAAAAAAGGGAAGAGAACAGGGCTTCGTAGCGAAGAAGAGTCGGGTTCCTGTAGCAGTCCAGCAAATAAAGTGATGCTTTGTGCTGGCTCCTTTGTTGTCAGCGTAACCCGTTCTAGCTGCATAGCATCACGCAGAAAGAAACAACTGTTAAGGCAGGCTGACTTCGTGCCCTGGTTTCCAGCAGAAGCAGATAAGGGCTGCATTACTGACAGACTAATCTACGCAAATACCCACGCGGAGAGAGCGCAAAGAGTAGCTTCTTTCAGGCAAGGGAAAATAGATGCAGTAGTTGTAGCAGTTGTAGCAATTGTATTATTAGAAGGAGAAGCGACCGGATAACGGGAACTGTTTCATTCTCACAGACTCCAACCCATACAGATTGCAGTCCCAGAGCCTCTCCACTTGATGGCTGGTTGTATCACTGCCAGTTGCCTTCTGCCCTGTATCCCGAAGAACTGGGACCGATTTAGGTGAGAGTCTGGTTGCTCGCTTGAGCTTTGCTACCTTGATGTAAGAAACTGCAGCAAATTATATTACCCATCTGTATACAGCCCTGGAACGCCAGCACGGCTTCAGAAAAGGAGCACCTGCAAAGGCCCCAGTCAGGCGAACAGAGACAAGTGCCGCCATCTCCGCTGTCCTGTGGCTGCAGGTGTATCGTCACGGCACAGAGTGGGAGAGCAGCGTTCTTCCTCAGTGGCAGCGTGGGCACCGAGCTCCGCGCAGTCCCTGCTCAGCCGAAAGCGCTGCCAGGCTGGAGCTAACATATCCAGGCTGTGTGTCTGCTCCTGTGCTAACACCAGGAAAACGCCTCTCGGACAAAAAAAAAAAAAAAAAAGATGAGAATAAAAAATCTATGCTGCTTTGTGCCTGGGTCTATGCGTCTGCTTTGCCGCACTGCGACTAGAAAACTGCAGCACTAAGAGCTCTGGCAGTTGCGATAATGTAGAAAGCAGCAGCTCTGTGACACAGCAGTCAGCTGACTTGCAGTGTTATCATTCAATGTCCTCTATAGAATAAGGCCAGTTTCTAAGGTAGAGCCAGAAGGATGACCTTGAATGCAAAAATTGGGCTAGACAGAGCGCCTGTTGTCTCGTACACCTGCACATTATTTTGGGGTGATATACACCATTTGCATCAGGACCTGTGGGTCTTTAGCGGTTTCTCCTCCCTTCCTTCCTTCCTTCTCCATTTTCAAAACAGAAGTGATTTTCTTCCTACCATAAAACAGTCCATACGGTCACATTTAGTTGATGAAAACACCTTTAATAGGAGGTAAGTAAATTCGTTCTACAGTATTGCTTGTAAAGAAGGTTTCTACAGGTGGAGTTGATGGGTTTTGGTTAGAAAGAAAGAAACTACATGCACACTCCTGGAGAGGGAAAGCAATCGGGTGAACACCTCTGAATTGCAAAGGTTAATTAGCAAGAACTAGTTTCTGCAGTCTCATGCAAGCATCTCATCACCTTGGCTGATTTTCATGCTTCTGTGTAGCCCCCAACTAAGTTCACTGGGAACATTTGCTTACTCATTCCTCTGGGAAGTTGGAGGGCGGAGCTGTAAAGTGGCAGATATGGGAAATGATCAGAGTTCTGAATCAGCAGGATGCAGTGCCTCACCTCCACTGGGGACTTCGAGAATTGAGGATGTCATGCCTGCTCTTGAAAAACTTCACAACCTGTCTGCCTACCTAAGGGATACATCAAGGTAGAGTAGCCATGTCCTAAATTGTTGTAAATCAACTACCCAATGGCTATAGAAAGAACTGTAGGACAGGTCAGCTTTCACTGATCTCAGTGGACAAGGCATATTTGCACAGGTCCAAATTTAATTGGTTCTCACTGTTACTACTGCAGACTGTGAGTGTCAGTGAGATGCTTTCTAAATTCATTATAAAGTACTTGTAAAGTCAAGTAAGCAAGCAAGCATTATACACCAAGTTGGTGTTCCTTATTATAGCTCTTCTTGTGCAAAATTACATCAGCATTACAGTGGACATAATACAGAATTCTGCTGTTAGAAAGCAATTTGTACCAAAACAAACAAACAAACCAACAACAAAGCTTCAACAAAACTATAAATGTGGCAAAAGCTGTGTTGCATCTTTAAGGAGCAATTCTCTTGGACAACAGAGAGCAGAGCACCCACGCAAAGACTGCACGTTCATCGCTATATTGCTTTAGGGAGAGAAATGTCTGTTCTCATACCTATCCAGTTAATGGATGAGTAAAACAGCCACAGCCCTGTCTCTTCTTTAACATTTTTTTATTAAATGCCCCTAAGGCCACTATTCCCGCAGTCAGCAAAATCAGCTCAGACGTCTGGTGCAGAGATTCCGGCCATCTTTCCTCTCCTTTGCATTTTATCAACTGCCTTCCTCAGCTGCTGGCTGTCTCTCCACAGCACCACACACTTGCTGCTCAAGAACATGTTTTCATATTGCCGTGATATGATAGAAGCTGGGAAGAAGCATGATATCTAGGCAAACTCCAAAAAGTCAACGATGTCAGGTTTCCTGCCTTTATGGATTTGCTGGATCATGGTGTCTGTGGTTCTTCTCATTGCCAGCATCAGAAATCTCTGATGCTTAGAGGCCCTCTCAGACAAAAGATGGGGAAAGAGGGGGAAACTCCTTCTGTAACTGGTCATGGTTCTGTTCTGCTGAGCTCCAGTTTCCCTTGTCTCTCTTTGTCCTCACGATAAGCTGGGTGGATGTTCCTCCAACAGGGGTCTGTCGAGCACCACGCCTTCCTAAGCAAAAGGCAGTCTGTAGATGGCAGAAGATGTTTTTCTACCGACCATCATAGCTGTGGGTGGGGAGAGGGGAGGAAGGAGCATTTCTCTCCTCTCTCCAACTTGGTGGAGCTGGCTGCAGATGTATCAACCACAAACACAACATTTCTCCCAAGATTTTTCCCTTCAGTTCCATCGTCTCTTTGGGAATAGGCAGATGTGCTTTATTTGCCCAAAGCTCTGCAAGGCTGCAGTATCTATCTTGCAATCTTTGCTGATGAAAGGGTGCAGGAAGCCAGCTGGCTCTGGCAGCAGTGCAAGGAGGGGGCAGACCCTGGGGGGGGGTCAGGAATGAGTGAAATACAGGATGGGGCATATCCACTCACTCGTTTTGGAGCTTTCCTGAAACCCACATTAGGTGTTGGTTCTGAGACTGACTTTTCATTTTAGTTTTCTGGTGTTGGTGAAGGCTAGTGCAATCTCCTGAAACACATAGGGAGCCTCTTCTCTGGTCATTACATCCCTCACCCCCAGCCACTCCCGAAACCAAGATCTTAATTTGGTTTTCCTAAAGTCTGCTGCAAAAGGTTCAGAGTTCAGTGCTTTGATTAGTTCTTGGTGATGTATGCACATGTATGTACTATATTACACTGCATATTACATTATATTCAGAGTAAGAAATCACACTTGGACAAATTTGGGAAAAGCGACTACAACACTGAAAGTTTCACCTTGTTTATCACTTAATAACTCTGGGAACAGAACAGATTAAAATTCTGCCTCTTTTCTCCCCCCTTTTTTCTTTCTTACAAAAATGAAAATTGCATCCAAGCCCATAAATTGTACGCCAAGTTTTAGCCGAACACAATTAGAAACAGCTTAAATATTGAAGTGAAAACTTGAGGGCTGATGACATTAAAGGATTATTCTCTCACAGGCTCTTAACCATAGCAGTGCTGACAGGATGGTGTATCAGAACTGAATGGCATTACCGAATTCATCTCATGCAATATCTGAAATTATGAACACAAGACATTTTATATATCCTTCGGATGTTGTGTTCCCCCTTATTGAACACAAAGCAACACCACGTTCATTCAGCTGCTATTATTTTAAAACGATCAGAGCATCACTGCAGATTAATGAGGCTGTTTTATACAGCACGTTTTTTCTCTGTTTCTTAGGTTTGTTACAGATGTTAGCTAATGCATGTACTTAAATGTTAACCTTTTACTCAACTAATACGTATTTTAAATGGCCTTCTTCATTTTTTCTTTTATTTCTCAGATTTTAGTAAACTTGGTTGCTTTTATTTTGTGCTACTATTGTGCAACCAAGAAACAGTGGACACGTTCATCTATAGACTTTTCCTATCCATTATTAGGTGACAATTTAAAAGTAGATATACACATTTTCCTTCCCTATGTGCAAACCATGGGCCTTCAGGTATAACAAATAATAGACATGCATTGTATAACATTTTCCCAACAGCTGGCCCTCTGAAGGTATTGATGATGTAGCATATTCAGCACCACCCCCTGCTCCCTGTATCATTGTATAAATAAATGTTAAGTCTATTTATTGAGAGAAAAATAATCCAAAACTTTTATCTAACGGCATTTCTCAAGGAACTAACTTTTTAAAAAATCTGAAAATGCTTTCAGAACTGGTTCCTAAGTACAGGAAAAAAAGGCCTTATCAGCATTTGAGATACAGAATTAAACTTTTACAGGCTGCCCTTGGAAGACTAGCAGAGGCTAATTAGAAATATAAGTTTTGTCACAGAAGTGAAAGAGAATCCTGTGTATTTCCCAATCCTGCTTCTGCAAATCCTTCCTGCTGAAACAGCTGAATCAGAACAAATTACTTGTGTGCAAGTTACTTCAGCCATATGGTGGAAGAAAAAAGAGCTGTGGGCCTCTCAGCACTGTAGTAAATAGGAACTACCTCCATGTGGTTTTACACATTTATAGCTAATGCAGAGACCTAAATGTGAAACCAGGGAAAATGAAATGCATTTGTGAGTCTCCCTCTGAGACTCGGGGCTCAAAACCTATTAAAAAGATGAAACTCGTCCAATTAACCAATAAATATAGATACAAGTATTTCATTGCTGATTATCGTGCTTTTTCATTTGGGTGATTAAAATACAAATGAGACTAACTGTGAAAAAATAAAACAAAATGGCAGTACACACAATCCACTTACAATAGCACAGGCATTTTTGATCCAATACAAAAGAGGATCACTGCTCCAGGTTGGTGAACAGGATGCGACAAGAGTGTAAGCAAAGGCCTGGCACAAAAGAGACATCTTTTTGTCCGTGGCACATCATCGGTGTCAGTCACTAACAATCTCCTTGACGTGTTGAGTACGTAGCTCAGAATGTATCAGCATTACTTCTGGTTGTTTTTCTTTGTCGCTCATGGAAGTCCCTACAAGCTTTCCAGGAGAAAAATCAAACCTTGGGCAAAGCAATGGCTGTGTGTCGTGTACAGGGTTACAATTACATGTATGACCTTATTTGGATGTGACATTTGATAAATCTGGGATAATTAATCATGGAATAATCTACGAGATTATCCATGTGGGGCCTCTGTTTCTTCAGCTTTTGTTTGTGCTTCAGCTGGAATTTTTTGTTAGTTAAGAAAGACGGCAGCAGTGCCAGGGATGAATGAGGAAACAATCCTGGAAAGAAATAAAAAGCAAATAAAAAATAAAAAAATATGGCACAAAGTAGGGGAACCTCTATAAAAGGACAAAACTGAGTGCACTCTACACATTGGCCAAATGCAGCAAGCTGCAGATAAAAAGCCATCAATCTGCTACAGGCCACCCAGAAACCTGAAATTCTCTTTCAATAATCTAATAAAAAACAACTCACACCTACATCCAGAACCCCAAACTCTCATCAGTGTTTACACGGCTCTGTATTATTGTGTGTCGGTATGCCATCATTTTATTTTAAACTTCTTTTAAGTTCCTTCAAGATACAGTTAGATGCAGTTTGTTAATTTAAATCATTAAAATACGCACAGCTAAAAATAAAATTTCGAATTAAAAATTGCAAATAGAAACAAGCATGCAGGGAAGTGCTGAAGTGAATGCAATCAGTTCCAGATTTAAAACAGCCTCACCCCACACACATCCCTGTTTCCACTACTGGGTGGTCACGGACTCATGGCTCTCACTAGTGGTTTTCTTTAGAGTCATTCCAGATTTGTGTTTCTCGCTCATTCACTCAAAAAAGGGGAAAACAGAGGTATTCACTTAATTTTCTGCAAGCACTCCATTAAGTTTCAAAATATATCACTCCTAAGGAATCAGGTTCCTGAAATGGTGGTGGAAAGTTCCTAATCGGTGGGGCAGAGAACACTGGGAAGTCTTGCAGGAAGGAGAACTTAGGATAGGGAAAAATTTATTATTCCTCAAGACCTAACTTGGTAAGATTACAGAGGGAAGGATATGACTTAAAGGCTGTGCTGTAAGTGTGCTCAGCTCCCAGGCATCGGCTAACAGTGGGGCTTCATGCCAAATAAGCTGCTTAATACTGTATCCAATACCCAAAAGAATATCAGCATCTGGGGATTTTGCGCGAAATAAAAATAATAATAATAATAAATCTGAATATGAATATTTTGATAATATTAAACAGACTGGTGTAATGTAATTAAATGATCCATTAGCACAATTACTCTGTGGTGTTGGTTCTTTTTTTTTGTTTGTTTTTTCCCTGTCTGCTTCCAGTAAGCTAATAAACAAGAACTTAAAAACCTATTTTATTTTGTCCCGTTTTAACTTATGTATTTCTTAACTTTCCCTTCCTCCCACCACACCCCTTGTGGGCACATGGCCTGTTTCGTTTTCCAGTTCTCAGGCACAACTTTGACTGGTTCTCGCCTTCCCTAATCAGAGGGACAAGAGCTCAGCTTTATGTCCCACCCATCCAGGTGCGTTGATTTGGCAAGTCCCAGCTTGAAGTTCTCCTACACGTATGCAGTGCAAGGTTCAGGGGCTGAACATCCTGCCTTGCACAGGATCAAAAGAAGCATCTAGCCGTGAGGCAGCAAGGAGATAAGCCACATCTCCTCCAAGGGTCAGAAGGATCAAAAGAAAGCATGCTGCAAGCCTGGATTGGATGCAGGCAGAACCCTCAGGTCCTCCTGCACCATCTTCCTTCCTGGACATGGGGCTCCCTGTACCCCAGATGTCATCTTAGCTTTCCTAACTCTAAAATATGTCTTTTTAAAGAGATTTAGGAGAGATTTCTCTTCAAATCATCTTTCTGACATTCTAGAATAAATGGAGCAATAAATTACCATGTAATGCAGGTTTCATGTTTAGTCTGCTGGGATCTATGAAGCTGTGGCAACACAGTCACTTAGAATTAACAAAATCATCAGCTCATTCACTGGCTTAATGGAAACCATTTTACATGCAGATTTATAACTTGCCTTACGGTTGAACCATCAGAGCATTTCACTTCTATAGCATTTTATACTGTATACACACAGCATAGTTCACTGTTCTGAACATGCCTTATATTAGCTTATATTATTGTAGAATAAAGTATTTTTACTCAAAATGAGTAAGATTGTTGAAACTGCTCCCTATATACTCCTATATGCTCCCTATATACTGCTGAAGGCTGCCATTATTATTTAGTTTTAAAACTGCATATTGTTGAATGGAAGGGAGCAAGAAAGCGGAGTGCATAAGCTACTGTATAAAGGAATAAACATTTTCATAACACTCAGTCAAACCTGCTTTGAACAGAGGCCAAGTAATAGCTGATGTAAATGCTTTTTGCCATGTAGCACCAAGCAGAGCTGAAAGATAGTCTTGATTGTACAGAGTACTAAAGGGAAGTGCTGCAGATCCCGGAGCTGTATGAAGAGAAAGTGTGCAAAACTGGAATGTTTTGCCAGCTCAGGGTTGCATTTTGCTTTATAGATCACAATTACTCCTTAAAAAGTCCATGCCAGTTATGATGGGCACAGAAGAAGTGCAAATTACAGTCTAATTGCAACCTGTAACTCCAGATACAGTAGTCCTCTCCCGTGGCATGCTTGGACCTATCAGTGCAGTAACCTAGAAGAAAAGCACAACCAAACTGTTGAAATCCTCAAAGGCAAATCGGTTTGGAGGATGTGCACCAGAAGACAATGCCTAGAGGACCATACACGTATGTGTACATCCTCCATGCGTGTGCACAGTTTGTGAGCAGGCCCCATGCAAGCAAGTTCAGACTTGAGCACCGGTGTCTCCTGTGCAGATCAGGACCACACACCCCTCACTCTCAATTTCATCCTTAACCCTTAACCCGGGACCCTCCACTTTTGTAAGTAAGACACAAATACAAGCAGGCAGACACAACACTCCTCGTATCAAAGAGCTGATAGCCAGGATGAGGAGAATGTCCCCGTGGAAGTTCCACCTTGGGCTTTCCCAGCTTCTCATGTGTTACTTCTCACTGGCATCTGCTGCTGGGAAGGAAGCTGGGCCTGCTGGACTCTCACCCACTCAGAGGCTCCCCAGTGCAATGAGATGGAGCGCACACAAGCAGACACCAGCTAGCAGATGTGCATCTAAATCCGCAGTGCTTTCATGAGCCGTGTGAAAGCGTCTTGCAGTCACCCGCAGCTTATGGATGGCTCTGCTTTTAACTTTTAATATCACTGCACTTAATGGCTTTTGTAGTTTTATATGCCCCTTGTAAAGTCCTTGTTTCTCCTTATATCTGTACATCAAATATAGCTTGATCAAAAAGAAAACAAAGGGAAGCCAAATCTCTTCACGGGGGGGGGGGAAAAAAAAAAAAAAACGTTTTTTTTTGAAACCTGAAATAAAAGATAGTGGTTATCCTTTCCCACTGATCTCACAGGGCCAGGGTTTTATGTGCAGCGTTGCTTTTGCTCTACAGTCTGAGGATGGGAATTGCATTTCTGCGCACCTTTGACACAACACAAGTGCAGCATATTTCTGATCTTATCTGAAACTATAAAGCGCTGCTATGCTAAACAACAATATAATGAATGATTTTTAAAAAAAAATCAGCAAATGAAGCTCAACCAGTTCTTCTGGCTGAGCTGCTACATACAATTAGCATTCATTTTGAAAGGATCCCCTTTTCCTTTCTGAAATAGTTCAAAAAAACTGAACTAAATGGCTTCAGAGCGACAGAAGTCTCGGTTAACAGATTGCTTAAAACATGAAGAAGTGTGTTCTTTCTTCTTCGTATCCATGTTTCATTTCTAATGTGTTTAAATATGTTTCAAATCTGTTAGAGCACTGTTACGTATAGAGATTCCTCTGAACCGTGTTTACTGTTTATCTGAAAGTTCATTTACAGTTCTCCATCTTGGTGAATAGTAATAAACCGCGTGATCTTGTTCCTGGTATCAATGGATTGATATCAGAAATGCCTGAAACACAGCATGGACAGCACACCCCCATTCATCAGACACCCCAACAGACAGAATTCTCATAAATGTGAGATTTTGAACTCTCAGAAACTGAGTAGACTTTTGCTTTTCCCGTTTGATCATCCTAGTTTTTGGACAGTGAGTTTGCTGTACTTTCACTGTTCATTTGATAATAAGCTTACACAATCCGATGTGTCGTATTCAAGATCAAAATTCAAAGTTTGAAATACAATATGCTTCAATGAAAGTATGAACAGTATTCTGTGCGTTTACTGTATTACGAAATGAATCACAATCTGTGTAGAAATAACTGGTATCAGTGCTTATGAATAGTATTATGAAATGAATCTGTGTAAAAGTACGTGATGCCAATAGTTATGAATGAACAATCTCCTTCCTACTGTTCCCATTACTCTTATTTTTGCAATATTTACAGCTAGTTGTGCTGAAGTTCTGCATAGGCTGGGAATTTATTAACAGTTTTGGTTATATCTACTTTTATATTGTGACCAAGAAAGAATCTGCCCGCATTAACAGCTTTTCACAGGTTTCACAATATTTTACAGCTCTGTTGGGAAGCTGCTTTTGTGAAGAACGGGCAGAAAATCTGATAGCACAAAGAGCTGCTGTTTGGCATCTCTGTGCAAATCTGCCAAAATGTGACCAAATCATGTTTTCCTGAAATACTCAAGTTCCCACATGCCTGGGGCTTAAGGTCTGTCCTTCAACGTTTAGGAAGGTTGGCATCTGCCCACCATGGCTTTGCTTGTTCCACCATGTGCCAAGAAAGTGTGCACCAGCCCGGGGCTATGGCATTCCCATCTCCTTGTACTTCTCAACTGCTGAGGGTTGCTGTGATACCAAGGCCAGAAACATCTTTTTTCTTACACGTTAAAAATGCATCTCTTATGTAAACATGCACAAAAGAAGTGCTTTCTACTGAATGTCAAGATTAAGGTTAAAAGAAAATAAGTTTTACTCATATAGTCTAAAGATTGCTGGGCAGACATTTTAAATTGTGTTTTAAATAATCTTGCTCTCTCCACAAAATTTCACTGGATAGAACTTTGCATTTAATAATTGCTTCTCCTTTCACTCATAGAGCTTTTATAGCCATTTAATCTTTTGGTAACCCCATTTTCAGCTAAACTATTTAAGTTTTCCTTATTTGCTGCCTACTTTAATTAGGTAGAAGTCCAATTCCCTTTCCACGTTTACTCTGCTGACCTGATGAAGCTAGACTTCTTTAGCTTTTTTTCATACCTAAGGTTTCTTCCCTCCCTTGGAGTGTAATTCTTTGCTAAATTCTTCACTAGTCTAAATTCATCTTTCCTGAAAAAGGATGGCTATTATCCCAGGATTTTCATTTGTGTCTACCTGGCATTGTGGCACTGATTGTTTCCATAAGCTCTGTTGAAATATAGATAGTACAGATAAATAGATCTTAGAACCATTATTAGTTATGAAAATATGAAATCTGTGGCTTTCTGTAGTTGTAACACCTTGATAGCTGATACTCTTCCTGTGATAGGCTTATATATCCAGGCTGCTCTCTCTGCCTCCTTGTTTATTGAGCTCTCATTCCACAGAATAAAAGACTAGCACTTTGTACTTCTTTATCCCACTTCTCCTGCCCTGTTCATGCAGAAACTTAGTGCTCCTTGTATGACATCCCAATCCTCCTCTACAATAGCTGTGCCTTCTGGGTTATGAGTGGAATTCCTTAAAGTGCTTCTAAATCATTAATGAAAGTACTAAACAAAAACAATGTCAAGACTAATCCTTCCACAATTCACCTCTAGTTTCACTCCAGCCCAACCCTCCCGTTCTCAGCAGGGCACAGAACTGGTATCCCTGACCCAGTTTCTCACCAACTTCAAAACACTATAAAGATCCCCATCTTCTTCAGCTTAATTAATAATTTCCTTTGCAGCACTATTAACTGACCTCTAAATGCTTTTTTTTTTCTTTTTTTTTTTTCCCCCCTAGATAATTGTTTATCTTATCTAATGGATCTTTTGAGTTGCTCAGCAACAATACACCTTTTGTAAAGCCAGGAGTGCATTTGCCCCATTTACCATTTACTTACATCTGTGTGTTATGCTGTCTGAATTCACGAGGGTCACAGATGTTTCTTTTTACTGTTCAGATCTAATTTTGTCTGGAAAACTTTGCTATTATTAATAGTACCAGATTATTACCAGCTCTAACACAGTACCACAGTAACAGTGATTTAATCAGTCCCTTCAGTGCATCACAGGCTTAGATCTACATGTACCAAAGCTGAGGATCATCACCAAACTCCACTGCCATATCTTGTCTTCCCTTGATAAGCCTATTTCCAGAAGGGGGCTTCTGTTGAAGACACAAAGTCCAGAGCACAAGCAGAAGAGTTCTCACAGTAAGTACCTGCGAGGTTTGTTACATTCCATGGATTGGCAAGGGCCACATTTTCTTTTACATGGTGTTTTCAGCAACAAACGGGGCAGCATCTAGCAGGAACGATCCCTCAAAGTTTTGGCAATGAATGGAAAGTGAAGTTCCTGCATCCCTCAGCTGATGCTAAATGTGTAGTTTCATGCCTGTTTCCTTCAGATGCATCATCTGAGACTGAGAATGTTCTTGTAAGGTTCAAAATCCAGGTATCTCTTCACAAATGACAGAAGGAAAGATACTTTCTTACACCTGCCCATAAAACCCCCAAAATCAAAAGATGGAAGAAAGACTTCAAAAGGTTACCTCTCAAATTCAAGTGCTGTGCTTCAACAAAATGGTCCTTAGTAGAAATAATACTCTGTGAGGGGAAAAATAAAGTCAGCTGTACTTGGTCACTCTGAAATCTGCTAAAGATGTAATTGGTAATGTATTCTGAGTTGAATATGCTCACCTGTAAACTGTCAGGAATCATTACTACTCAAGTGTCTGAACTATCATTATTAAAATAATAGGGTACTTAGTCATTAAAAGGAAGAATGAATACAATTCCATTTCAAGTTTTAAACTGGCAGTTTGTGAACTGACTTGAGTACTGAATCCAGTACTTAGAAGATCTGAACTGAGGAAATCCCAGGATGAGAATGCCCTCTGTACCTGCGGTAAAAGAGCAAAACTTAGATGTCTCAAGGCACAGAAATCACCAACATAAAGGATTATCTCTTTGGAAGACTGACTACACGTTATTTAGATTTGGACTGTGCTTTGCACTACAAACCACAAAAGCAAACAAACCAAAACACTCACTAGAGAATATATCAGATTAGGTAGCCTTAGTAAACATTGCCTCACGTTAGAAGGTTGCCACCATTCAAGTAGCAAAAATGCAGCCAGACATGAGCAAGATGATGAGCACCTGATGGTTTGTATTGCACTGAACCCACGTGGGGAATAGAGTAGCACTTCTCTCCAAAGCTGCACCCATTCCAGCTCTGCATTTGCCCATGTTTCTAACTACACGTACATATATATAATCTCCTCCTGAGACTAAACATTCCTTTGTCTTGAGACCACTGCAGTCAAACTAATAGTAAAAAATGAGGTGTATGAACTCCTGATTCCCAGAGACCTGCGATGGCATCAGCAGCTCAGCGTTTGCATAGCAAACAGGCAATGAGCTCCTGCACTCCTTGCTCTGGGACTCCTTGCTCCAACACTGATGAGTGTTGGAAGTGGAATCATGAGCTGACTGTAGGAGATGCTGAGATACGTGTCTGAGTCAGCAACAGACGTCACAGGAATGATCATGTCCAGTATCTTGCTCTGTCCCAAGAGAAGAGGAGCCTCTCCTGTGGAGAGCTGCAGTGCTCCTTCAAACTTGCAGTAGGCTGGTGGGTCTTTGGTGGCCTGCTCTCCCTTCTTGGAGCATCACTTAATGTGTTTTTGCTTAGACATCCTTTTGTTATGGCACCAAGGTACTTGAATGCTTCCTTTTTCCTTGCTTTTGTCAGCAGTGAAACCATTATGAGTGCCAGCTCTGAAATCACATTGAAGGATGCTGAAGATGGAGCCAGAGATAAGAAAAGTGTTTTCTAGCCCTCACTGCTGATAAGAGCAGGCTCAATAAAGTTTCTAATTTATTTATTTTTGCTCCAGCCTTTCCATCCAGAATGGCCAACAGGGCCTCTGAGAGTTACTGCAGCCACGGAAGACACAGGCACAGTGAAAACGTGGTCTCATTGAAAACTGTTAGTGTCTATATCCAATGTGGCTTCTATTCTTCAGGTCCTCAGAAGAAAAGCTCCAGTCCATCTGCCTTCCTCCAGCAATGCCAGCCACATCCCTTCAATTTTGGAGGAGATTTTTGGCTTTCCATGCTGAACACATGGTCCTACTGCACTGACCCGGAACACCAAGCCCTGCTGAAGTCAGTAGCTGCCCTCAGGGAAGAACAGGAGCAGGGTGCTGGCTGGCAATAGGAGACAAGCTCCACGCCGCACTGCATACAGTGAGGGACTTGCTGAGTGTGAAGGACGAGGTGCTGCAGCAGGTAGACGTGCACACATGCATCAGTGTCTTCTGAAATAGACTGGAATTAGCACGTCTAACCAAGCGTAAGGAGTCAATTATTCAAATAGTCAACCTGTGAAATAAAATTCAGATTTCAGAAGTAAATCAGACAGTGCAGTATCTTCACCGCCCGACAGCAGAAACTTCTTAGACAGGAAGCCTAGAAAGTGTTACGATGGCCTTATTTGCCTAATTGTACGTTCATACATTTTACAATGCATTAATCAATCTGGATGATCCTGTCTGCAGTCCCAGAGATAGAGTAACTGGTGTGTATGTAACCCTGAATGGAAAGATTTCAGCATGGCCTGGACAAGAGTCTTCCCATCAGAAAAAAAATCATCAGAGGGAATTCCAATCCATCAGAAAACAATATCTGCAGAGAAAGGGGCTCATGTGACAAACAGATTATTCCCTGTCATTATTTCCTCAGCTCCATTGAGTTCATACATGTAATGGTTGCCAATTTCTATGCATGTACGTCAGGCTGGGAAGGAAGGTCTGATGTATTCACCCGTACAGATTTCAGCCAACAAGGACATTCAAGATTGGATCTTGAGGATCCATCAAGGCTGGACTAGGCTTTGAGTGCCTGATGGAGCTGTGGGCGTCCCTGTTCATTGCAGAGGAGTTGGACTAGATGACCTTTAAGGGTCCCTTCCAAGTCAAATGATTCTATGGTTCTTTAGTGAGTACTATTGGTGATAGGTGGATGGTTGGACTGGATGATCTTTTCCAACCTTGGTGATTCTGTGATTATGTACATTAATACCATACTCAGGACCTAAGATTCTTTTCTCTTTATGTCACTTTTTTGTTAAAATTGGTAATATGTGCACCTTCATTACTTTTGAGAATGCATGGTTAATTTACAAACTCATTGACACATGCCAATAGCTGTTCTCTTTGTTATTAAAACCCCTCTGTTGGGAAGCAAATCTGAAGATATGTATAAGCAAAATGCATCTAAGTGTGGAAGTTGTAGAGGAATTATTACAGGGTCACTCTTTGTCTAACACAAACGGTCTTGATGTAAGTGAAAGCATAAAAAGAAAAGCAAGACAACTGAAACTTTCACCCTGTTACAAAATGAGGACAAAAATCGTCATTATAGGCTAGATTAATTTTAAAGAAGCTCTTTAATTTTATACCATTCTATATGGAAAGCTGTGGATATTATCTAGTTCTTGGTTTACTGCTGTATGTATATCTATATATCTCAGTGCCCACAGTGTGAGCCATGAGGCTAAGAACTGAATGTAATCCTTTTTTGATTTGTTGGTTTGTGTTTTGTTTTTTTTTATGACTACTATTAAATTCAGCTTATACAGGTTGTGATTGATAACTTCCAAGGACTGGTGGTAAATCCACCACATGGCCAATGGGCAAACTGAATTCTTCGTCAGTGATACATCATTGTTTAGTCTTTTAAAAAAGAAAAACTTTAAGTTTGACCAATAAGTTCTGTTCTACCTTAGGCTAAAAACTCAGAGATGAAACGAACTGGTTTAAAGTCTCTAAATCCACAGAAAAAGAAGTGGATCAAATGAAAACAAAACGGATTATCTGAAAAACGCGTTTCTTTTCTCCCTAAGAGTTGCAAATGAAATAAAAAAGAAAAATCCACACACAGAAATTAAATATAAATTCAACAGCCAGGACAGTTTACAAATCACTTCTGTAGCCCTGAAGCAGGATAAAAGGAAATAAACACACTTCATGGTTAGTAACCTATTAACTGACACCAACTGTTGCAGCTGCGAATAAAACAAATGTGCGATAAGATTAGATATGTTGATTGCACCTGGCCATCTGTAAATTACTACTTAACATAAGAATCACATGCTTTATACGAGCTACTGGGATGAATGCAGACTAACTGTTGTCCTTTATGTTTTTCCCCTTCGGTAAATAATAGAGGAAATAATAAGGAACAACTTGCATGCAGCTGATTTGCTTTTCGAGTTTGTATGAAGTTTGCCCCTGCTTTACAAGAGGGAAGGAGTGAGCCGAGCAAACGCGGCTGTATCTCACCAGCACAGACCGAACAGCTCTTCTGAGTGCGGCTGTTTTAGATCGAGAAAGCAGCCTGCAGTGAGAGTGCCTTCAAGGAGTGCAAAGCGCTCTCAAGATACCCCACGGTTTTGAACGAAAGTGCGATATGAACATAAATTAACACACCGGCAGCTACAACAGCCGTATTTTTCCCTTGAGGAAGCCACCGACATCCCCTGAGTAACAGTCCTCTTTACTTTTAGGCTAGGAGGAAAAAAAAATAAAGGGCAAAGAAAGAGGAGACTGGTTGCATGCGCAGAATGGGACGCTGCTCACTACACTCAGGAGAGGGTATGAAAGAGCTGGGAAGTGGAGACCAGCACAGTGCTGCCTGCAGGACGTGGCCCTGGCAGCCTAGGAGGGCAGCAGGGTGCCTGGCAGGGGAGCAGGGCCCGTGCCTGCCAAACTGCTTGCTGGAAGTGCACCAATGCTGCAATTCGTCCTCCTTACACATGCGATGTTAGAGTCAGTATTAAACAGCAATTCCGCTACTCCTGTCCTGTTATCCACCGTGCTACTGCCCCGTATTCCTGAGGGAGAACAGTTGCAGGCGATAAATTGCAAATGCAATCAAATATCTGAGTGGAACGCTGGCTGCCTCTGTGAGACACTCGGGTGTCAGGTGTCCTTCATGGCTAGATTTGCTTAGAAATCCATGAGCAATCCAAAGAGCAGTCAGACATCAGCTCTGCTCCCCTCATTTGCAGCGATTTTTGCATTAGATATCGAGCACTTCCAAGAAGCAGCATGAAGCCTTTTCATTTTGCTGTCAGCATCAGCATGTACAGCAGCACGCATTTTGAGAACTCAGCAACTGAATATAAGCATGAGGGGCAGAAGATTACAAAATACATCAGCATGTGTCTATATGCGATCATCAAAGCTTCCTTCATTTATGGCAATAAGGACAGGGTTTTATGTAGGGGATAAGAAGATACAAACCCAGAAGTAGTTTGCTTGAGGAATGTAAATTGGAATGATTTTTATCTTCACTGGTAGATGGGTGATTCATGTTGCTGTGTGTGATTCTGAAGATGAAATTAATAACCTCAGCATGCAGTGGGACAGGAGTTGGAGTGTGGGGCACAGCTGCCCTGCAGCCAGGGCCCAGCTGCTGCCAGGGCCTCTTGGAGGATGGAGAAGCCTTTAGCCACAGCTGTGGGACACATGAACCAGGGGGAGATCTCAGCACCTCCTGATGTTCCTGATTCTTGGGTTGGCTTATTTCACAGCTTTCTCAGGCATTTCTACCCACACGCTACACCCTGCAGGGTACATCTATCCCAAAAAGCAAGCATCTCCAGTGTCCATTCCTGCAGGAACTCTGTACTCTCCATCCTTTCAACTCTGTAATCTAAATGTTAGGGCTGTTTTTTTTTGTTGTTGTTTTCTTTTCTTTTTTCTTTTTTTTTTTTTTCTTTCTCCCACAGTGCTTTCATTACTGGTGTCTGATGATGAATATATTTTTTTTTCCTTTTGTATACAGAGGCCATACACTGGATCCCTCAGGACAGTGCCTGTGTGTGTGCTTGCTTTAGCAATGCGCCCGTTTCCCCCCAGGGTGTTTCCTGACAAAGTCACACACCTCAGGAACGAGCATTGCTTACACCCCAGGGGCAAGGCAGTTTTCAGAGACACATCACGGCGCTGCATCCTGGTTACTTCCACCCTGAACAAAACATTTACCTTAGGAACCAGCTGCACTGTTCCATGCCACACCAGCAGAGGTGTGTGCGGGGCATGGGGCAGCACTCCACATCCCTAGGGACACCACGTCTACTCTGCCGGTTGGCAGAATTGCCAGCACTCGACTTGGGCTTGCCCTGCATCTCCCTTCCTTCCTTTTGTCACACCACCTGGCATTTGCATAACCACTCGGGGAAAAAAAAAAAATCAGAATAAGTTAAAATGTATAAGAAAGAAAAGAAAAAGAAAGAAAGAAAAAAAAGGCATTTGCCTGCTTGGTGCCCGTTTAGGGGTGGCTTCCTAGTGCTGACTGTAAAAAGCAGCTGCATAAACACCAGCCCTGCACAAGGTGACTGGGACAGTGGGGAAGCTGATCAGATCTGGCCAGTAGCTAGATGCATGGGGGTGAGAGCACTAAGAAACTACCAAGTCTGCACTTAAAGTACATCCAAACTCCCACGGTGGGGTACAGGGTGCACAGCACCTACATGTTCCAATTCGGAGGCTGATTGTTGGTGTTGGGTGCCCCACTGGGATTTAGTTGGTACCTAAGTGGGTAACATTAAGAGCTCTGAGCACGTTGTCCCTCTGTCCAGCATTAACATAAGTTTGTTCTTCCTCTGAATGAAACGGATATAAGAATAGACCAACTGGTTGTACGTGGTCTTTCCTGAACACAGGCAAGTTTTCTGATACACCAGCAAGATTTGCACTTCAAACTTCAAAGGCAGTCCTGATAAACCGAACAAAGTGTGGTTCAGCAGGTAATCTTTTCATGCGAGTGCTTTGATTATCGAGAGCAAGATATTTTTCACATTTTTCAACTACTATGTTTATAATCTACAAAACAAACTGGCATCCTCTTATACAACATTCTATAAATCAAAGATTTTATAAAGCAAGAATCGACTGCTCAGGGTTTTTGAGCTCATTTCTGATACTTAGGTAAGATGCTAAACTGTGTCTATTTGTGAAACACGTGAGCTGAGGCTTAAAATTTTGTGATAATATATGCAAAATGCCTGAATCTTGTCGACAAAACAATGTATACTATTCCGGCTTCCTGAGGTTCCATGCAGATAATTCGTTATTTCTGATAGCAGTTAATCAAACTTAAACACAGACTCTATAAAGCAATGCAAATTTAGACATCCTGCCTCACTTAAGCACACCTGCATATTCAGATTACTGATATGTACACTTCAGGAGTGTGATTGCTAGATGAATGTTGGTAGTAAGGGTAGCATAGAACCCTACCACCTCCTTTTTCTGACATTCTGTTCAAAAAGATGTTGTACTTTCAAGGAAAGAAAAAAAAAAAGCTTTTGAAAATACTTCTGTTTTTTAAAATAAATATTTAATATTTTCAGATCTAATATTAAAGCAGCAACCTCATTCTGTGCAAGTCGCACAAGAAAAGTAGGTGACAGAAACCACAGAACAGACACTAGCAAGGCAGAATGGCATCATCTGAAAAAGCTACTCAGAAAAGATGCTTACTAATTGTCACAGCACCACCATCATTAAGAACAATTACATGGAAGGAAACCAGGAAGAAAGCCAGCCTTGGTTTTGTACTGAGGACAAAAGGAAGAAAAGAAGCTAAGAAGACTACTTCTTTCTCTATTTTGTTTCAGATTAAAATCTGTTCTGCCTCTTCCCACCACAACTTGCTGTTGCTCTGTTGAACTCTGCATCAGAAACACCAAATTGAAAGAATGAAGGTAAGCAACATTTGTTTGACAGAAATTAAGCTGTTATTTTGTAAGGTCCTAGGGCTAAATGAGGGGAGGGAAGAGTGGAATTTCCTAGTACAAAGGTAGTTTTATGAAACAAATTGCTAAATATTGTCCAAAGCTGGAATATCAGAAAATGATAGGCCACGTGAAGGCAGTAGGACTTAGCAGCATCCTTAGCAGCAGGACACTGCTGCCAGGAACACAAAGTGTAAGCCACGTTTTATCTAACATCAGAAGTCATTCACACACAGAATCAGACAGCAAGCAACCTCCCTATAAATGGTCTTTAGAAAGCAGTTAGAATTTAAATGAGCTCATGGTGGTTTTGTCGCTCCATCGTGACATCATGATACTATGGAAATGAGTGGAAAGATTACTTCATTCTTGATACGACGTGGGCTTTTGCTGAGCTGCGTTCTCGCAGCTGTTTGCTCCCTTCTAGAGATGACAGGAGAAGAGCTGAGTGTTATGAGAGCGAGGGCAGTAAGTGTGCAGGAGAAGGCATGGGGAGCTGAAGGAGCACAAGAGGCTGGGAAGAAGAACTGTGGGACTGCACAGAGATGTGTGATGGTCTGACAGTAACAGCATAAGGGGGAATGGCTTTAAATGAAAAGAGTAGAGATTTAGGTGAGATATTTGGTGGAAATTCTTTACTCTGAGGGTGGTGAGGCACTGGCACAGGCTGCCCAGAGAGGCTGTGAATGTAACATTTCTGGAGGCATTCAAGGCCAGGTTGGATGGGATCCTGAACAGCTTGGCCTAATGGCTGGCAACCCTCCCCATGGCAGTGGGATAGTCTTTAAGGTCTCTTCCAACCCAAACCATTCTGTGCTTCTGTCATTCCTGTCTGCTCTCTCTCCTCCTGGACTGCCCTTCATGGAGCAGCCTCACCACAGCCCCGGCTCATACCCGTGCAATCTGCTGACCCATAAGCAGCAGAGAGGTAATTCCTCTGCAGACTTTTCAGAAAAGACCTGCCAAAGCAGCTTGAAAGTAAAAGCTTTTCTTACCTTCAGTTGTTTTTTGGTTTTGTTTCTGTTTTGTAATACATTTACTACGTCTTACATGATTGCATAGAGGTTTCCAGTTCTTCCCTAAATAAATGCAGTGTGTTTTCCAAGTTTTTTTGCTTTTTTTTTTTTTTTTTTTAACAAGGCTTTTGAACATGTGCTGCTCATAGAGAACAAGTTGAAACTTAAAACGTCACCAAAGTGAATACAGTACAGGATAGAAAGTATTATCATATTTTCTAATTAAATATCTCTGGGGAGGTGCTTCTGCCTTCCCAAACCAAACATTTCCATATAGGTGATTAATATCTGAATTAAATATGCATAAATATATAAATATAAATATGTATACGCAAATGGCTCCTTACCTACTTACTGCATTAAATGAGCTAGCATTCTCATAGCAGGAGCAATGCATTTCTGTGTGCATTTAAGTGAAATGCAAGGGAATGTACATTTTCAAAGGAAAAAACACCACACAACTTTAGGCAACAAACTTTCACTCCTGAGTAAATGATATCCTCTGTAAAATACTTCTGAGCAATTCAAGTTCTTCTAAACAAAGAAAGCAGAGGGTTTAAAGTGTTTGTAAACTGCACCGAATAAAAGCAGTATGAATGCGAATGATGCAATTGCACAGTGGAGTTTCCTTCTCATCCACAGGATGAAGGAGGGCCCACTTCGGTGCCTCAGTCTGCACCCGACTTCTAGGCACACTCATCTTTGATCACGTAGATTTGCTGTTACCACGTTATTGGTAAAGCCAGGCTTCTTCCCCCTTATTTATCACCAGTATCTCATCAACCTTGTAATCCCTGTATCAAAATGGGCACAGAAAGATGGTGGAAAAGGCACTTGTGGTTTGGCCTTGTCATTTCCAACTCAAGAAGTCTAAAATCGCCACCATACACTTGTTTAAAATGCAGCACAGGATGTCAAGGCAAAATATATGTCACAGAGATGAATTTCAGCTGCAGACAGAAATATGCTCCTTGTTTTCTTTTTTTTTTTTTTAAGGGATATAAGACGCTGTCTTTCTTCACCACGCTGATGCCTGTCACAGACTGACAGGAAGCAAGATGTCCCGGGAATTGCTTTAATTAGCCGGAATATTTCATTTCGCTTTGCTAAGTGACCAACTGATGCTATTGCTCAAGATGTGCCCGGCTGAAGCACCCGCCTTGCTGCTCACAGGTGAATTCGGCCTCCACGGGGATCTCCATTCCTGTCTGCACCCTTTTTTCCCCAATTAACCAACTAATGAAAGCTTACAGAAATCCAGAGTGGATTTCTCACAGCCTACAGAGCAGAGGTTGTGGAAAACACTGAGTGTGGGAAGTGCAGATCAGTGAGACTGAGCACTAGCCATCAGCTTCAGAGAGGGGAGGGAGCTGCAGTGTTAATTCAGTGTTCTCGAGAGGTTTCAGTGATGGAGCTGGTTCAAACACTGAGCTTTGGGCCATGCTTCTGGAGCAAGCACTGTCTGCAGTTTTGGGCACCATAACGTAAGGGGAAAAACCTTTAGAAAGTGTCCAAAGAGGACTACGAAGATGGTGAGTCAAGGTGTATGAGGAACGGCTGAGGTCCCTTGTCTTGTTCAGCCCAGAGCAGAGGAGCTGAGGGAGGCCTCGTGGCTGCCTGCAGCTCCTCACAAAGGGAAAGGAGGGTCAGCACTGAGCTCTGCTCTCTGTTGGCAGGGACAGACCCCAGGGAATGGCATGGAGCTGCATCAGGTGAGGGTCAGGACTGGTGTTAGAAAAAGGTTTTTCACTGAAAGGCTGGTCAGGCATGAGAGTCAGCAGTGTCCACTGGGCAGGTGAGAGCAAAATGGCGCAGGGGAGCCATCCCAAAGAATGGGGCCCTTGTTTCCCTTGTCCCTAGACCCAACACAGCCAGGTTTGGCCACATCCATCAGCCACTGTCATAGTGGCTTCTGAACATTACAATGGCCACCACCATTTACGTACAGCACCAACGGCAGCTGATCCACCACTTGCTGAGCTTAGGCCTTCTGATACATGCAAGTATGATGGGGAGAGGAACCAGAGCAGGAAGGCGAGTGGCTGCCCACCTGGGTGTGGAGTGAGAGAGAGAGGGTTCCTGGCAGATCAGAGGACGGCACCTCTCATGGAGACCAAGTGGAACAGGAGCTACAAGTGCCACAGCTGCATGAGAGCAGTGGCCAGCAACCATGTGCCTGATGGCAAGCAGCACATGCACAAGGATTGAGCAGAGAGAGGCACAAAGCACAGGTGTGGGCATCGGCCAGAAAACAGCATGGGGCCGAGGCATGCTTACTAGTCTGAGAAAGGTATGGGAGACAGGAATTCCCACCATCAAGAGAGTGGTGTGTGGCACAGGCATGCCCCATATTCAGAGAACAGTGAGAAGACAGTGTGCGGAGCAAACCTGCCAGCCACCAAGAGGATAGCATGGGGTGCAGGCATGCCAACTACCAGCAGAATGACATCAGACCCAGGCATGCCTACTATCAAGACAATGGTTCGGGATCGAGGGGTTTCCATCATATAGAGAACACCGTGAAGCTCAGGCATGTCCATGGGCCAGAGAGCAGAGTGAGGCAAAGGAATGCCTATCATCCAAGGAACAGTGGGAGATGCAGGTGTGTCTCTATCCCAGAGAATGCACCAGGATCCAAACGGACCCATCATCTAGACAAGAGTAGTCCAGGAAGATGAATCGACCAAATTATGGCGTGACACCCCATGATGGAAATGCAATGGTGGCTATGCAGGAAAAAGCAGGAGACAATGAATCTCTACTGATCTAGGTTTCAGTAATGTTTCCACAAGCAACAGATACAGAGTATCCGTTGTCATCCCACCCATTCCTAGGATCACAGGGCAGGCTACCATCAGCTATGAACCTGGAGGGTTCCAAAAACCCCTCCTGATTATCTCTGTTTGTATCTTTAACATCATTTGCAATTACAAAGTTTCTTAAAAACAATAAGAAGTTGGGTTTTTTTTCCTTCTTTATTTTTAAATACAAAGCTACTTATTTAAAACATGCCTGCACACGGGCACCAGAACGTAAGAGGATTATGAAATTATTAGAAAGCGTCCAAAGCGGGGCTATGGAGACAGCGAAGGGCCCAGAGGGCAAGATGGAGGAGGAAGGAAGAGGACCGAAGGAGCTGCCCCGACCCTGCGGTCCCGGCGCTTCCCACGCGAGGAGCAGAGGCTCAGCGCTGCCACCTCGCGTCCCTCCGCTCCCGGGGCTGCAGCCTGCGGGAACACGAGGAAGTTTCCCGTCTTCCCAAGTTTTAAACGGCACAGGAGCGTTGCCAGCGCTCTTAAAAGTGCGTTTTAGGTGGAAGCTGAGTGCTTACATTTTACACCCGCGCTTGAAATTTGGGGGAGCTTGAAGCACTTTCACCGCAGCGTCGGAGGATTAGGAGTGGAAGCAATTAACTTCAAGGAAGCGGCCAAGAAATAGTAATAAAACGCTTTAACAGAGTTTCACATCGTATTCCTGCAATTGCTTTATTAAGCCATTCTAAATTGCGCTTTTACAAATGTGGGAAGCTTTCATATGGGAAACGGCACGCTGTGCCCATGCACTGCTGGAAGCAGACGGGGGGTGGCCGCTTGCATCGAGGTGACCGCTCACCTGGGGACAGACGTGTTCCTGGAAGGCAGAGCCTTTTGCACTCAAGCACGACGGAACGGGGACGCTCTCTGGAGCTTTTTTATTTCTATATCCGCCTACCGCTTTCATTATTTGCTCCCTTTTGACTACACACCGCGTAGCTGGAAAGAAAACTCCTACCTATAAGCCAAACAAGGGGGGGGCGGGGGGGGGCGGGGGGGGGCTGTCTACGGATGTGCCCCCGGATGCCCCGCTCACAGGTGGGCTGCGGTGCCGGGAGCACCGGTAGAACCGCCGCGGTCGCCCTGCCCCGGAGCTGTGCCGCGTAGTGCGGGTGTCGGCACGGGGAGGGGGGCGGGCAGCGGGAGGGCGAGCGGCCACACAGCGCGAAGTTGCGGGGCCGCTCTGATGTCAGAGGGCGTCGTCACGGGGCAGGGGGCGAGGTTTTAGCCAGGAGGAGGACGCGCGGCAGTGCCCCTCCAGGCGGCGAAGCGGCCGCGCAGGTGACCGCCGAGCGTCGGCCCTCGGAACGCCCGCAGCCGCCGCACGGCAGCGCGCGGTTCTTTGTGCAGGTGCGCGGCACGGCGCCGCTCGGCGCCTTTAGCGAGCGCGCGGCGTTATTTCCCACAGCGCGCCGTTTCCCCTGCCTTCCGTTCGCACCACCTCTCCGACCGCCGCCCCTTCTGGTCGGGGGAGGCGCGCGGGGCGGGACGGGGGCGCGGGCACGTGCGCGGCGGGGCGCGGGGCGGCGCGCGCGGCGCTGCCCTCCTGCCCCTTCCCCAGAGTTCGCCCCGCCGCCGGGAATGAGGTCAGCGCGGGCGCTTCTCATTGCACGCGGCGCTTATTATCGCGTCGCGGCGGCCGCCAATCGGAGAGCGGCGGGCGGCGCTTGGCACGCGGACGCGTTGGATACAGCGCGCGATTGGCCGCGGCGCGGGCTGCGAAAGGATAAAGCGGCGCGGGGCGGGCGCGGGCTCCGCTCTCAGCGGCTGCCGGAGGAGCGCGGCGTGCGGGGGGCGCGGGCATCGCCCGGCGTGCGCGCGGCGCGGCTCGGCGGGGGGCGGCTCCGCGGGCTCCGCGCGCTCTGCGCGCTGCGGGACGGGGCTCAGCCCGCGCTGCCTGCGGGACGGACGCGCTCTGCAACGGGCGCTCTGCGGCATCGTCTTTTTTCCTTGAATTTTTGGGTTGCTGTTGGCTTCTTTTTCCGCCGTGAATTTTTAATCGCTTTAGCTATTTTTTTTTCCTTTTTTTCCTTTTTTTTTTCTTTTTCCTTTTTATTTTTTTTAATTTTTTTTTAATTTTTTTGATTCTTCGGCCGCTTTCTCCGCACGGCGCCCCGCCGCACGGAGCTCCGTCACCACGCGGCCCGCAGCCGGGGGCCGCCTCCTCCCCCCCGCCCCAGCCCGGGGCTGCCGGCGCGACGGGGGCCGGCGGGGCACGAAGCGGAGCGGCTGCCCTGAGGGGGCGCGGCGTTGAGGGGAGAGCGAGGCGGAGCGGCGCCCCCTGAAACAACCCCCAAGCAAAAAAGCAAAAAAAAAAAAAAAAACCAACCAAAAAAAAAAGAAAAAAAAAAAAAAAAAAAAAAAAAGAGTTTAAGGACAAAAGCAGAGCCCCACGTTGCGGCGCGGCTCCGGCAGCAAGTCCGTGCGGAGCGGGAGCGCGGCGCGGCCGGGGCCGGGCGCCGTTGTGGAAGCCGCCCCGGGGCCGGCCCGGAGCCCCCCGCAGCCCCGCGCCGCCGAGCCGAGCCCCGCGGCCGCAGCCATGGTGCAGCAGACGGGCACGGCGGAGAATACGGAGGCGCTGCCCGCCGCCGAGACCTCGGCCGCCGGGGTCGGGCTGGAGCTGGGCATCGCCTCGTCGCCTACGCCCGGCTCCACCGCCTCGACGGGCGGCAAGGCGGACGACCCGAGCTGGTGCAAGACGCCCAGCGGGCACATCAAGCGACCGATGAACGCCTTCATGGTGTGGTCGCAGATCGAGCGGCGGAAGATCATGGAGCAGTCGCCCGACATGCACAACGCCGAGATCTCCAAGCGGCTGGGCAAGCGCTGGAAGCTGCTCAAGGACAGCGACAAGATCCCCTTCATCCGGGAGGCGGAGCGGCTGCGCCTCAAGCACATGGCGGACTACCCCGACTACAAGTACCGGCCCAGGAAGAAGGTGAAGTCGGGCAACAGCTCCGCCAAGCCCGCAGACAAGGCGGACCGGGCCGCCGGCGGGGGCGGGGGCGGCGCCGGGCCCGGCGGGGGCAGCGCGGGCGGCGGCTCCGGCGGCGGCACGGCCA